>CM055819.1:40049389-40070391 GCA_029582265.1 Zoroaster sp. YZ-2022
TTTCTACAGGGGTATAACTTTAAAAGTTTTGCGTAAAATAAGGGCTGACAAAAATTGTATATCCAATTTTTAAAGCTTTTTAAGAAGTTCTCCTCTTTAAAAAAGGGAAAGTACATGACTTTTTGAATTGGACAATTTCATACTTTAAACGGCCTCCATGCACACTTAGCCCTCCGCAAAATACTGTCAAAATACGGCAGGTAAACACCCTACATTGTTGTGATGAAAGCTCAAATACGAATGAAATTATTTCTAGCGACGGGTATAACTTAAAAAGTTTTTAAGTAAGGCCGACAAATTTATATCCAATTTAAAGCTTAGGTTCTCCTCTTTAAGGAAAGCACATGACTTTTGGAATTGGACAATTTCTTCATACCTTAAACGGCCTCCATGCACACTTAGCCCTCCGCAAAATACTGTCAAAATACGGAGGGTAGACACCCTACATTGTTGTGATGAAAGCTCAAATACGAATGAAATTATTTCTAGCGACGGGTATAACTTTAAAAGATTTAAGTAAGGCCGACAAATTTATATCCAATTTAAAGCTTAGTTTCTCCTATTTAAGGAAAGCACATGACTTTTGAATTGGACAATTTCTTCATACCTTAAACGGCCTCCATGCACACTTAGCCCTCCGCAAAATACTGTCAAAATACGGCAGGGTAGACACCCTACATTGTTGTGATGAAAGCTCAAATACGAATGAAATTATTTCTAGCGACGGGTATAACTTTAAAAGTTTTTAAGTAAGGCCGACAAATTTATATCCAATTTAAAGCTTAGGTTCTCCTCTTTAAGGAAAGCACATGACCTTTGGAATTGGACAATTTCTTCATACCTTAAACGGCCTCTATGCACACTTAGCCCTCCGCAAAATACCGTCAAAATACGGCAGGGTAGGCACCCTACATTGTTGTGATGAAAGCTCAAATACGAATGAAATTATTTCTAGCGACGGGTATAACTTTAAAAGTTTTTAAGTAAGGCCGACAAATTTATATCCAATTTAAAGCTTAGGTTCTCCTCTTTAAGGAAAGCACATGACTTTTCGAATTGGACAATTTCTTCATACCTTAAACGGCCTCCATGCACACTTAGCCCTTCGCAAAATACTGTCAAAATACGGCAGGGTAGACACCCTACATTGTTGTGATGAAAGCTCAAATACGAATGAAATTATTTCTAGCGACGGGTATAACTTTAAAAGTTTTTAAGTTTTGACGTCATTTTTTTATCCAATTTAAAGCTTAGGTTCTCCTCTTTAAGGAAAGCACATGACCTTTGGAATTGGACAATTTCTTCATACCTTAAACGGCCTCCATGCACACTTAGCCCTCCGCAAAATACTGTCAAAATACGGCAGGGTAGACACCCTACATTGTTGTGATGAAAGCTCAAATACGAATGAAATTATTTCTAGCGACGGGTATAACTTTAAAAGTTTTTAAGTATGACAAATTTATATACAATTTAAAGCTTAGGTTCTCCTTTAAGGAAAGCACATGACTTTGAATTGACAATTTCTTCATACCTTAAACGGCCTCCATGCACACTTAGCCCTCCGCAAAATACTGTCAAAATACGGCAGGGTAGACACCCTACATTGTTGTGATGAAAGCTCAAATACGAATGAAATTATTTCTAGCGACGGGTATAACTTTAAAAGTTTTTAAGTAAGGCCGACAAATTTATATCCAATTTAAAGCTTAGGTTCTCCTCTTTAAGGAAAGCACATGACTTTTGGAATTGGACAATTTCTTCATACCTTAAACGGCCTCCATGCACACTTAGCCCTCCGCAAAATACTGCCAAATACGGTAGGGTAGACACCCTACATTGTTGTGATGAAAGCTCAAATACGACTGAAATTATTTGTAGCGACGGGTATAACTTTAAAGGTTTTTAAGTAAGGCTGACAAATTTATATCCAATTTAAAGCTTAGGTTCTCCTCTTTAAGGAAAGCACATGACTTTTGGAATTGGACAATTTCTTCATACCTTAAACGGCCTCCATGCACACTTAGCCCTCCGCAAAATACTGTCAAAATACGGCAGGGTAGACACCCTACATTGTTGTGATGAAAGCTCAATACGAATGAAATTATTTCTAGCGACGGGTATAACTTTAAAAGTTTTTAAGTAAGGCCGACAAATTTATATCCAATTTAAAGCTTAGGTTCTCCTCTTTAAGGAAAGCACATGACTTTTGGAATTGGACAATTTCTTCATACCTTAAACGGCCTCCATGCACACTTAGCCTCCGCAAAATACTGTCAAAATACGGCAGGGTAGACACCCTACATTGTTGTGATGAAAGCTCAAATACGAATGAAATTATTTCTAGCGACGGGTATAACTTTAAAAGTTTTAAGTAAGGCCGACAAATTTATATCCAATTTAAAGCTTAGGTTCTCCTTTAAGGAAAGCACATGACTTTGAATTGGACAATTTCTTCATACCTTAAACGGCCTCCATGCACACTTAGCCCTCCGCAAAATACTGTCAAAATACGGCAGGGTAGACACCTACATTGTTGTGATGAAAGCTCAAATACGAATGAAATTATTTCTAGCGACGGGTATAACTTTAAAAGTTTTTAAGTAAGGCCGACAAATTTATATCCAATTTAAAGCTTAGGTTCTCCTCTTTAAGGAAAGCACATGACTTTGGGAATTGGACAATTTCTTCATACCTTAAACGGCCTCCATGCACACTTAGCCCTCCGCAAAATACTGTCAAAATACGGCAGGGTAGACACCCTACATTGTTGTGATGAAAGCTCAAATACGAATGAAATTATTTCTAGCGACGGGTATAACTTTAAAAGTTTTTAAGTAAGGCCGACAAATTTATATCCAATTTAAAGCTTAGGTTCTCCTCTTTAAGGAAAGCACATGACTTTTGGAATTGGACAATTTCTTCATACCTTAAACGGCCTCCATGCACACTTAGCCCTCCGCAAAATACTGTCAAAATACGGCAGGGTAGACACCCTACATTGTTGTGATGAAAGCTCAAATACGAATGAAATTATTTCTAGCGACGGGTATAACTTTAAAAGTTTTTAAGTAAGGCTGACAAATTTATATCCAATTTAAAGCTTAGGTTCCCCTCTTTAAGGAAAGCACATGACTTTTGGAATTGGACAATTTCTTCATACCTTAAACGGCCTCCATGCACACTTAGCCTCCGCAAAATACTGTCAAAATACGGCAGGGTAGACACCCCACATTGTTGTGATGAAAGCTCAAATACGAATGAAATTATTTCTAGCGACGGGTATAACTTTAAAAGTTTTAAGTAAGGCTGACAAATTTATATCCAATTTAAAGCTTAGGTTCTCCTCTTTAAGGAAAGCACATGACTTTTGGAATTGGACAATTTCTTCATACCTTAAACGGCCTCCATGCACACTTAGCCCTCCGCAAAATACTGTCAAAATACGGCAGGGTAGACACCCTACATTGTTGTGATGAAAGCTCAAATACGAATGAAATTATTTCTTGCGACGGGTATAACTTTAAAAGTTTTTAAGTAAGGCCGACAAATTTATATCCAATTTAAAGCTTAGGTTCTCCTCTTTAAGGAAAGCACATGACTTTTGGAATTGGACAATTTCTTCATACCTTAAACGGCCTCCATGCACACTTAGCCCTCCGCAAAATACTGTCAAAATACGGCAGGGTAGACACCCTACATTGTTGTGATGAAAGCTCAAATACGAATGAAATTATTTCTAGCGACGGGTATAACTTTAAAGGTTTTTAAGTAAGGCCGACAAATTTATATCCAATTTAAAGCTTAGGTTCTCAACTTTAAGCAAAGCACATGACTTTGAATTGGATAATTTCTTCATACCTTAAACGGCCTCCATGGACACTTAGCCCCCGCAAAATACTGTCAAAATACGGCAGGGTAGACACCCTACATTGTTGTGATGAAAGCTCAAATACGAATGAAATTATTTCTAGCGACGGGTATAACTTTAAAAGTTTTTAAGTAAGGCCGACAAATTTATATCCAATTTAAAGCTTAGGTTCTCCTCTTTAAGGAAAGCACATGACTTTTGAATTGGACAATTTCTTCATACCTTAAACGGCCTCCATGCACACTTAGCCCTCCGCAAAATACTGTCAAAATACGGCAGGGTAGACACCCTACATTGTTGTGATGAAAGCTCAAATACGAATGAAATTATTTCTAGCGACGGGTATAACTTTAAAAGTTTTTAAGTAAGGCTGACAAATTTATATCCAATTTAAAGCTTAGGTTCTCCTCTTTAAGGAAAGCACATGACTTTTGGTTTGGACAATTTCTTCATACCTTAAACGGCCTCCATGCACACTTAGCCCTCCGCAAAATACTGTCAAAATACGGCAGGGTAGACACCCTACATTGTTGTGATGAAAGCTCAAATACGAATGAAATTATTTCTAGCGACGGGTATAACTTTAAAGGTTTGAAGTAAGGCCGACAAATTTATATCCAATTTAAAGCTTAGGTTCTCCTCTTTAAGGAAAGCACATGACTTTTGGAATTGGACAATTTCTTCATACCTTAAACGGCCTCCATGCACACTTAGCCCTCCGCAAAATACTGTCAAAATACGGCAGGGTAGACACCCTACATTGTTGTGATGAAAGCTCAAATACGAATGAAATTATTTCTAGCGACGGGTATAACTTTAAAAGTTTTTAAGTAAGGCTGACAAATTTATATCCAATTTAAAGCTTAGGTTCTCCTCTTAAGGAAAGCACATGACTTTTGAATTGGACAATTTCTTCATACCTTAAACGGCCTCCATGCACACTTAGCCCTCCGCAAAATACTGTCAAAATACGGCAGGGTAGACACCCTACATTGTTGTGATGAAAGCTCAAATACGAATGAAATTATTTCTAGCGACGGGTATAACTTTAAAAGTTTTTAAGTAAGGCTGACAAATTTATATCCAATTTAAAGCTTAGGTTGCCTTTTCGAATTGGACAATTTCTTCATACCTTAAACGGCCTCCATGCACACTTAGCCCTCCGCAAAATACTGTCAAAATACGGCAGGGTAGACACCCTACATTGTTGTGATGAAAGCTCAAATACGAATGAAATTATTTCTAGCGACGGGTATAACTTTAAAAGTTTTAAGTAAGGCTGACAAATTTATATCCAATTTAAAGCTTAGGTTCTCCTCTTTAAGGAAAGCACATGACTTTTGGAATTGGACAATTTCTTCATACCTTAAACGGCCTCCATGCACACTTAGCCCTCCGCAAAATACTGTCAAAATACGGCAGGGTAGACACCCTACATTGTTGTGATGAAAGCTCAAATACGAATGAAATTATTTCTAGCGACGGGTATAACTTTAAAAGTTTTTAAGTAAGGCCGACAAATTTATATCCAATTTAAAGCTTAGGTTCTCCTCTTTAAGGAAAGCACATGAAATTTCTTCATACCTTAAACGGCCTCCATGCACACTTAGCCCTCCGCAAAATACTGTCAAAATACGGCAGGGTAGACACCCCACATTGTTGTGATGAAAGCTCAAATACGAATGAAATTATTTCTAGCGACGGGTATAACTTTAAAAGTTTTTAAGTAAGGCCGACAAATTTATATCCAATTTAAAGCTTAGGTTCTCCTCTTTAAGGAAAGCACATGACTTTTGATATTGGACAATTTCTTCATACCTTAAACGGCCTCCATGCACACTTAGCCCTCCGCAAAATACTGTCAAAATACGGCAGGGTAGACACCCTACATTGTTGTGATGAAAGCTCAAATACGAATGAAATTATTTCTAGCGACGGGTATAACTTAAAAAGTTTTTAAGTAAGGCCGACAAATTTATATCCAATTTAAAGCTTAGGTTCTCCTTTAAGGAAAGCACATGACTTTCGGAATTGGACAATTTCTTCATACCTTAAACGGCCTCCATGCACACTTAGCCCTCCGCAAAATACTGTCAAAATACGGCAGGGTAGACACCCTACATTGTTGTGATGAAAGCTCAAATACGAATGAAATTATTTCTAGCGACGGGTATAACTTTAAAAGAAATTAAGTAATGCCGACAAATTTATATCCAATTTAAAGCTTAGGTTCTCCTCTTCAAGGAAAGCACATGACTTTTGGAATTGGACAATTTCTTCATACCTTAAACGGCCTCCATGCACACTTAGCCCTCCGCAAAATACTGTCAAAATACGGCAGGGTAGACACCCTACATTGTTGTGATGAAAGCTCAAACGAATGAAATTATTTCTAGCGACGGGTATAACTTTAAAAGTTTTTAAGTAAGGCCGACAAATTTATATCCAATTTAAAGCTTAGGTTCTCCTCTTTAAGGAAAGCACATGGCTTTTGAATTGGACAATTTCTTCATACCTTAAACGGCCTCCATGCACACTTAGCCCTCCGCAAAATACTGTCAAAATACGGCAGGGTAGACACCCTACATTGTTGTGATGAAAGCTCAAATACGAATGAAATTATTTCTAGCGACGGGTATAACTTTAAAAGTTTTAAGTAAGGCTGACAAATTTATATCCAATTTAAAGCTTAGGTTCTCCTCTTTAAGGAAAGCACATGACTTTTGAATTGGACAATTTCTTCATACCTTAAACGGCCTCCATGCACACTTAGCCCTCCGCAAAATACTGTCAAAATACGGCAGGGTAGACACCCTACATTGTTGTGATGAAAGCTCAAATACGAATGAAATTATTTCTAGCGACGGGTATAACTTTAAAAGTTTTTAAGTAAGGCCGACAAATTTATATCCAATTTAAAGCTTAGGTTCTCCTCTTAAAGGAAAGCACATGACTTTTGGAATTGGACAATTTCTTCATACCTTAAACGGCCTCCATGCACACTTAGCCTCCGCAAAATACTGTCAAAATACGGCAGGGTAGACACCCTACATTGTTGTGATGAAAGCTCAAATACGAATGAAATTATTTCTAGCGACGGGTATAACTTTAAAAGTTTTTAAGTAAGGCTGACAAATTTATATCCAATTTAAAGCTTAGGTTCTCCTCTTTAAGGAAAGCACATGACTTTTGGAATTGGACAATTTCTTCATACCTTAAACGGCCTCCATGCACACTTAGCCCTCCGCAAAATACTGTCAAAATACGGCAGGGTAGACACCCTACATTGTTGTGATGAAAGCTCAAATACGAATGAAATTATTTCTAGCGACGGGTAAAAAATTAAAAGATTATAAGAAAGGCAGACAAATTTATATCCAATTTAAAGCTTAGGTTCTCCTCTTTAAGGAAAGCACATGACTTTTCGAATTGGACAATTTCTTCATACCTTAAACGGCCTCCATGCACACTTAGCCTCCGCAAAATACTGTCAAAATACGGCAGGGTAGACACCCTACATTGTTGTGATGAAAGCTCAAATACGAATGAAATTATTTCTAGCGACGGGTATAACTTTAAAAGTTTTTAAGTAAGGCCGACAAATTTATATCCAATTTAAAGCTTAGGTTCTCCTCTTTAAGGAAAGCACATGACTTTGGAATTGTACAATTCTTCATACCTTAAACGGCCTCCATGCACACTTAGCTCTCCGCAAAATACTGTCAAAATACGGCAGGGTAGACACCCTACATTGTTGTGATGAAAGCTCAAATACGAATGAAATTATTTCTAGCGACGGGTATAACTTTAAAAGTTTTAAAGTAAGGCCGACAAATTTATATCCAATTTAAAGCTTAGGTTCTCCTCTTTAAGGAAAGCACATGACTTTAGGAATTGGACAATTTCTTCATACCTTAAACGGCCTCCATGCACACTTAGCCCTCCGCAAAATACTGTCAAAATACGGCAGGGTAGACACCCTACATTGTTGTGATGAAAGCTCAAATACGAATGAAATTATTTCTAGCGACGGGTATAACTTTAAAAGTTTTTAAGTAAGGCTGACAAATTTATATCCAATTTAAAGCTTAGGTTCACCTTTAAGGAAAGCACAAGACATTTTGAATTGGACAATTTCTTCATACCTTAAACGGCCTCCATGCACACTTAGCCCTCCGCAAAATACTGTCAAAATACGGCAGGGTAGACACCCTACATTGTTGTGATGAAAGCTCAAATACGAATGAAATTATTTCTAGCGACGGGTATAACTTTAAAAGTTTTTAAGTAAGGCCGACAAATTTATATCCAATTTAAAGCTTAGGTTCTCCTCTTTAAGGAAAGCACATGACTTTTGGAATTGGACAATTTCTTCATACCTTAAACGGCCTCCATGCACACTTAGCCCTCCGCAAAATACTGTCAAAATACGGCAGGGTAGACATCCTACATTGTTGTGATGAAAGCTCAAATACGAATGAAATTATTTCTAGCGACGGGTATAACTTTAAAAGTTTTTATGTAAGGCCGACAAATTTATATCCAATTTAAAGCTTAGGTTCTCCTCTTTAAGGAAAGCACATGACTTTTGGAATTGGACAATTTCTTCATACCTTAAACGGCCTCCATGCACACTTAGCCCTCCGCAAAATACTGTCAAAATACGGCAGGGTAGACACCCTACATTGTTGTGATGAAAGCTCAAATACGAATGAAATTATTTCTAGCGACGGGTATAACTTTAAAAGTTTTTAAGTAAGGCCGACAAATTTATACCCAATTTAAAGCTTAGGTTCTCCTCTTTAAGGAAAGCACATGACTTTTGGAATTGGACAATTTCTTCATACCTTAAACGGCCTCCATGCACACTTAGCCCTCCGCAAAATACTGTCAAAATACGGCAGGGTAGACACCCCACATTGTTGTGATGAAAGCTCAAATACGATTGAAATTATTTCTAGCGACGGGTATAACTTAAAAGGTTTTTATTTAGGGCCGACAAATTAATATCAAAGTTAAAGATTATGTACTCCTCTTAAGGGAAAGCACATGACTTTTGAATTGGACAATTTCTTCATACCTTAAACGGCCTCCATGCACACTTAGCCCTCCGCAAAATACTGTCAAAATACGGCAGGGTAGACACCCTACATTGTTGTGATGAAAGCTCAAATACGAATGAAATTATTTCTAGCGACGGGTATAACTTTAAAAGTTTTTAAGTAAGGCCGACAAATTTATATCCAATTTAAAGCTTAGGTTCTCCTCTTTAAGGAAAGCACATGACTTTTCGAATTGGACAAATTCTTCATACCTTAAACGGCCTCCATGCACACTTAGCCCTCCGCAAAATACTGTCAAAATACGGCAGGGTAGACACCCTACATTGTTGTGATGAAAGCTCAAATACGAATGAAATTATTTCTAGCGACGGGTATAACTTTAAAAGTTTTTAAGTAAGGCCGACAAATTTATATCCAATTTAAAGCTTAGGTTCTCCTCTTTAAGGAAAGCACATGACTTTTGAATTGGACAATTTCTTCATACCTTAAACGGCCTCCATGCACACTTAGCCCTCCGCAAAATACTGTCAAAATACGGCAGGGTAGACACCCTACATTGTTGTGATGAAAGCTCAAATACGAATGAAATTATTTCTAGCGACGGGTATAACTTTAAAAGTTTTAAGTAAGGCCGACAAATTTATATCCAATTTAAAGCTTAGGTTCTCCTCTAAAAGGAAAGCACATGACTATTTGAATTGGACAATTTCTTCATACCTTAAACGGCCTCCATGCACACTTAGCCCTCCGCAAAATACTGTCAAAATACGGCAGGGTAGACACCCTACATTGTTGTGATGAAAGCTCAAATACGAATGAAATTATTTCTAGCGACGGGTATAACTTTAAAAGTTTTTAAGTAAGGCCGACAAATTTATATCCAATTTAAAGCTTAGGTTCTCCTCTTTAAGGAAAGCACATGACTTTGGAATTGGACAATTTCTTCATACCTTAAACGGCCTCCATGCACACTTAGCCCTCCGCAAAATACTGTCAAAATACGGCAGGGTAGACACCCTACATTGTTGTGATGAAAGCTCAAATACGAATGAAATTATTTCTAGCGACGGGTATAACTTTAAAAGTTTTAAGTAAGGCAGACAAATTTATATCCAATTTAAAGCTTAGGTTCTCCTCTTTAAGGAAAGCACATGACTTTTCGAATTGGACAATTTCTTCATACCTTAAACGGCCTCCATGCACACTTAGCCCTCCGCAAAATACTGTCAAAATACGGCAGGTAAACACCCAACATTGTTGTGATGAAAGCTCAAATACGAATGAAATTATTTCTAGCGACGGGTATAACTTTAAAAGTTTTTAAGTAAGGCCGACAAATTTATATCCAATTTAAAGCTTAGGTTCTCCTCTTTAAGGAAAGCACATGACTTTTGCAATTGGACAATTTCTTCATACCTTAAACGGCCTCCATGCACACTTAGCCCTCCGCAAAATACTGTCAAAATACGGCAGGGTAGACACCCTACATTGTTGTGATGAAAGCTCAAATACGAATGAAATTATTTCTAGCGACGGGTATAACTTTAAAAGTTTTTAAGTAAGGCCGACAAATTTATATCCAATTTAAAGCTTAGGTTCTCCTCATAAGGAAAGCACATGACTTTTGAATTGGACAATTTCTTCATACCTTAAACGGCCTCCATGCACACTTAGCCCTCCGCAAAATACTGTCAAAATACGGCAGGGTAGACACCCTACATTGTTGTGATGAAAGCTCAAATACGAATGAAATTATTTCTAGCGACGGGTATAACTTTAAAAGTTTTTAAGTAAGGCTGACAAATTTATATCCAATTTAAAGCTTAGGTTCTCCTCTTAAGGAAAGCACATGACTTTGAATTGGACAATTTCTTCATACCTTAAACGGCCTCCATGCACACTTAGCCCTCCGCAAAATACTGTCAAAATACGGCAGGGTAGACACCCCACATTGTTGTGATGAAAGCTCAAATACGAATGAAATTATTTCTAGCGACGGGTATAACTTTAAAAGTTTTTAAGTAAGGCCGACAAATTTATATCCAATTTAAAGCTTAGGTTCTCCTCTTTAAGGAAAGCACATGACTTTTGGAATTGGACTCCATGCACACTTAGCCCTCCGCAAAATACTGTCAAAATACGGCAGGGTAGACACCCTACATTGTTGTGATGAAAGCTCAAATACGAATGAAATTATTTCTATAGACGGGTATAACTTTAAAAGTTTTTAAGTAAGGCCGACAAATTTATATCCAATTTAAAGCTTAGGTTCTCCTCTTTAAGGAAAGCACATGACTTTTGAATTGGACAATTTCTTCATACCTTAAACGGCCTCCATGCACACTTAGCCCTCCGCAAAATACTGTCAAAATACGGCAGGGTAGACACCCTACATTGTTGTGATGAAAGCTCAAATACGAATGAAATTATTTCTAGCGACGGGTATAACTTTAAAAGTTTTTAAGTAAGGCCGACAAATTTATATCCAATTTAAAGCTTAGGTTCTCCTTTAAGGAAAGCACATGACTTTTCGAATTGGACAATTTCTTCATACCTTAAACGGCCTCCATGCACACTTAGCCCTCCGCAAAATACTGTCAAAATACGGCAGGGTAGACACCCTACATTGTTGTGATGAAAGCTCAAATACGAATGAAATTATTTCTAGCGACGGGTATAACTTTAAAAGTTTTTAGTAAGGCCGACAAATTTATATCCAATTTAAAGCTTAGGTTCTCCTCTTTAAGGAAAGCACATGACTTTTGGAATTGGACAATTTCTTCATACCTTAAACGGCCTCCATGCACACTTAGCCTCCGCAAAATACTGTCAAAATACGGCAGGGTAGACACCCTACATTGTTGTGATGAAAGCTCAAATACGAATGAAATTATTTCTAGCGACGGGTATAACTTTAAAAGTTTTTAAGTAAGGCCGACAAATTTATATCCAATTTAAAGCTTAGGTTCTCCTCTTTAAGGAAAGCACATGACTTTTGAAATTGGACAATTTCTTCATACCTTAAACGGCCTCCATGCACACTTAGCCCTCCGCAAAATACTGTCAAAATACGGCAGGGTAGACACCCTACATTGTTGTGATGAAAGCTCAAATACGAATGAAATTATTTCTAGCGACGGGTATAACTTTAAAAGTTTTTAAGTAAGGCTGACAAATTTATATCCAATTTAAAGCTTAGGTTCTCCTCTTAAGGAAAGCACATGACTTTTGAATTGGACAATTTCTTCATACCTTAAACGGCCTCCATGCACACTTAGCCCTCCGCAAAATACTGTCAAAATACGGCAGGGTAGACACCCTACATTGTTGTGATGAAAGCTCAAATACGAATGAAATTATTTCTAGCGACGGGTATAACTTAACAAGTTTTTAAGTAAGGCCGACAAATTTATATCCAATTTAAAGCTTAGGTTCTCCTCTTTAAGGAAAGCACATGACTTTTCGAATTGGACAATTTCTTCATACCTTAAACGGCCTCCATGCACACTTAGCCCTCCGCAAAATACTGTCAAAATACGGCAGGGTAGACACCCTACATTGTTGTGATGAAAGCTCAAATACGAATGAAATTATTTCTAGCGACGGGTATAACTTTAAAAGTTTTTAAGTAAGGCTGACAAATTTATATCCAATTTAAAGCTTAGGTTCTCCTCTTTAAGGAAAGCACATGACTTTTCGAATTGGACAATTTCTTCATACCTTAAACGGCCTCCATGCACACTTAGCCCTCCGCAAAATACTGTCAAAATACGGCAGGGTAGACACCCTACATTGTTGTGATGAAAGCTCAAATACGAATGAAATTATTTCTAGCGACGGGTATAACTTTAAAGGTTTTTAAGTAAGGCGAACAAATTTATATCCAATTTAAAGCTTAGGTGCTCCTCTTTAAGGAAAGCACATGACTTTTGGAATTGGACAATTTCTTCATACCTTAAACGGCCTCCATGCACACTTAGCCCTCCGCAAAATACTGTCAAAATACGGCAGGGTAGACACCTTACATTGTTGTGATGAAAGCTCAAATACGAATGAAATTATTTCTAGCGACGGGTATAACTTTAAAAGTTTTTAAGTAAGGCCGACAAATTTATATCCAATTTAAAGCTTAGGTTCTCCTCTTTAAGGAAAGCACATGACTTTTGGAATTGGACAATTTCTTCATACCTTAAACGGCCTCCATGCACACTTAGCCCTCCGCAAAATACTGTCAAAATACGGCAGGGTAGACACCCTACATTGTTGTGATGAAAGCTCAAATACGAATGAAATTATTTCTAGCGACGGGTATAACTTTAAAAGTTTTTAAGTAAGGCTGACAAATTTATATCCAATTTAAAGCTTAGGTTCTCCTCTTTAAGGAAAGCACATGACTTTTGGAATTGGACAATTTCTTCATACCTTAAACGGCCTCCATGCACACTTAGCCCTCCGCAAAATACTGTCAAAATACGGCAGGGTAGACACCTACATTGTTGTGATGAAAGCTCAAATACGAATGAAATTATTTCTAGCGACGGGTATAACTTTAAAAGTTTTAAGTAAGGCTGACAAATTTATATCCAATTTAAAGCTTAGGTTCTCCTCTTAAGGAAAGCACATGACTTTTGGAATTGGACAATTTCTTCATACCTTAAACGGCCTCCATGCACACTTAGCCCTCCGCAAAATACTGTCAAAATACGGCAGGGTAGACACCTACATTGTTGTGATGAAAGCTCAAATACGAATGAAATTATTTCTAGCGACGGGTATAACTTTAAAAGTTTTTAAGTAAGGCCGACAAATTTATATCCAATTTAAAGCTTAGGTTCTCCTCTTTAAGGAAAGCACATGACTTTTGGAATTGGACAATTTCTTCATACCTTAAACGGCCTCCATGCACACTTAGCCTCCGCAAAATACTGTCAAAATACGGCAGGGTAGACACCCTACATTGTTGTGATGAAAGCTCAAATACGAATGAAATTATTTCTAGCGACGGGTATAACTTTAAAAGTTTTAAGTAAGGCTGACAAATTTATATCCAATTTAAAGCTTAGGTTCTCCTCTTTAAGGAAAGCACATGACTTTGGAATTGGACAATTTCTTCATACCTTAAACGGCCTCCATGCACACTTAGCCCTCCGCAAAATACTGTCAAAATACGGCAGGGTAGACACCCTACATTGTTGTGATGAAAGCTCAAATACGAATGAAATTATTTCTAGCGACGGGTATAACTTTAAAAGTTTTTAAGTAAGGCCGACAAATTTATATCCAATTTAAAGCTTAGGTTCTCCTCTTTAAGGAAAGCACATGACTTTTCGAATTGGACAATTTCTTCATACCTTAAACGGCCTCCATGCACACTTAGCCCTCCGCAAAATACTGTCAAAATACGGCAGGGTAGACACCTACATTGTTGTGATGAAAGCTCAAATACGAATGAAATTATTTCTAGCGACGGGTATAACTTTAAAGGTTTTTAAGTAAGGCTGACAAATTTATATCCAATTTAAAGCTTAGGTTCTCCTCTTTAAGGAAAGCACATGACTTTTCGAATTGGACAATTTCTTCATACCTTAAACGGCCTCCATGCACACTTAGCCCTCCGCAAAATACTGTCAAAATACGGCAGGTAAACACCCTACATTGTTGTGATGAAAGCTCAAATACGAATGAAATTATTTCTAGCGACGGGTATAACTTTAAAAGTTTTTAAGTAAGGCCGACAAATTTATATCCAATTTAAAGCTTAGGTTCTCCTATTTAAGGAAAGCACATGACTTTTGGAATTGGACAATTTCTTCATACCTTAAACGGCCTCCATGCACACTTAGCCCTCCGCAAAATACTGTCAAAATACGGCAGGGTAGACACCCTACATTGTTGTGATGAAAGCTCAAATACGAATGAAATTATTTCTAGCGACGGGTATAACTTTAAAAGTTTTTAAGTAAGGCCGACAAATTTATATCCAATTTAAAGCTTAGGTTCTCGTCTTTAAGGAAAGCACATGACTTTTTGAATTGGACAATTTCTTCATACCTTAAACGGCCTCCATGCACACTTAGCCCTCCGCAAAATACTGTCAAAATACGGCAGGGTAGACACCCTACATTGTTGTGATGAAAGCTCAAATACGAATGAAATTATTTCTAGCGACGGGTATAACTTTAAAGTTTTTAAGTAAGGCCGACAAATTTATATCCAATTTAAAGCTTAGGTTCTCCTCTTTAAGGAAAGCACATGACGTTTGGAATTGGACAATTTCTTCATACCTTAAACGGCCTCCATGCACACTTAGCCCTCCGCAAAATACTGTCAAAATACGGCAGGGTAGACACCCTACATTGTTGTGATGAAAGCTCAAATACGAATGAAATTATTTCTAGCGACGGGTATAACTTTAAAAGTTTTTAAGTAAGGCCGACAAATTTATATCCAATTTAAAGCTTAGGTTCTCGTCTTTAAGGAAAGCACATGACTTTTGGAATTGGACAATTCTTCATACCTTAAACGGCCTCCATGCACACTTAGCCCTCCGCAAAATACTGTCAAAATACGGCAGGGTAGACACCCTACATTGTTGTGATGAAAGCTCAAATACGAATGAAATTATTTCTAGCGACGGGTATAACTTTAAAAGTTTTTAAGTAAGGCCGACAAATTTATATCCAATTTAAAGCTTAGGTTCTCCTCTTTAAGGAAAGCACATGACGGGTGCACTTGGACAATTTCTTCATACCTTAAACGGCCTCCATGCACACTTAGCCCTCCGCAAAATACTGTCAAAATACGGCAGGGTAGACACCCTACATTGTTGTGATGAAAGCTCAAATACGAATGAAATTATTTCTAGCGACGGGTATAACTTTAAAAGTTTTTAAGTAAGGCCGACAAATTTATATCCAATTTAAAGCTTAGGTTCTCCTCTTTAAGGAAAGCACATGACTTTTGTAATTGGACAATTTCTTCATACCTTAAACGGCCTCCATGCACACTTAGCCCTCCGCAAAATACTGTCAAAATACGGCAGGGTAGACACCTTACATTGTTGTGATGAAAGCTCAAATACGAATGAAATTATTTCTAGCGACGGGTATAACTTTAAAAGATTGTAAGGACGGCTGACAAATTTATATCCAATTTAAAGCTTAGGTTCTCCCCTCTCGGAAAGCACATGACCTTTGGAATTGGACAATTTCTTCATACCTTAAACGGCCTCCATGCACACTTAGCCCTCCGCAAAATACTGTCAAAATACGGCAGGGTAGACACCCTACATTGTTGTGATGAAAGCTCAAATACGAATGAAATTATTTCTAGCGACGGGTATAACTTTAAAAGTTTTAAGTAAGGCCGACAAATTTATATCCAATTTAAAGCTTAGGTTCTCTCTTTAAGGAAAGCACATGACTTTTGGAATTGGACAATTTCTTCATACCTTAAACGGCCTCCATGCACACTTAGCCCTCCGCAAAATACTGTCAAAATACGGCAGGGTAGACACCCTACATTGTTGTGATGAAAGCTCAAATACGAATGAAATTATTTCTAGCGACGGGTATAACTTTAAAAGTTTTTAAGTAAGGCCGACAAATTTATATCCAATTTAAAGCTTAGGTTCTCCTCTTTAAGGAAAGCACATGACTTTCTGAATTGGACAATTTCTTCATACCTTAAACGGCCTCCGTGCACACTTAGCCTCCGCAAAATACTGTCAAAATACGGCAGGGTAGACACCCTACATTGTTGTGATGAAAGCTCAAATACGAATGAAATTATTTCTAGCGACGGGTATAACTTTAAAAGTTTTTAAGTAAGGCCGACAAATTTATATCCAATTTAAAGCTTAGGTTCTCCTCTTTAAGGAAAGCACATGACATTTGGAATTGGACAATTTCTTCATACCTTAAACGGCCTCCATGCACACTTAGCCCTCCGCAAAATACTGTCAAAATACGGCAGGGTAGACACCCTACATTGTTGTGATGAAAGCTCAAATACGAATGAAATTATTTCTAGCGACGGGTATAACTTTAAAAGTTTTTAAGTAAGGCTGACAAATTTATATCCAATTTAAAGCTTAGGTTCTCCTCTTTAAGGAAAGCACATGACCCTTGGAATTGGACAATTTCTTCATACCTTAAACGGCCTCCATGCACACTTAGCCCTCCGCAAAATACTGTCAAAATACGGCAGGGTAGACACCCTACATTGTTGTGATGAAAGCTCAAATACGAATGAAATTATTTCTAGCGACGGGTATAACTTTAAAAGTTGTTATGTAAGGCCAACAAATGTATATCCAATTTAAAGCTTAGGTTCTCCTCTTTAAGGAAAGCACATGACTTTTGGAATTGGACAATTTCTTCATACCTTAAACGGCCTCCATGCACACTTAGCCTCCCGCAAAATACTGTCAAAATACGGCAGGGTAGACACCCTACATTGTTGTGATGAAAGCTCAAATACGAATGAAATTATTTCTAGCGACGGGTATAACTTTAAAAGTTTTAAGTAAGTTGACAAATTTATATCCAATTTAAAGCTTAGGTTCTCCTCTTTAAGGAAAGCACATGACTTTTGGAATTGGACAATTTCTTCATACCTTAAACGGCCTCCATGCACACTTAGCCCTCCGCAAAATACTGTCAAAATACGGCAGGGTAGACACCCTACATTGTTGTGATGAAAGCTCAAATACGAATGAAATTATTTCTAGCGACGGGTATAACTTTAAAAGTTTTTAAGTAAGGCCGACAAATTTATATCCAATTTAAAGCTTAGGTTCTCCTCTTTAAGGAAAGCACATGACATTTGGAATTGGACAATTTCTTCATACCTTAAACGGCCTCCATGCACACTTAGCCCTCCGCAAAATACTGTCAAAATACGGCAGGGTAGACACCCTACATTGTTGTGATGAAAGCTCAAATACGAATGAAATTATTTCTAGCGACGGGTATAACTTTAAAAGTTTTTAAGTAAGGCCGACAAATTTATATCCAATTTAAAGCTTAGGTTCTCCTCTTTTAAGGAAAGCACATGACTTTTGGAATTGGACAATTTCTTCATACCTTAAACGGCCTCCATGCACACTTAGCCCTCCGCAAAATACTGTCAAAATACGGCAGGGTAGACACCCTACATTGTTGTGATGAAAGCTCAAATACGAATGAAATTATTTCTAGCGACGGGTATAACTTACACAGTTTTAATGTCAGGAGGTCCAATTTAGATCCAATTTAAAGCTTAGCTTCTCCTTTAAGGAAAGCACATGACTTTTGAATTGGACAATTTCTTCATACCTTAAACGGCCTCCATGCACACTTAGCCTCCGCAAAATACTGTCAAAATACGGCAGGGTAGACACCCTACATTGTTGTGATGAAAGCTCAAATACGAATGAAATTATTTCTAGCGACGGGTATAACTTTAAAAGTTTTTAAGTAAGGCCGACAAATTTATATCCAATTTAAAGCTTAGGTTCTCCTCTTAAGGAAAGCACATGACTTTTCGAATTGGACAATTTCTTCATACCTTAAACGGCCTCCATGCACACTTAGCCCTCCGCAAAATACTGTCAAAATACGGCAGGGTAGACACCCTACATTGTTGTGATGAAAGCTCAAATACGAATGAAATTATTTCTAGCGACGGGTATAACTTTAAAAGTTTTTAAGTAAGCCCGACAAATTTATATCCAATTTAAAGCTTAGGTTCTCCTCTTTAAGGAAAGCACATGACTTTAGGAATTGGACAATTTCTTCATACCTTAAACGGCCTCCATGCACACTTAGCCCCCTCCGCAAAATACTGTCAAAATACGGCAGGGTAGACACCCTACATTGTTGTGATGAAAGCTCAAATACGAATGAAATTATTTCTAGCGACGGGTATAACTTTAAAAGTTTTTAGTAAGGCTGACAAATTTATATCCAATTTAAAGCTTAGGTTCTCCTCTTTAAGGAAAGCACATGACTTTGAATTGGACAATTTCTTCATACCTTAAACGGCCTCCATGCACACTTAGCCCTCCGCAAAATACTGTCAAAATACGGCAGGGTAGACACTACATTGTTGTGATGAAAGCTCAAATACGAATGAAATTATTTCTAGCGACGGGTATAACTTTAAAAGTTTTTAAGTAAGGCCGACAAATTTATATCCAATTTAAAGCTTAGGTTCTCCTCTTTAAGGAAAGCACATGACTTTTGGAATTGGACAATTTCTTCATACCTTAAACGGCCTCCATGCACACTTAGCCCTCCGCAAAATACTGTCAAAATACGGCAGGGTAGACACCCTACATTGTTGTGATGAAAGCTCAAATACGAATGAAATTATTTCTAGCGACGGGTATAACTTTAAAAGTTTTAAGTAAGGCCGACAAATTTATATCCAATTTAAAGCTTAGGTTCTCCTACTTAAGGAAAGCACATGACTTTTGGAATTGGACAATTTCTTCATACCTTAAACGGCCTCCATGCACACTTAGCCCTCCGCAAAATACTGTCAAAATACGGCAGGGTAGACATCCTGCATTGTTGTGATGAAAGCTCAAATACGAATGAAATTATTTCTAGCGACGGTATAACTTTAAAAGTTTTTATGTAAGGCCGACAAATTTATATCCAATTTAAAGCTTAGGTTCTCCTCTTTAAGGAAAGCACATGACTTTTGGAATTGGACAATTTCTTCATACCTTAAACGGCCTCCATGCACACTTAGCCCTCCGCAAAATACTGTCAAAATACGGCAAGGTAGACACCCTACATTGTTGTGATGAAAGCTCAAATACGAATGAAATTATTTCTAGCGACGGGTATAACTTTAAAAGTTTTAAGTAAGGCTGACAAATTTATATCCAATTTAAAGCTTAGGTTCTCCTCGTTTAAGGAAAGCACATGACTTTTGGAATTGGACAATTTCTTCATACCTTAAACGGCCTCCATGCACACTTAGCCCTCCGCAAAATACTGTCAAATACGGCAGGGTAGACACCCTACATTGTTGTGATGAAAGCTCAAATACGAATGAAATTATTTCTAGCGACGGGTATAACTTTAAAAGTTTTTAAGTAAGGCCGACAAATTTATATCCAATTTAAAGCTTAGGTTCTCCTCTTAAGGAAAGCACATGACTTTGAATTGGACAATTCTTCATACCTTAAACGGCCTCATGCACACTTAGCCCTCCGCAAAATACTGTCAAAATACGGCAGGTAAACACCTTACATTGTTGTGATGAAAGCTCAAATACGATTGAAATTATTTCTAGCGACGGGTATAACTTTAAAAGTTTTAAGTAAGGCTGACAAATTTATATCCAATTTAAAGCTTAGGTCTCCTCCTGTTAAGGAAAGCACATGACTTTGAATTGGACAATTTTCATACCTTAAAGGGCCTCCATGCACACTTAGCCCTCCGAAAAATACTTTCAAAAAATTGAAGGTAGACACCCTACATTGTTGTGATGAAAGCTCAAATACGAATGAAATTATTTCAGCGACGGGTATAACTTAAAAGTTTTTAAGTAAGGCCGACAAATTTATATCCAATTTAAAGCTTAGGTTCTCTTAAGGAAAGCACATGACTTTTTGAATTGGACAATTTTTCATACCTTAACGGCTCTCATGCACACTTAGCCCTCCGCAAAATACTGTCAAAATACGGCAGGGTAGACACCCTACATTGTTGTGATGAAAGCTCAAATAATCACAACATGTGCAAAAGTCAAAAAGAGGGAAACGAGGGGGAAACAGGGAAAAGATGTAAACATGTGAAATATGTCAAAAACGATGAAAACGACAGAAACATGTGAAAAGATGTGTAAACATGGCAGAAAAACATGGTTTCAGGAAGACGAAAGATGTGGGAAACATGTGGAACATGTGGAACATGGAAACATGTGAAAACATGTGGAAACATGTGGAAACATGTGAAAACGTGTGGAAATATACAAAATGATGTGAAAACGATGTGAAAACATGTAGAAACATGTGGAAACATGGAAAAGATGTGGAAACATGGGGAAACATGGGAAAATGTAAAAACATG
>CM055819.1:40070891-40548734 GCA_029582265.1 Zoroaster sp. YZ-2022
TATTTTTTGGGGTGTACTTTTCAGAGGCGTTTTGGGGCCCTGTACTTACTGCAGTAAACCCCCTCCACTTGTACGACTTGAGAATTCTTTTAATGACTTGGAAAAGAATTTCTTTTTTTATTTTTTTCGGATGACTTCTTCACAGAATTTATTTATGCATCATTAAAACAAATGGGGTATTTCATCTGATGGATCTGGCCTTGTCAAGAATTCTTTAATTATAAAAGAAAAGATAAAACCAAACCCACAAGTTTTTATTTCGATAAAAAGAAACCCTATATTTTTCCGCTGGGTTTTTAAACAGTTGGATGAATAAAGGTTTGGGCACGGGGAATACTTATCAGTTTTTTCCTAAATTTTCTCTTTTTGGGGAGAACTCTGATGAAGACCACGTTTTTTTTCCGGGGGTTCAGTGCTGCTTTTTATCGCCGATCTATTGACCTGAATATGTATGAAGAAAGAATAAAAAAATTTTTAAGAAAAGAGGAAAAAGGGAGAAAGGGGAATGGGCATTGTAGACAAAAAGAGTGGAAAAATTTAAACAAAGTAAACACACAAGACAAGGTAAATGAAACGAAAAGCAAACATATAACTAGGAAACAATTTTACTGCATACACTAAACGTTTGGCGATAAAAACGATTTGATATCGAATATTGCGATAACTTTTTTATTCGATTACATAATATTCGAGAACCTATTTAAGTTATCGACATATCGGCTAATCATGAATACAAATATATCACAATAAAATATAAATCTATTATTGTGAGTCAAGTCAATTGAAATTCCATGGAAATAAAATCATTAGTCTTTTGAGCTTTTAGAAATGAGAAACAAAAAGCAAACTTCACTTCAGAAGTACATACACGCTCTGTGGTTATTGGCTCTAAAAGCAATCATGCATGAATGCAAAAAAGAATTTATATTATTTAACGAAAAATGCGTAATATATGTTTGCCGATATATCGTGGATAAAAAAAAAAATGTTATAAGCCCAAGCTACTGTATACTCTGGAAATTGATTGAATTTTTGGAAGAATGTCGTATCCAACCGCCACTTTTTAAGGGTTTTTGGAATTTTTTGCAACCACTAACCAGTTAAAAAATTATTCTATCGATTTTATTGGTGGTACAGAAGTGAACTATCTTTAACCCAACCCCCTGGCCCTTTAGGTAGGATGCTCTCAATCCCCACTAAAATGCTACAAAATGTCTTCTATAAATTTTGGAAGGTTCCTGGAAATACTCCAAAAAATCACCCAATATATATGTGTGCTGTATTTCGTGTGTAGGGTGCCCACTGCCTCAATCACACAAATCACACATACCTGTACCCCTTTGGCTCCTTTATCCCTTTATTATGAACAAAATACATATGTTGTTTTTTTTTTTTTTGTTGGCTCAGTCAACTGATATTGACACTGTGTGTTTTGCAGTAAAAGTCATGTTCATTTGTTGGTGCATGTCAGATATCAGTATGTTGTCATCATTTACCTTTTTGGTTGCTTTTTTTGCCTTTGCTGGGTGGGTTAGGATGATGAATGAATGGGGGATGGATGGATGGGGATGGATAGAGGGAGGATTGGTGGGAGGGTTTTGTGACCTTTTTAGCTAGCTGCTAGGGTGGGTTAGGGATGGGTGAGGGAGGGATGGATGGGAGGAGGGATGGGTGGGAGGGATTGGTGGGGGAGTGGGGCTGAGTTGGGTCCCAGAATGGCTGTGGATGACTTGGTGGAGTAGTCCTCATCCAGTTTTCTTCTGGGCCTGGTGGTAATTTTGGCTGGGGAGGGTAGCGCTACTCGGTGGTTGAAGCGTAGTTGAGGGTAGAGTCCTCGCTGCTTTTTCTGCAACCTGGCTCTGAGTGGTACTGCATGGAAGCATGTCCCTCGGACAAGGTTTACCCCACAGGTCAGACAGCCCCTTCTTGTCACTCTCTAGTGCGCCCAGTCCTGGTCCTCCATCGCTGAGGTGGCACCACCACTCACACCATTTGGATAACGGCCGGGCATCTTTGGTGGAGTAATGGCCAGCGATATTTGTGTGGCTTGGTGTGAGAGGGTAGACTGCGAACTGTTGTTGAGTGGCACCCTGTGCATAGCTATCCCTATCAGTCTCAGTGGCACATGTGACAAATCTCCACATGTGTCATGGCCTTTGATGGTGTAATTCCTACACTGTTGGAGGAGTCGAGTCAGTGGCTGCACAGCTGGACGATGTGATGTTGTTTGTAGCATATCCAGCCATTGACCTCGAGCTATGTGCAAACACGGTAGAACAGCTTCTTCCACCAATACTGCACCTTCCTGGACATGCATGTGTAGTAGGCCCGGAATTGGTCATTGCGGTCCACACCCCCCATGTACTTGGTGTAATCACACACCTGAGGTGGTGCAGCAATTACACACTGGGTGAGACGGCCTGTCTTGTCATCAGGGATCTTCCGTTTGAGGGTGTGAACTGCTGGGTCTCTCCATCCTTGGTGACCAGTTGACAGGGTGATCATGACTCGGCTGTCTTTCCCTATCGAAGCAACCACAGGGCCATTCTGTCGGATGTAGAAAGTGCCCCTCGGGGTCTTATTCATCCTGGCCACCCTGTCACGTCTGGGGTTGGAAGCAATGTTGAGGATTTCCTTGGGAAGCCCCTTGCTGTTACTTCACCGCGCAGTCAGATACACCTTGCTCCGGAGCAGGGTCCGAGCCAGAGCAACTGATGTGTAAAGCTTGTCGGTGAAGAGATGGTGGTATCTATCGACGTGGTGCTTGGTAACCCTGTTGGTGATGTCTAGCATCTTGGCTGGTTTGGGGCCTGGAGGGTGAACAATGAAGTTCAGCATTGCTCCAGTGATGGATTCAGCCAGAGCGTGACCTTGAACCCTGCTCTGATCGGTTTCAGAGGCATGAAAACTTGCGCGGACATTTGCCTTGAAGCCCGGGTATTTAATCATGGCCTCATCCACCGTCAGCTCACGGCAGGCATTGTACAGATGTCGGCATCTCTTCCGCACCTTCTCCCAGATTGGTTCTAGAGGATAGAGGGGGTGCTTCATCTTGAATCTGTATCGGCCTGCCTTGTCGGTGATGTTCTCTGGATCTCTTGCTGGATCATTGCAGGTGAGAAACTCATTGATGACATCAAATCTGTTCCTTGTCATGGTGTTGGTTATCATCCGATTGTTGAGGCCAGGATGGTTCGACCAGTAGTGACGGTAGTTGCTGAGTTTGGTCACACCCATCATCAGATGAATCCCGATCCATGCCCTCATCTCAGGGACTGAAGTAGAAGCTTTACCAGCTGCCTAAGCTTGACATTTGTCCACTTGACAATGGACAGGATGAGGCACAGTGGAAAAACTTTAGGAAGTAGTGCAGTGCTGCATCACTCCTTCGAAAAGTTGGCCCGGCTGGCAATTTGCCCCTAAAGTGGTGGATGTTTACATCTGTCAGGGACCTTGTCCATCCATCTGTGTCGGGCGGATATGCCGGTTGGTACACGGAAGGAGGGTTGGGGTCATTATCAGACTCTGGCTCTATGAAGCGCTTCTTCTTCTTTGTCTTCTTTTGAGATGGTGCTGGCCGTCGCTTCTTTGGGGGTGGTGGCTCCAGGATGTCACTGACATCATCCTCGTCCTCCTCATACTCTTCATTGTCTTCATCGTCTTCATCGTCTTCATCGTCTTCATCGTCTTCATCGTCTTCATCCACTTCATCCCCTTCATCCCCTTCATCCCCTTCATCCCCTTCATCCTCTTCATCCTCATACTCCTCGCTGTCAAATTCTGCATCTGGCTGACCATCTCCACACAGCTCGCTCTCACATTCCAGCTCTTCTGCTGCCATAACAGCTTCATCAAGGAAATGTTCCTCCTCACTTTCAGAAGAAGAGACCAGAGCCCTGTAGCTACGGCCCATCCTCAAACCAGCCTCCCTGGCGCTTGCCCGTATTGTTTCCCGCAGTTGGTCTTTGGCTGCTTGGGCCTGGCGGTCTTTAAAACCCCTGTCTGCACTCTTGGGCAATGGAGCTTTTCCCTTGCCACGATATTGTACTCTTTGCTCCTTTCCCTTCTGTTTTTTCTTCTTCTTCTTCTTCTTCTCCTCCCTGACGTTTGGAACTTCACATTCATCCTCCTTTCTCTCCCTACTCCTCTTCTTTTTCTTTCCTTCTCCTGCCATAACTGATTGTAGAAACACACTACACTCTTCTCTCGAAAGAGACTCTTGCAACGCTTTCACTTCCCTTGATGTCATATTGACTGTTCAAATGTGAACTGGGGATGCGCAGCAGTTTGTACTCACATTTATAGGAAAGTTTAACAAAAAGTTATGTTATCTTATTTGAATATGAAAAGTAACTCACCTGGTATTGTATTCCTAAATTGATACATGGTGTGAAATGTATGCAAATAATGCCATTTTATTATTACCAGTGCATAAAACTTACCTCAGTATAAATTGAATAGTCTGTTTGCTGGCCAAGTACAGTTGTATGAGTTGAAACAATACAAGTAGTGTTTGTACTGAATTTTGTACTTGTTTTATCCTTAGGGTCACAGGCCACAGCGTTGATATGTAGGTCACTTACCTTACCAAGGTTGCTGTAGTCACTCAGCACTTACATGTACAGTACTTTTAGTTAAGTGCCTGAAAACCACTTGCTGGTGTATGTGTATACACTATTAGGAACCAACACAGTATGAATAATAATCCATGGAGCTTCATGTACATGTATAATTCCATGGAATATCTTACCTTTCCGATGCATTACAGCATGGAGCTATTCAACCACAACATAGCCATCCTATCTCAATCCTCCACAAAATCACACAGCACATGGCCATCCTACATGTATCTCAATCCTCCACAAAATCACACAACACACATGTACATGTAGCACCTTCCTCAATCACCCAAAATCACCCAGCACATATATCTAGCATCCTTCCTCAATCACACAAAATAACACCAGAACATATATAGCATCCTTCCTCAATCACACAAAATAACACAGAAAATATATAGCATCCTTCCTCAATCACACAAAATGCTCCAATACCTATAGAGGATTTGGTGTGATGTGGGGTGGTTAGGGTTAAAATCCACTTTTATGATGGTTTTTGGACTTTATTTCCCTTCTAAAAAATCCTCCCCTTCAGAAAATAGAAGGATCATATTATAGTTGCCACTGCGCATGTACAATGACTGTGTTGGTCACTAATTGTGGAATTTACAACATCAGACTGACATGACTGAGAATTCATCGATATACCAAAATGGCTGATTTTTCATGAAATAAATATCCTGGAATAATTTGAGTATATGTCCATCATCATCCATATGTTCTCCACCTTACGAGGTAGGTAAAGATTACTTTATTGGTTATATTGAATGAGAAAAAGTGGCGGTTCGATACAACATTCTAACCGAATTTTTCAATATTTGCCTACCTTGATGTTTCTGTTTCTTCTCATTTCTTCCTCTCAGACCTGCAAATGGCATGGAAGCATTTGTACCACTCAGAGTGGTACCCATAAATCTGTAAATCAAATGGTAATTAATTTTAGGAATGTCAGCTATTCATCCATACATGTAAAATAATAAATAATTGGGTCAGCATCCATCTTCATTGTATACACTATGAAAAAATAACCCAAAACTTTAGTTCAGCTTGAAGTTCATTTCCATGCTTATTCACACCGCCAAAGGTTGAATATTCTTGGCTCATGTACAAAGTTATGTTTGTGCAACTTGTACTTTTAAGTATCTGATAAAACTCCATTATAAAGATCCCATTTTTCAACAGTGCTGATTTTTTCCCAAAAAAGTGCCCCTTTCAGGATTTTGATGGATTTGGGGTGGTTAGGGTTATAGTTTATTTTGTTGGTCAAGGTTATTTTGTTGGTCAAGGTATTAACATGGTAACTATTGAAAATAATCATATGTTAAATTGTCAAGGATATTTTTCATATCAGTGATATAGGCCTAAGTCCAACTATTTTACAAAAAATATGTAGTCTGATTAGGTCCAGATATTTTTCAAATTCTTTTAAAAATAATTCCTACATTACCTGTAACATTAGCTGTAACAGAGATTCTGAGAGTTGTTCGTTACCAATTCCAACGACATGGCGATCGCTTACATTATACATATGTTGTGTACGTCGTTAGCTCCAGCCCTAACGTTAGACCATTCCTTCCTCCATGGTTAGACATGGTTTATTGGCAATATCACACTCAACCATACCATCTATTTCTTCCATCCACTTGCACATGAAAGAAACTTTGTCCAACTCATTTCCAAAAATGATAACAATTTGGATTCCATGCTAGACAAATGCATAATACTTAATAGTACATTTTCTGACGGCGCATTTTTTCTGCAGGCCAGGCCCAACAGGGAAGCCATTGTTTTTACTGCTGCATGCTGCACGCGCATGCATGGCGGGTCATGACCTGCGCGGTCTTCGTAAACTCAAAGTATTATATTCTAATTAGATACTGCATATACACACACTATAGGCCGATATGTCTGTGTGTAAGACAACGTCAAGGCCGTTCACGCAGTATGCCTGTGCTTCTGAATAGTTGTTCATTTAAACTTCTGTTTTCGACCGGAAGGAGAGGTCAAATTGGGGTCATGTCCAGTGGCGTAGCTATGGGCGGGCCAGGCAGGGCCTAGGCCCGCCCACTTCTTGTCTAGGCCCTGCCATTGCCAAATAAAGAAGCTTTTTGTATAACTTTTTTTTTTTTAAACGATTTATGTTGTTTGCATTCCTCTTCTATGTATGTTTGTGTGATATAGGCTACAGTGCATTTTATTTTATACTGTATACTTTAAAAAGGACAGGGGCTATCATGCTTGTAGGCTACTGGTTGGAGGCAACAACCTGTCTATTATTTATTTAAACCATTTAAATTTTGTTTTGTGTAGCGTCACTATAGCGTGTGTTGTAATTGGCTGGTTCAATGGCATTGCCGAATGAAATCGCGTGCGTCATATCACTCAGTTCGGTTATTTTCTAGAACCTACCATACCAGCTGTTTCGCTGATGCTAACGTTTGCTAATTTTTACCGCGACCTAGTAGCTTATTCAGCAGCAATGGCGAAAGACAAATGTCCATTACAGGTTTCTTTAAAAAACCAAGATTGGAGGAAGAGGAACATGTCAAGAAATCTGTTAATCTTGGGGAGGGGGTCGGTGTCAGTGATTCCGCGCTGAGAGACGAACATCAACCTTCACTGCTAACGACAACGTTACCAGCAACTGACACAGAAATGGCTAACGTTAGCCAACAGTCCGCGCCACGGACTGTGGAGGAATGTGACCCAGGACCAGGCCCATCACAGCCATCAAGGACTCCGCCACCAGACCTCTCTGCTGTCGACGAACCGGAGACTCAACCAAAATTGCAAAGTTTTCCTGGGACTGTCAAATCCGGAAAATCGCGTTCCTTTTCTACAAATTGGTATAAAGAGTTCACCTGGATTGAGTACAGCAAATCAAGGGATGCTATATTTTGCAAATGTTGTCGCCATTTCCCTGGGATTAAATGGAATATTCTTTTATGCAAGAGATGGATTTACAGATTGGAAGCACCTCAGACTGGCTTGTTCCAAACACGAGAAAAGCAAACCGCATGCTATTGCTCTTAGTAAACTGGTGGCATACAGAGAAAGTCATGGGCCAAATAGCCGTGGGACTGTTCTAAACCAAATGCACGGAGATGCCAGTAACATTGCTTTCATTGAACGAAACCGTGAACATGTGAAGGTGGTACTAGATATCGTCATGATGTGTGCTAAACAGGACATTTCTCTCCGGGGGCACAGAGAAACAGAGGATGCCTTAAATAAAGGTAACTTTTTGGAATTGTTCAAGTTCATTTCCAAGTATGATCCACAAGTGGAAAACAGGCTCCAGCAGCTTCCACGCAACGCTACACTGATGAGCCCCGAGATTCAAAATGAGCTACTGGAATGTGCAGCTTCATTATTACTTAGAAAAATCAAGAAAGAAGTTCAAGAGTCGACACATTTCGCCATATTAGCAGATGAGTACAAAGACCAATCCAAACGTGAGCTACTAGCTGTGTGTCTCCGTTTCATTCATGGTGGGGTGATAAAGGAGAGGGCTGTTGGATTTACTGACACAGCTGATATGTCTGCAGATGGGATAGCAAAGAAAATCCTGGAAGTACTTGAACCGTTGGAGCTGGATCCATCTCTTTGTGTGGGATTTTGTTTTGATGGTGCTTCAGTGATGTCGGGAAACAGAGGTGGGGTACATATTATTCTGAAGCAAACCTTTCCACGAGCTGTTTATACACACTGCAACTCCCATCATTTGAACCTTGTTTTATGCACCGCTGCTAAAGTGTCAGGAAATATCAGCACGTTTTTTGACACCGTGAATCAGCTCCATAATTTCATGTCTGGGCCCGCAGACACGCGCGGTTCATGCAACTGCAAAAAGGAATGCACCCCAGCGGGAAGCTTATGGAGCTAGAGAGACCTACTGATGTAAGATGGAGCTCGAAGTCAGGATCCGTTAGTAAAACACTGCAGCTACTTGACGTGATATTGGAGACTCTAGCTGAATTTTCGGAAGAAAGTGGGCAAACAAAGTTGGAAGCAGAGTCCCTATTACATCAAATTCAAACCAAGAAATTCATCTTTCTTCTTGTAACATTCGGCAAACTATTTGATGTAAGTGACTTTGCAACAAAGGGACTACAGAGCTCTACCTTATGCGTCTCTGATTGTATTGATCTGATAGGGATTCTAAAAGACAGCTTTTCCAAGTTCAGAGAGAACACGAATAGTGACTTTGACAAAGTCCTAAAATTAACTGAAGAGTTGATGAGGAAGAATGATATCAGTGATTGGGATGTCACCTCCTCGCGACAGAGAAAAATACCGGCGAGGCTGAATGACACTGTGGTGACCACTTCGTTGGGAAAGAGCTCCAGTATAAAAAGCAACGAAGATCTTAGGAAAATGTGGAATGCTCTTCTGGATAGACAGATAACAGAACTTAATAGCAGGTTTCAGGAATACACATATGGAATTATGCAAGCAGCGGCCTCCTTACTGCCTGGATCCACAACATTTGGGGAACACGAGCTGCTGAGGAACCCAAGCAAGCAGTTTGGCATATCCATCGAAGAAGCTGAATATTCTGTTTTCATACAACAGCTGAGACGCAAAATGAATGCGGACAGAACATTCCATCTCTAATGGAAGTGCTTGACAACTGTCCAGCAGAGATTTTCCCCAATGTCAGCGCACTGCTACGGGCCATCATAACCCTCCCAATGACCTCGTGTACAGTGGAGAGAATCTTCTCAACGACAAATAGGATAAAAACAAGACTGAGAGCCTCAATGTCAACAACTCACCTGAACAATTTCGCCCTTTTATCCTTTGAACGGGAATTGTCGGACTCATTGGACTATGATGAAATTATATCCATCTTCAACAGCAAGCCCCGGCGCCTACGTCTCATCCTGTAGGCCTATGGATTAGTCCTTCACAAGAAGACGTCAAAGGTAGGCCCATACTACTATTTTTCTGTTAACCTATTTGTTATAAGTTTGTTGTGTTACTGTTGTGAAGCAATTTGTATATATTGTGTGTCAGTGTGTGCGTGTGTGCGTCGGTCGCTGTTCCACCGGCACAAACATAAATCGGCGCCCGTGTATGGATGGATTTATGGATGAATTCTATGGCCCGTCCATTTTTACTCAGGCCCAGCCGAATCTTTATTTCTGGCTACGCCACTGGTCATGTCTGTGTAAGAAATGTGACATAGTTCAAGGTCTTTAAGATGATGCAAAGATTGTGAAAATATTTTCTGTGGTTCATGAGATATGATTTTTTGAATTTTTTTGAAATTTTCAACTTCCGGTTTCGACCGGAAGCAGAGATCGGATTGGGGTCAAGTCTGTGTACGAAAAATCACATAATTAAAGATCTATAACATGGTGCAAAGACTGTGAAAATATCGTTTGTGGTTCATGAGATATGATTTTTTGAAAATATTAACCTTTGATTTAGTGTAATTCGATATCTGATGACCTCACTATGACGTCACAACTTAGTGTACAACTACAGTTAAGGTATATATACAACTACATGTTAAGGTCTAACTATGTGTGAAGTTTTAAGGTTCTGTGAACTCTGCAACTATGTTTTTGTCTCTGGATAAGTCTTAAAGAGAAGAAGAAAAAGAAGAAGAACTAGAGGTATAGAGTTTGTTAAAAACAAACTCGAGGTGTTTGGGGATTCATCATGTTATGGCGTCATCACCTAAAGTTGTTTAAAAATACATTAATTTAGTCTATTGTCTATGGCTGTCGCTCGAACACCTAAAAATAACAAGAGTTACTTCAGGAGATATGTTTTTATTATATATAATGAAAATAACATATAATGTGCTGAATACATTAACTTCCGGTTCAGTCATCCCATATAATTTTAAATTCCTCCAACCGAATTAAGTTTGAAGTTGGTAAATATGGTTTTCTCTTCAGAAAGGTTTCATGACAAAATTTGCATTCGTGGTGCCAAGGGCGACTTGACAAGAGACTATGGCTCACGGGAGTTAAGTTCGTGTGACTTGACCACGGGTGTGCAATGAAAATGTGTTCAGAAATTGAGTTTTGTGACACATATCAGGCATGAGCGTGGAAACAGTTTAATAGATCATTACATGTAAATTGCTAATATATAAATCACAATCACGAAACTTGCCAGTTTGGCAGATATTTGCATTTGAATGACATGAAAATAGCGCGCCCTCTTTCGGCCATTCTTAGAAAACTGTACATTTCAATGTGGACTTTTGTATAATTTGAATAGTTCACATGGGCTATGTTTTATGTTTGGAAGAGTTTGGAAAAGGGGATTCCATATTTGGGGAATATTTGATGATGTCATTGTAAAGAAATTAACCAGTTTAAAAATTGCCTTGAATAAAAGGTCTGAACCCGACTGCTCCTGAACGTCTGATCCCCAGTCCTCTACCCCTTACTCCCAGGGAGTGCGATCCATGGTGTCGTGGGGTAGTATTCCAATTTAATTAATCATGTGAAAACATTCTAAATTGACCATACATTTCAATATTTTGGGGTTTCGTTTTCCATCCCCCATCTCCTTGCCTTGAGCCCCACCCTCTTTGGGCAACCCTGGATCTAACCCTGCCTACATCAAAGACCAATTTGTAAATCTTTTATCATCTTTAAAAAGTTCAGTATTGGTTATTAATTGTCAATGTTTTGTGTAAATATTTAAATTGATAAAACACATTCTTCGTTAATACACACAATTAATAAGTTATTTAAATAAAGGAAATGCAAAACAAATTTATCTTTTGTATGACACTTCTGCTTTATTTTGTCATGGTCATGATACTCCTTTTCCATCCATTTTTGCACCCATCAATAATAATCCATTTCATACAGGATAAAGGTTATCCAAACTTCTAGGTCTAATTTGCAATGAAAAAAAATAATTTTGTCTGAAGTACTAAATATTCCAACAAGTGAACCTGTAGTCCCTGGCATTAATTGGTTTTGGCTAGTATTGTTGAACCTTAAGCACACTTTAAAAAAAACTGTTACTGGTGCATGAAAAAAAAGTCAACAGATTTTCAATTAAAGATAATGGTTAAAGGGCAATATCATCTCAATCAGAGTAGACTTTCAATGGGTCGTGGAATGAGTGTCCTAGTGTAAGATGAACAAAGCAGGCAATTGAAAATTACTGGCTCATTTGTTAAGCAGTCTGCAAGGATAAGTCATCTGAAGTTGATGGCCAGGGCAGCTGTAATGCCATGTGATTTCTTCATTAAAAGTGTATTATATAGTACAGCTGATGCATTGAAGAGTGTGTGAAGATATGCACTTTCATGTAAAAATCTCTCTGCTTTTCCAGCACCTTCACTGCTGTCCAGTTCTTTTGCAGTGAGAGATTGGCTGTACACCAAGTCAATTGTATTCTTAGTAAATGATCTATGAATTACCAGCGTAGGAAATGTACTTTTCAGGCGTGTTTTCAGATTGTGGGTCAACTCCAGTCAACTCCCTCCACTTCTTGTACATACTTGATGAACTTACGATGTAATGACTTTGTGAAAAGAATTTCATTGTTTTTATTATTCTCTTCTGGATGACTTCTTCACAGAATTTTATTTATGCATCATTGTACCAAATAGGTATTTCATCTGATGGATCTGGCCTTGTCAAGAATTGGGTACATACTCATTATAGCAAAGACAATGATAGCAAACTTCCAAACCCACAAGATCTTTATCTTCGATTTGCAAAAGTAACCTCTCATCTTTCCGTTGGGCTGCTTCAAACAGTTGGCATGCAATCAAGGTTTGGCACTGTGAATACTTATCAGTTTTTCTCAATTTTTCTCGGTTTGTCAGGGAGTAACTCTGATGAAGACCACGGTTTTCTTCTCTGGGGTTCAGTGCTGCATTCTTAACGCTCGACCTCATATTGACCTGAATATGTATGAAGAAAGAATGATAAATATTTAATAGAAATAGAGGAATAAGTGAGTAAGGGAATGGGCATTGTAGACAAAAGAGAGTGAAAATTAACAAAAGTAAACACACAAGACAAGGTAAACAGATGCTGAAAAAGCAACATATAACTAGAAACAATTTTACTGCAGACTAAGCTTGGGCGATAAACACGATATCGAATATTGATTTATTCGATTACAATATTGAGAACCTATTTAAGTTATCGGCATATTGGCGAATTACGAATACAAATATATCATGATAAAATATAAATCGACATTGTGAGTCAAGTCAGATATTCCATGGAAATAAAATCATTAGTCTTTTGAGCTTTTAGAAATGAGAAACAAAAGCAAACTACTTCAGAAGTACATACACGCTCTGCAAATAAATTTGCAATTTATTGTGACACTTGTAGAGGGGTACATACCTGTGGTTATTGGCTCTAAAGCAATCATGCATGAATGCAAAAAAAGAATTGCGATATTATTGAAAATTGCAATATATGTTTGCCGATATATCGTGGATAAAAAAAATCGTTATCGCCCAAGCTTACTGCATACTTGAAACTTGATTGAATTTTTGGAAAGAATGTCGTATCCGACCACCACTTTTAAAGGTTTTTTTGGAATTTTTTTGCAACCACTAACCAGTTAAAAATTATTCTATCGATTTTTGGTGGTACAGAAAGCGAAAACTATCTTTAAAATCCACTTTTATTTCCCTTCTAAAAAATCCTCCCATTCAGAAAATAGAAGGATCCTATTATAGTTGCCACTGCGCATGTACAAATGACCGTGTTGGTCACTAATTGTGGAGTTTACGACATCAGACTGACATGACTGAGGAATTCATCGTATAGCAAAATGGCTGATTTTTCATGAAATAAATATCCTGGAATAATGTGAAGTATATGTTCATCATCATCATCCATATGTTCTCCACCTTACGAGGTAGGTAAGATTACTTTAATGGTTATACTGAATGAGAAAAAGTGGCGGTCGGATGCGACATTCTACCCGTATTTTTCAATATTTGCCTACCTTGATGTTTCTGTTTCTTCTTAATCTTATTTCTTCCCCTCAGCCCTGCAAATGGCATGGAAGCATTTGTACCACTCAGAGTGGTACCCATAAATCTGTAAATCGAATGGTAATTAATTTTAGGAATGTCGGCTATTCATCCATACATGTAAAATAATAAATAATTGGGTCAGCATCCATCTTCATTGTATACGCTATGAAAAAATAACCCAAAACTTTAGTTCAGCTTGAAGTTCATTTCCATGCTTATTTACACCGCCAAAGGTTGAATATTCTTGGCTCATGTACAAAGTTATGTTTGTGCAACTACAATACATGTAGTATTACTTTTAAGTATCTGATAAAACTCCATTATAAAGATCCCATTTTCAACAGTGCTGATTTTTTCCCCCAAAAAGTGCCCCTTTCAGAATTTTGATGGATTTGGGGTGGTTAGGGTTATAGTTTATTTTGTTGGTCAAGGTATTAACATGGTAACTATTGAAAATAATCACCAGGAATGATCTTATTTTTAAATTGTCACTACACGATACTGAGGGACAGATCACAATGAGATATTAAAAGTCTGAAGACATAAGTTAAATTGTCAAGGATATTTTTCATATAGGCCTAAGTCCAACTATTTTACAAAATATATGTAGTCTGATTAGGTCCAGATATTTTTCAAATTCTTTTAAAATTAATTCCTACATTACCTGTAACGTTAGCTGCGACGTATGTTATGTACGTTAGCTCCAACACTAACCGCCGTTGGTGGCGCTATTTTTCATATGCTTTTGTACTGTAAAAGTTTGTGACCTGCCGATTTTTTATGGTAAAATTCTAATATAAAGGGTAGTCTATGGATGGTGTCACTTCTAGTGTCGATAAATGGATACTACACATCGTGGTTATCTTAAATGATCAATCCATGCCAACTGTAACGTTGGCTCAAAAACAGAGGAACTTGCACAAAATAGACTTTGTTAGTACTACAAGGATACATTGCAGGCACATTCGGTCACAACCTTTTCTATTGAAACTGGATGTTAAAAATGACCAAATATTTAAATCAACAAAAATTCGTAACTTTGCATAGGGTTAACCTATCATGACCACTGACCCCTCATTTTCTTTCTAATTTTTTGCTCTATCCAGTGATATGACATTTAAAAGCATTGAAGCAACTTCAAATTTTCATGAATCTGCCTACCGGGCAACAGCCCTAACGCTTAGACATTGGCAATATCACACTCAACCATACCGTCTATTTCTTCCATCCACTTGCACATGAAAGAATCTTTGTCCAACTCATCTCCAAAAATGATAACAATTTGGATTCCATGCTAAATTAGTACATTTTCTGCGACGCATTTTCTGCAGACGGGCCCGACACTCAGGGAAGCCATTGTTTTTGCTGCTGCATGGTACTATACTGTGCGCGTGCATGCATGGCAGGTCATGACCTGCGCGGTCTTCGTAAACTCGAACTATTCTATTCTAATTAGATCATGCATATACACACACTATAGGCCGATATGTCTGTGTGTAAGAGAACGTCAGTATGGCTGTGCTTCTGAATAGTCGTTCATTTAAAGTTCTGTTTTCGACCGGAAGGAGAGGTCAAATTGGGGTCATGTCTGTGTAAGAAATGTGACATAGTTCAAGGTCTTTAAGATGATGCAAAGATTGTGAAAATATTTTCTGTGGTTCATGAGATATGATTTTTTGAATTTTTTGAAATTTTCAACTTCCGGTTTCGACCGGAAGCAGAGGTCGGATTGGGGTCACGTCTGTGTACGAAAAATCACATAATTAAATATCTATAACATGGTGCAAAGACTGTGAAAATATCGTTTGTGTTTCATGAGATATGATTTTTTGAAAATATTAAACTTTGATTTTGTGTAATTCGATATCTGATGATCACACTATGACGTCACAACTTGACATAAAACTACATGTTAAGGTCTAACTATGTGTGAAGTTTTAAGGTTCTGTGAACTCTGAAACTATGTTTTTGTCTCTGGATAATTCTTAAAGAGAAGAAGAAGAAGAAAAAACTAGAGGTATAGAGTTTGTTAAAAACAAACTCAAGGTGTTCGAGTGCGCCTAATATGACATCATCACCTAAAGTTATTAAAGACAAGAGTTACTTCAGGAGATATGAGTTTTCATAATATGTAATATATATAAAATACCACATATTGTGTTATACTGAATACATTAACTTCTGGTTCAATTATGTGACGTCATTCATACTTCACAAAATTGTTTCTCATAATATGAGTTACTTCAGGAGATATGTGTTTTTATGATATATAATGAAAATAACATGTGCTGAATACATTAACTTCCGGTTCAGTCATCCCATATAATTTTAAATTCCTCCAACCAAATTAAGTCTGAACTTGGTAAATATGGTTTTCTCTTCAGAAAGGTTTCATGACAAAACTCGCATCAGTGGTGTCAAGTGCGACTTGACAAGAGACTATGGCTACGAGAGATAAGTTCGGCGTGTAATTATTTGACTTCAGACTACTAGACTAGGGGGTGTGCAATGAGTGTGTTCAGAAATTGAGTTTTGTGACACATATCAGGAATGAGCGTGGAAACAGTAGATCATTACATGTAAATTACTAATATATAAATCCACAATCACGAAACTTGCCCGTTTGGCAGATATTTGCATTTGAATGACATGAAAATAGCGCCCTCTTTCGGCCATTTTTAGAAAACTGTACATTTTAATGTACATTTCAATTTTGTATAATTTGAATAGTTCACATGGGCTATGTTTTTTATGTTTGGAAGAGTTTGGAAAGGGGATTCCATATTTGGGGAATATTTGTCATTGTAAAAAATGAACCAGTTTAAAAAAAATTGCCTTGAATAAAAGGTCTGAACCCGTCTGATCCCCCAGTCCTCTACCCCTTACTCCCAGGGTAAGATCCATGGTGTCGTGGGGTAGTATTGCAATTTAATTGATCATGTGAAAACAATCTAAATTGACCATACATCTCAATATTTTGGGGTTTCGTTTCCCATCCCCCATCTCCTTGCCTTGAGCCCCACCCGCTTTGGGCAACTCTGATTCTAACCCTGCCTACATCAGAGACCAATTTGTAAATCTTTTATCATCTTTAAAAAGTTCAGTATTGGTTATTAATTGTCAATGTTTTGTGTAAATATTTAAATTGATAAAACACATTCTTCGTTAATACACACAATTAATAAGTAATAAAGGAAATGCAAAACAAATTTATCTTTTGAATGACATTTCTGCTTTATTTTGTCATGGTCATGATACTCCTTTTCCATCCATTTTTGCACCCATCAATAATAATCCATTTCATGCAGGATAAAGGTTATCCAAACTTCAAGGTCTAATTTGCAATGAAAAGAATAATTTTCTCTGAAGTACTAAATATTCCAACAAATATTCCAAGTGAACATGTAGTCCCTGCCATTAATTGGTTTTGGCTAGTATTGTTAAACCTTTAGCACACTTTAAAAAAACACCTTTTACTGGTGCATGAAAAGAAAGTCAACAGAATTTTTGAATTAAAGATAATGGTTAAAGGGGCAATATCATCTCAATCAGAGTAGACTTTCAACGGGTCATGGAATCAGTGTCCTAGTGTAAGATGAACAAAGCAGGCAATTGAAAATTACTGGCTCATTTGTTAAGCAGTCTGCAAGGATAAGTCATCTGAGGTTGATGGCCAGGGCAACTGTAATGCCATGTGATTTCTTCATTATAAGTGTATTATATAGTACAGCTGATGCATTGAAGAGTGTGTGAAGATTATTATGCACTTTTATGTAAAAATCTCTCTGCTTCTCCAGCACCTTAACTGCTCCCAGTATCGGTATCAGTACACAATGTATCTGAGCCAACTGCAGTCTCTATACCAGTTCTTTTGTAGGGAGAGTTTGGCTGTACACCAAGTCAACTGTATTCTTAGTAAATGATCTATGAATTACCAGCGTAGGAAATGTACTTTTCAGACGTGTTTTCAGATTGTGGGTCAACTCCAATCAACTCCCTCCACTTCTTGTACATACTTGATGAACTTACGATGTAATGACTTTGTGAAAAGAATTTCATTGTTTTTATTATTCTCTTCTGGATGACTTCTTCACAGAATTTTATTTATGCATCATTGTACCAAATAGGTATTTTATCTGATGGATTTGGCCTTGTCAAGAATTGGGTACATACTCATTATAGCAAAGACAATGATAGCAAACTTCTAAACCCACAAGATCTTTATCTTCGATTTGCAAAAGTAACCTCTCATCTTTCCGTTGGGCTGCTTCAAATAGTTGGCATGCAATCAAGGTTTGGCACTGTGAATACTTATCAGTTTTTTTTTTTCTTAATTTTTCTCGGTTTGTCAGGAGTAAGTCTGATGAAGACCACGGTTTTCTTCTCTGGGGTTCAGTGCTGCATTCTTACCGCTCGAGCTCATATTGACCTGAATATGTATGAAGAAAGAATGATAAATATTTAATAGAAGTAGAGGAATAAGTGAGTAAGGGAATGGGCATTGTAGACAAAAGAGAGTGAAAATTAACAAAAGTAAACACACAAGACAAGGTAAACAGATGAAAGAAACGAAAAGCAACATATAACTAGAAACAATTTTACTGCATACTAAGCTTGGGCAATAAACACGATATCGAATATTGCAATAACTTTTTTATTCGATTACAATATCGAGAACCTATTTAAGTTATCGGCATATCGGCGAATCGCGAATACAAATATATCACGATAAAATATAAATCGACATTGTGAGTCAAGTCAGACATTCCATGGAAATAAAACCATTAGTCTTTTGAGCTTTTAGAAATGAGAAACAAAAGCAAACTACTTCAGAAGTACATACGCTCTGCAAATAAATTTGCAATTTATTGTGACACTTGTAGAGGGTACATACCTGTGGTTATTGGCTCTAAAGCAATCATGCATGAATGCAAAAAAAGAATTGCGATATTATTGAAAATTGCAATATATGTTTGCCGATATATCGTGGATAAAAAAAAATCGTTATCGCCCAAGCTTACTGCATACTTGAAACTTGATTGAATTTTTGGAAAGAATGTCGTATCCTACCACCACTTTTAAAGGGTTTTGGGGAATTTTTTGCAACCACTAACCAGTTAAAAATTATTCTGTCGATTTTTGGTGGTACAGAAAGCGAAAACTATCTTTAAAATCCACTTTTATTTCCCTTCTAAAAAATCCTACCCTTCAGAAAATAGAAGGATCCTATTATAGTTGCCACTGCGCATGTACAAATGACTGTGTTGGTCACTAATTGTGGAGTTTACGACATCAGACTGACATGACTGAGGAATTCATCGTATAGCAAAATGGCTGATTTTTCATGAAATAAATATCCTGGAATAATGTGAAGTATATGTCCATCATCATCCATATGTTCTCCACCTTACGAGGTAGGTAAGATTACTTTAATGGTTATATTGAATGAGAAAAAGTGGCGGTCGGATGCGACATTCTACCCGTATTTTTCAATATTTGCCTACCTTGATGTTTCTGTTTCTTCTTAATCGTATTTCTTCCTCTCAGCCCTGCAAATGGCATGGAAGCATTTGTACCACTCAGAGTGGTACCCATAAATCTGTAAATCGAATGGTAATTAATTTTAGGAATGTCGGCTATTCATCCATACATGTAAAATAATAAATAATTGGGTCAGCATCCATCTTCATTGTATACACTATGAAAAAATAACCCAAAACTTTAGTTCAGCTTGAAGTTCATTTCCATGCTTATTTACACCGCCAAAGGTTGAATATTCTTGGCTCATGTACAAAGTTATGTTTGTGCAACTACAATACATGTAGTATTACTTTTAAGTATCTGATAAAACTCCATTATAAAGACCCCATTTTTCAACAGTGCTGATTTTTTCCCCCAAAAAGTGCCCCTTTCAAGATTTTGATGGATTTGGGGTGGTTAGGGTTATAGTTTATTTTGTTGGTCAAGGTATTAACATGGTAACTATTGAAAATAATCACCAGGAATGATCTTTTTTTTAAATTGTCACTACACGATACTGAGGGACAGATCACAATGAGATATTAAAAGTCTGAAGACATAAGTTAAATTGTCAAGGATATTTTTCATATAGGCCTAAGTCCAACTATTTTACAAAATATATGTAGTCTGATTAGGTCCAGATATTTTTCAAATTCTTTTAAAATTAATTCCTACATTACCTGTAACGTTAGCTGCGACGTAGCTCCAACAGCCCTAACGCTTAGACATTGGCAATATCACACTCAACCATACCGTCTATTTCTTCCATCCACTTGCACATGAAAGAATCTTTGTCCAACTCATCTCCAAAAATGATAACAATTTGGATTCCATGCTAAATTAGTACATTTTCTGCGACGCATTTTCTGCAGACGGGCCCGACACTCAGGGAAGCCATTGTTTTTGCTGCTGCATGGTACTGTGCGCGTGCATGCATGGCAGGTCATGACCTGCGCGGTCTTCGTAAACTCGAACTATTCTATATTCTAATTAGATAACGCACACACTATAGGCCGATATGTCTGTGTGTAAGAGAACGTCAGTATGGCTGTGCTTCTGAATAGTTGTTCGTTTAAACTTGTTTTCGACCGGAAGGAGAGGTCAAATTGGGGTCATGTCTGTGTAAGAAATGTGACATAGTTCAAGGTCTTTAAGATGATGCAAAGATTGTGAAAATATTTTCTGTGGTTCATGAGATATGATTTTTTTTAAATCTTTAGAAATTTTCAACGTCCGGTTTCGACCGGAAGGAGAGGTCGGATTGGGGTCACGTCTGTGTACGAAAAATCACATAATTAAAGATCTATAACATGGTGCAAAGACTGTGAAAATATCGTTTGTGGTTCATGAGATATGATTTTTTGAAAATATTAAACTTTGATTTAGTGTAATTCGATATCTGATGATCTCACTATGACGTCACAATTTGACATAAAACTACATGTTAAGGTCTAACTATGTGTCAAGTTTTAAGGTTCTGTGAACTCTGCAACTATGTTTTTGTCTCTGGATAATTCTTATTCGGAAGAAGAAGAAGAAGAAGAAGAAAAAAAAAAACCCGAACAATATCAAGAGGTGTTCGCGCCGTAGCTCGAACACCTAAAAAGAAGAAGAAAAAAAAAAACCGAACAATATCAAGAGGTGTTTGGGCACCAACCCAAACACCTAAAAAAAAACGAACAATATCAAGAGGTGTTTGGGCACCAACCCAAACACCTAATCAACTCAAATTAGTTGTAGTATAAGCCTGCATGTCCATTCACATGTTGAAACACTTTTTGGTCGGTTTCAGGTACTTAAAAATAAATAACAACCATTGGAAAAACTGCTAACGTGACGGATGCAAAGTGGCCCCCTTTATTGTGTTTTATGTCATATGCATTTTTTAATCTTTTCTTTAGTATTATATTTCATTTGCTATTGTATTGTTATGCTATTGTATGATTATCTTGTTTACTGTACCTTGAGCACTTCTTGGTGGATATGCGCGCATTATAAATCTTCTGCATTATTATTATTATTATTTACAGGTTGTTTGTTTAATGTATATCAGAGTTGTAACACTCGTACTCATGCACAATTGTCCGTACTTGTACTCGCACTCACTCGTGACTACAACTGTCGAATTGGAATACTCGTACTTGACTACATTTTTCTGTACTCGCACTCATGAAAAAGTACTCCGCTACAAGTCAGATGTATATTTTGATTCAAAGAGAGTAAAGCATTTTCTTAAAAGCATTTTTGCCAAAATTACCAATGTGGTATACAGACTTTCCCATTGAAGCCACAATACACAATTGGTAATCTCAAAAAACATCAATGATCACAGCTTTACTTGGTGTCAAGCTGGCGACTTTTGACTAATTACCTTATCTGACCAATCTTTGACATCAATGAAGATCTTGAGTCCAAGGTTAAGGCACTCAACAGTTGCTTCTTCCAGGGTTGGGATTGTAGCATGAGAAAATTGATCCCTGTCATTAAAATTATATAAATTAGCAACTATTCAGATGGCTCATATTTCAGGAAATGTTTTTTTTTTTACAAAACAGGGCTATTAAGTCAAGGTGTCCTAGTTTTAGAAGAACCAGTGAGTGAAAATAATACCCCACGAGTGCACGCTGGCCTAGATAACAGGGCACGTGTCACAAACTATGACTTAAACATAATCTGCTATGACTTAAACATAATCTACCCTGTCCTTACAATGACAATGAAATGGACCCTGGAGACAAACATACATACATATAAGCAACAAATAATTTATTTACACTATTCACACACACAAAAAAAAACCTTTAGTGGCAAGTTGCTATCGAGGTCAAAACAGTCAACTGCCTGTTTTGACTGTTGACCCAAATGTGCACACAGGGGCATTTTTGACTGGTTTTTACTGTCATTTTGACCACCCTGAACAATACAAGACAATGCTTTTACCAGTCAAAAATGGCTGATTCATTTTGACCTGTAAATGTACTACACAGTAAGGTTTGGCAGTGTTTGACTTTTTAAGTGCACTAGATATACCTTGGCAAGTATATTAACATTTCGACTGATTTTGACCCTTGTAGTAGTAGGAGGGTTAATGCATTAACCATGTTAATATGATCTTAACACGCCATGTTATCTAGGCCAACACACTCTCTTGGTGTATTATTTTCAGTTACCGAATTCATCTAAAACTAAGCCACTGGTTCCATGCCCCGTCAAAAGTCTGCTCTGATCGTGACAATATTGTCCCCTTAAAAGAGTCGGCTAGTTCTCCCAAAACTCCCAGGATAACATCACTATTTACCTGAGTGGGTGCTTGACTGCTGCATTGAGTTTAACCACCTCTGCTAGAGTAAGATCCTTGATTGGTCCGGTTCCGTCGGTAGTACGGTCCAGCGTTTCATCATGAAGAAGTACTGATATGCCATCCTTGGTCATTTCAACATCAAACTCCACAAATTTGGACCCATTCTTGCTTGCCTGCATAAAGAGTTACAGGAGTTTCAGTTAAAGTTTGTGTGCCAAGGGCAGGGTATTAGCCAAGATTTAAAGTGTCAAATTTTACTGAAGTAAAACATAAGGTGTCCACACTATAACCAATGTTATGAGGGGTCCACAAATGCATTTTTAACCCCATTCAACAATGGGTAGAACATATTCAACAATGGGTAGAATGTCGTATCCGACCGCCACTTATTCTCATTCAATATAACCAATAATGTAATCTTACCTACCCAGTAAGGTGGAGAACATATGGATGATGATGATGGACATACTTTATTTATTTCATATATTTATTTCATGAAAAATCAGGCATTTTTGGTATACGATGACTTCCCATTTTTGGGAGTACAGAAATCGAAAACTAATTAAAATCCACTTTTATGATGGTTTTCGGACTTTATTTCCCTCCTAAAAAGTCCTCCCTTTCAGAAAATAGAAGAATCCTATTATAGTTGCCACTGCGCATGTACAATGACCGTGTTGGTCACTAACGGGGGAATTGGCAAGCTCAGACTGACATGACTGAGAAGTTATCGTATACCAAAAATGCCCGATTTTTCATGAAATAAATATCCTGGAATAATGTTCTCCACCTTATTGGGTAGGTAAGATTACATTATTGGTTATATTGAATGAGAAAAAGTGGCGGTTGGATACGACATTCTACCTCTTTTTTCACATCTTTTTTTTGTTTTTTGTAAATGATCAAATATAAAAGTGCAGTAACACACATATGACCAAGGTCGATTAATATAATAGGGTCATTCCGTGTCAAATCAACCAATTTTTGGAAAAGTTCCCAGGTGACCCTCTCAGATTTTGATGAAACTTCATCAGAATGATGGAATGTGGCCAGAATGAACACATACAAAAAAGCTAAATCATACTCCATGTCGTTTTCGAGATATGGCCCTTTGAAATTTGGTCGAGGCGGCCATTTTGTGAGCGCGCGAGTCACTAAAAGTGATTTTTGTGATATTTTCCAACTTTGAAAGCTCATAATTCAGTCTTTGTACCAGGTAGAAAGCTCAAATTTGGTACTCTAGCTAACTTTTTGCCAATTTTCATGAATCTGCACTCAAATTGAATGTATCTCATTTAGTTTTTTAGTTATTGTCACCCAAAGTAGGCACCTTATTCAGCCGAAAATGTTTTTGGCGATTTTTGAGGTCACCCTGTGCCGACATGAGGGGTCACATGAATCCCATATTCCCTAGGTATTATCTGTGGGTGCATGTCTGTAGCCATGAGTAATTATAAGCTCACCAATGCATTAATTAAGAAATAGCATGGGTCCAAAGTGGGCTCCAGCCAAAAAAAGGTCAAAAAGACCCCCTGCGTCTTGACCCCGGTTGACCCCGTGATCAATTGAAACATTTTTTGAAATTTACACCAGTCAAACATATAAATTATATCTACTTATACACCAAATTTCAGCTTTGGCACTCAACTCCTTCATGGTGTTGGCAATTTGAAAAATAGATGTTTTTCACACATTTTAAAGGAATCCGTACAGTAACTGAATATCACATTTCAAATTTGCCCAGCTGAATGACTTGTGTAATTTTTTTTTTTTAGCTAGAAATAAAATACTAAACATCTTAATTCATCAGGAGAAGTTTTTATCATTTGAAGTGTATGTTTATTTGAGTTATAACCTCAAGCTTGCTAGACATAACTGTAGTAAGATCCACCTCAGCATTGAAATGCACAGGGTACACTGTGAACAACCCTGCTCAGTACAGCAAGGTACAACAGCTAGTTAGTACCCATGCTCAGTGAAGAAGGCAGGAAATGAGTTGATGATGCATGTACATGTATTGCAAGAAAACACCAGATGCAGAAAAGATTGTTGCTTGTGAACTTGAAGGAACTGCACCTGGAGTATCTGAAACGGACAGGTGATAAAATTGGCTTTTCAAAGTTTTGTGAGCTTCGACCAAATTGGTGTGTTTCAGTAAACAGCAAGGGCATGCATTCTGTATGTGTATGTCAGCAGCACCTAAATGTCAAGTTGTTAATCGCAGTTACACCAGACAGTTGTGATTATAAGGAGTATTTGAACAAAGTAGTTTGCAACATTGACTATCGCAAATGCATGATGCAGTCGTGTGACAATTGCCCTGGAAAGACTGCCTTGAAACATATCACCGAATTGTTCGATTCAAATGAAGTAGACTTAGATGATACCATTAGCTACAAGCAATGGATGCATACTGACAGAACAGCATTGGTAACCTTCCAAACATTGATTCATGAATTCATCGACACTGTATGCAATGCAGTTGATTGTCTACGGCAGCACCATTACGTGACCAAATCACATTTTTTGTATGTGTTCATTCTGGCCACATTCCATCATTCTGATGAAGTTTCATCAAAATCCGAGAGGGTCACCTGGGGACCACTGGTTGATTTGACATGGAATGACCCAATAATAATAATAATGGAGGCATTTTTAAAGTGCTCTTATATGACGTATCAGAGCGCTGTACATTATTACCCCTGTTCATTAGGCGCATAAATCATTCCTGGGAAAGAATGTCGTATCCAACCGCCACTTTCTAAGGGTTTTTTTGGAATTTTTTTGCAACCACTAACCAGTTAAAAAATTATTCTATCGATTGTTGGTGGTACAGAAAGCTAAAACTATCTTTAAAATCCACTTTTATGATGGTTTTCGGACTATTTCCCTTCTAAAAAAATCCTCCCCTTCAGAAAATAGAAGGATCCTATTATAGTTGCCACTGCGCATGTACAATGACTATGTTGGTCACTAATTGTGGAGTTTACAAGATCAGACTGACATGACTGAGGAAGTCATCGTATACCAAAAATGCCTGATTTTTCATGAAATAAATATCCTGGAATAATTTGGAAGTATATGTCCATCATCATCCATATGTTCTCCACCTTACTAGGTAGGTAAGATTACTTTATTGGTTATATTGAATGAGAAAAAGTGGCGGTCGGATACGACATTCTGCCCCATTCCTGAAACCATCTCAGCTCCCTGGGGAGTATACAGCTCAATTGCTGCCATTTCGGCGCATATGGGCTAATCAAACACAACAACCAACTCTGCCCTCACAGGTACCCATTTACTCCTGGGTGGAGAGAAGCTATTATGGTAAAGTGTCTTGCTTGAGGACACAAGCACCATGGTCATGGTCGGGATTCGAACCCACATTCTGACGACTCAGCCATCAGAACACAAATCCGATGCACTAAACCGCTCGGCCATGACACTCCATGATTGTATTCAATACTATTACTAATAGGCCTAACTTACGTACATAAAAAGGTATCTTTAACTATGAATTTACTATTAAAGTAGGGTTTTCAGGTGAAAAATTATTCCTAAACCAATATACTCAATATTTATATCAAATTAAAGGTCTTGATGAAAGAAATACAATGGTTTTTAAATAAAGAAAAATCGGACAAGTAGTTTTTGAGGAATCCTGTTTTATTTAATCAAATATACAGCATTCGATGAAGCGCGACTGTCCATACACTGTCCATACACCAAAACCGTTGAATCAGCCTACACACACCGTGATACACACGCACAGCGTTCGTGCTTGTTTCCCTCATAAGAGCTTTTGAAAGGGTGTAAAAAATACACTCTCCGCTCAAAACTAAACAAAATTACGGCTCAAAACTTTCACATATGATAGAAAAGAGGTGTTAAATTCATTCAGACACCGCTCTTACCTTTCAACTTGAAGATTTCACCTCGAAAAAACGGTGTTTACTTTTTATCTCTTCGTAACTTCGGTTGTAGAGTAGTTATGGAGATCAAGCAAGCATGGGTATGTAAAGGAGCCCTTTGACTCAATAGGGAAACCCGTTTTCATGTCAATCACAATGTACTCGGGCACGGAGACAGCTCCGAAGTGGATGCCCTCAGCAGAGCGCGGCAAATTTTACGGGCCGAATGCGCCCGATCTCGGAACACTTCGCGAAAGGCTGGGCGGGACGAGAGTGGTCCATTCATAAAAACCTAGGCTTTCGCACGTACTTCTGATTGCTATTTTCAGTACATTGTTGGATAGCTGAAACTATAAGCTTTCCAATGAGCTATTACATGTAACTTGTAAGATTTTGACAGGTAAAAGTAGTAAAAAAAATTGATTTAAAATTTTGATGTTTTTTGTTGCGGGCGATGCGCTGTACGTGTGGCGGGCTTCGGTCAAGCATGTACAAACTGAAAACCCTAATTAAAGATTTAAACTATTATTGTATTAACCCTCCTATGGCTATGCCCAGGCTGAAATTTGGCCCAGTAAGCACCGCACCCACAGACAGTCACTTGAGTATTTTTGGTTGCATTGCCATGTGTATAAGACTGGAGACAGTGGCAAAGTCAAACACACTTGTGTATGTCTTACTCTTACAAGTTACATGCAGAGTCACACAGAGCTGTGTATATACTACATAAGTTACAGTCGAGTGGTTTTGGTTTGACCTCCTACTAGTAAAAAATATTACTAAAGCCATAATGTCCTTGCATTTATTTGAGTGCACTGCATAAAGTCAATGGGTTGGGAGTGACATAAACATTTTGAGTGTCTTTGATTGTTAAACCTATGAGGGTTAAACTACTATTAAATTCTGTGAAAGGAAGAGGCATTCAGACCTATGGTATTTACCTCTCTGAAAGCGACCAGTGTGTTCTCAGGAGCATCCGTTGCTCCACCCCTATGGGCAATTTTTCCACAAGGCCAACCCTCTCCAATGAACGCTTCGAGTTGTCCCTTGTCTGTTCGCCGTATGCGGAACACAAGCAAGGCCAACAAAGAGCCGGCTAGCACGGTAATGGCCGCGTAGAAACAGTAATCAACCGATACCAGCCAGCCAAGAAATACATAAATGGGGCAGAATATGAGAGAAAATGCCGTGAAAAGGTGGAAGATACTGGCCAGGACGAGGTGTCGTGTCAAAAGTGTCATAATTCGGCCGCACAGCAGCAGCTTGATCCAGCAGCTCAAACAGTCTCTAAAGTTAAAGCTCTCGGAGACTCGGGGATCGATGATTAAACCAAAAATACTATGGCGTGCGAATGCATGTCGCGTCGCGTCGCGTCGCGTCGCGTCGCGTCGCGTCGCGTCGCGTCGCGTCATGTCGAATCACGCATAAAATCACACGCTTTTTATGGCGTCGTAAGCGCAGAATTCTGTGGTAAGCAGCGCCATGAAATTGGGCCCCCCGGTCAGCTGGATAATTAACTGCTAGCTAGCTAGACTTGGTTCCAAGTCTGTGATCGTGGTTTTTTGTCTGCCTGAAGACAATACAGTATCGCATTAAATAGCGCCCTCTTGTGTATTAACCTCCGACATTAACCTTCGAGATCGCGAGTTAGGGCTGTGATAGCCAGTAGGGCTAGGGCCACGGCGTTTTGCGTGGCTGATGCAGACAAAAAATAACCGCGATCTCAGACTTGAAATCAAGTCTACTAGCTAGCTAGCTACACGTTATGTACATATATACATCCGGCGTGTGTACACACATCCGGCCGTACATACAGTGTATTATGGTGTTCTAAAACGGCCACATGCACATAGTACATTGCAAGAAGAGTGTGTAAGCGTCGCATAGGATTCACGCGCACTAGAAGTGTTATCGCGTCGCACTAGAAGTGTTGTCGAGTCGCACTAGAAGTGTTATCGCGTCGCACTAGAAGTGTTGTCGAGTCGCACTAGAAGTGTTATCGCGTCGCACTAGAAGTGTTCACCGTTGCGTTTTTTGTCTCGTATGAAGAGCCGTATGTGATTAAATATCGACTTATATATAATACTACAGTTAAATAGCCAAACAATATATTTAATGGCAAAGCCATATTTTATGTGCAAAGCCATATATTTACTAGCAAAATCAAATACAAAATCGGTGACCAGATTGGTCGGCAGCTAGCATGCATACTAAAAATTAATTTTGGAATTTATATTCCTTTAAAAGTCCTCCATAGCCCAAACATTATTATTATACAGGCTTTGTTTCTGAATTAATGTGGTAGTTAACAAAAAAAAATTGCAAATTCTTTTACAAACATTTACAAAACCTAGTGTCAATCCCGATACTACCTACAGGGAAGGTGAACCTTCTAACCACTAGACTACCATGCCACTCGAATTTGTTGGTGAATTAATTACAGAAGAACCTTTTTAAAATTGTATTTATAAAATAATATACTACTCAAAACAATTTAGGGAACACCGGATTTTTAAACATCAAATAGGTTTGAAATGTTCCATGAACCGGGATTTTCATTTGCAACCCCCTCTCTCTTTCAGTAGTCATGTCATGAAATGTGTAATCACTACATGCATCCTTTATCATCTGTTTCATTTTGCAGTTGTTTCTCATCAATTCTGTGAAACATTGTGTTTATCTAAAATAAATGATCTTGCTTTAACTGAGATTATTCCGGTGTTCCCTAAATTGTTTTTAGTATATAAATTCTTTAATGCAGAAAAATATTGCTCAGGCCTATTGGGTTCACTTGTTTGACTTGTGTCACCAGTTGACTCAGACTCAACGTTGGAGGAATACGTGTCTCAGTGCTATAAAAGTTAAATAAATACTTAATTCAAAGTTGATGACCAGTTGTAACGGTTGTACTTAAAGAATTGCCAATCATGAAAAATTGTTTTGACATTTATTAATATTTCATTTGTATTTGTTACTTTCGTTCTGTTTCTCACTGATTTATATTGGATGTACAAACCTAGAATAGTGACTGGATTATTTAAATTTCTTTCTGATTATTGTTTAATTCTTATTATTTTACATTGCATGTCCCACTTTTGTATTGTTGCTGATTCTTCAGTTAGATCAGTTTGCTTACACTTTTATTGTAATCTACTGAATGAGAGGTTTTATAATTCATCTCGTTTCCACTAATCATTTTGTTGTAAACCTTGCTGGAAAAAAAAAAAAATTCCGAATTATTTGTAAATTCATAGCCCACCATTGTTCAGTCACTGTGAGAATTAGAAACCCTAAATTCACTGTATCATTGGTTACAGGTATTCCAGATGAAGACCATCTAGACTTATGCCTCCAGTTTTGCAATTTTTTTACTTTCCATATCAATTGTGTCAGTACTGGTCGTTATATTATTGTTAAATCCACTATCAGTTTTTTTGATACTGTGTTGCAAACGAACAGTGTGTATATTGTCTATTCATGCCATAGTACAGTATAATTGATATGTGATCACTTCTTATCATCAGCCAAGGTATGGCCTTGGTGGGTTTGTTTACATTCTGGCAGAGACCTCTGGTCTACCTAGGGACTTTTGTTTTGGTATGGTAGCTCATTAGTATGTTAGGGCTAGCCAGAGATTTAAGTGTTTTGGGACTGATGGAATAAGCCACGAATATGAAAAAGACATCTCACTGGCTGAAATATCACAGGATGGCAGGAAAAAAATCACGCACCCCGCTCGCTAAGGCCCTGGGTGGTGGGGACGAGTGAACCCTGTAGGCCTGCGCAATATTTTTCTGCATTAAAGAATTTATATTATTTTATAAATACAATTTTACAAAGGTTCTTCTGTAATTAATTCACCGACAAATTCGAGTGGCACGGTAGTCTAGTGGTTAGAAGGCTCACCTTCCATGTATGGAGTATCGGGATCGAGACTACGTTTAGGTTGTAAATATTTGTAACAGAATTAGCAACATTTTTTGTTAACTACAACACTAATTCAGAAACAAAACCTTTCTGTTTAATAATAATGTATGGGCTGTGGAGGACTTTTTTAAAGGAATATAAATCCCAAAATTCATTTTTAGTGCCGTATGCATGCTAGCTGCCGACCAGTCTGGTTGCCGCTTTTGTATAATTGGTTTTGCAAGTAAATATATGGCTTTGCATTTATTTTAGTCTTATATATTAATGAGTCGAAATTTAGTCACATACGGCTCTTCATACGAGAAAAAACCGCAACGGTGAACACTTCTTGTGCGACGCGACAACACTTCTAGTGTGACGCGTGAATCCTAGTGCGACGCGTGAACACTCTTCTTGCAATGTGCCTGTGTCCTTTTTAGAACACCATAATTTTCTTATTAGCAACACAACAAAATAAGGTGAAACTTTCAATTGGTTTCTGAACGTTCCTACGGATGCCATTTCAGACATTTTTATAAAAAGTGTGTACAGTACATGCATATACATGTACGAGCTTTAACAATTACACTCACCACAGTGAGAGTTTGTATGATAATTGGAGTACACCCTCAATAGTCTTGTATTCATTGGTCAAAATGTGATGTCACCATAACCTCATGCAGGCGCATATCCTGGGTTCAAACCGTTGACCCTTCCCCCCCAAAAAAAAAAAAAATCAAAAACAATTCACCGACTTACATGAATTTGTTACAGAACCTTTTTGAGCTTTGAATTGAGTAAATTTTCTAGAGGGTCCCCACAACAGGTTTCACTCCTTTGACTCTCTGCAGTCCATCTTTATTGTACAGCTCCCCTCCCATCATTCTCTTAATTATTCTTTATACAACTATCTCTGCATTTATATTTACTATAAATTTAGTTCTTAGGCTTAGACATATGCTGTTATAGTTCTATTTGGCATTTATTAACTTTTTGTTGAACTTTTATTTTGCTTGTAAAAAAAAAAAAAATTTTTTTAATTAGCTATTTTATGAAATTAATAACTAAATTGTAGATGCCACTATTGGACATTCAAGGAATTTATTAAGCTCATCAAATATGAATTTTGCAATTAGTTAAGAATTATTTACTTTCGTTTCACAAGGAAAAGAACAATGTACTAAACTGATTTTCAAGATTACACGACATCCCACTTGAACTTCATCAAATGTTTGTAGCAATCTGTACGAGTCAAGAATTCCCGAGTCCCAATTTGGAATCCAAACCAGCATAAGCCTAGCTTACCCACCCTTCCAATAAATTATTCACCCCTACCAATGAACGATTTCGCTTGTAACACAGAGCAAAACGCTACACAAAATTCACAATTTGCCAATCAGAATTCAAGATTTGCTATTCCAAATTAGCATTTCATATACACAAAAATATTTCTGCTATGCAAAATATTTGAACAAAATCGTTCCCTGCTTTCCCACTAAAAAAAAATGAAAGAAATAACAAACAAAGACACAATGAAATAATTTCTTATACATTTTGCCTGAGAGGACAGGCTGCTTTTATTTGATGCATTTCAAAGGAAGGACATGACAAGTGACAACAATTTAGATTTTTATCAAATATTCACTTAACACTCAAAGTTGTTGTCAGATAACAACAGATTTTATAATGAAACTGAAATTAAACTACAAATGGCAGTCGCAGCTCCGCGACGGTCCCAGTTTCGCGACGGTCGCAGCTCCGCGACGGTCCCAGTCAGAGTATTAATGTTGCTTTGGGTCCTTCTTTCCTAGGGGTACATCTAATCCTCGTCTTCCTCACCATCGGCCTCTCCACTGCTCTGGGCTCTGCGCATGTTCTTACGCTTCACGCGGCCAGGACGTCCACCACCAAGTGGAGAACGCAGAGAGAAGTCAATGTGCTTCTGGGAGTCCAGACGGACAATGAATGAAGGGATGTTGACGACCTGCTTGCGGACACTGTTGAATTGAAGAAAGTACATGTAAATAGAAAATTCAAAATGGCCTTTAATTTTATGATCATGAAGATCTCCAATAAATACTTTTGTGTTTTAAAATTTTAGGAAACAAGCCTTTGAAGAGTCTCAGCAGAGTTTAAAAAATAAATAAAAATTCAGCATTTTTAAAAACCCTCCTACACATGGAGGCCACTCCAATCCACTAAATTTTCAATGTTCTTCACCAACCTTCAGTACATACAAGCCTGCTGTCCTTTCCAAGTAATCTTACAAAATCAACCGTATGCCACCCAAGGCCACTGTAAATGTTTGAACATATTAGTATGGCCTGCAATGTATCACCTTACCCTGAAATCTCTGTGGTGTGACAGTGCACAGAAGGGTAACCATAGGAGGCCACTGGCAACAGCTAATGGCTTGGAGTGGCCTGAATGGGTCGTTTCAAATATTGCACTGATTGTAGGAGGGTTTTAATAGGCTAAAAAATTCCTACAAAAAGTACATTAAATACTTGGCACAGAAACTGATTTTTTTTCCACTAAAATTCCAGCTCCTAAAACTGGAAATTGTCCAAAATAGCATGAATTGGTAAGGACATGCACAAAGTTTGTCCGAAATTAGTTTAAAGGGACAACAATCAATGATATATTTTGTATATAGCATATGAATAAACATTGGTGTTTGTTTTATTTTATCTAAGTTCTATCGCATTTAATACCAATGCATTAAGGTTGTGATTTAACCTCTTAACCCCCTTGCGTACGGCGCAATATTATGGACTTCTGGACAGTTTGCCGGTATTATTTTTTACCGAGTGAGGGCAGTGCGGACAAACAAAAAACATCTGTGGGGTCGGGGAACGCTGAATCAAACCCAGCCGTGGATAGGTGCTGGTATACAGAGATTGTGTACATGTGCACGACGGCCAGTGTTTTATATTTTACTTATTGTATATTGTACTTATATCAATAAGAATTAGAGCTTCTGTCCCCTGGACATGGTGTACAATGTTGTTTATTTTCTAATAACCTCCCCTGGATACTATCAAATATTGTTTTTATTTTGTAAAAACAGAAGTCTCTTTAACGGCACATTTATGTCAGAATCACTGGCACTACTTTCAATATCTGAAGTTTGTTCAGAAAAAGATTCACAATCTGAACCACTGGTTGCCGTGAGAGCATCTTTGTCTTCACTCGAAGCCATCGTGTATGGAAGTGACAGCACTGGGCATAATTACACTGCGCTGTTCAGCCAAGCGTATAGACCGAACAATAAGCAGGCAAGCTAAACCGGGCATACCCTATTCATCGCACAGCAAGTCAAGGGCTGTGTTCAGAAAGCTCTTGAAAGCAGTGTTCAGAAAGCTCTTGAAAGCCCAATCTATTATATAACACTCCCATTCAAGAACAATATAGTTCACCAAACTATCAGCCTTCTTGAAGGCGAAACCCCCAGCAAATGCAGCTGGAAAATCAATTAATTCCGTACGTGCTAGAATGCGGTTATACACCTTCCACCGGCCCAGAGGCCTCTTTGCAAGCCACGGCTATGGCCGTCGGCCGTCAGCCACCCGCAAGGTGTTAAATAAACAAATAATTACAAGCATCGAATTATAAATTAAACATCAGTTAACAACAAGTATCCACTTGCCATACCTGCATGTACAACTATGATCCTGACAACCAAGAAGCAAATCAAGACATAAGGTTAGGATGTTAGATCCTGCCTCATTGGCCTTGTTGAAATTAAAGAAACACCTCAGACTAAGCAGGGAGGTGAGACGTAATGCATTTTGACGCTATTGCCAGAAACAGTCCAGCTGAGTGTCAACTGCATCATCACTCTAAGTGATAAACAAAGACGTAGGGCCTTCCATGCCCAAGTGGTCTTGCAATGCTTCTCCAAGAAACTTTTTAACTTGAACTGGCCGAGTGTATGGCCTCTGATCATGCTTGAGGTTTTGATTATTAATATCCACGACAAGATGTGAAGCCAAGGGGTTTAACCCCGCTTCAGTGATCTTACTGAATGACCAAAGTTATGATTCACCATCCATCGTGACAGCTGTATAGACACACAAGGGGTAGACAGATATGGACAAAATACAGTAGTAAAATTTTCTGGGATTGTGAATTATCAAAATCAAAATGATCATGTCAAAAACTGTTGTTCACATGCGATTCTATTCAAAGGAATTTGTCTTCGAGGAACAGGTAAGACAAAAGTTACATAAAGCTTTTAAAAATTTGAAGGGAAAAAAAAAAAAAAGGATTCACTGATAAAAAATAAGTTCCCTGCATGAACAAGGATTTGCAAATTCCTTACCGGATGTGACGCTGGCGAATGAGCACACGGGCATGGTGAATACTCTTGGCCAGACCGGACTTGAACACCTGCGTTTGCAGACGGCGTTCCAGAAAGTCCTCCACACGCAGACCCAGGACGTAATCAAGCTTCATCTTGCTCTCATCAAGTACGCCAACGCGGACCAGACGACGCAGGAGTGCATTACCTAAAAGCAAGAATGGAATCAATTTCGTCATGTCCACTTATTATAAAGTCCATTATGCAACTGACAATCAAAATATTTTTTGACGTTCTTGTCAGTAGCCTTGCGCCTATAACAATGAAATTCTGAGCCTGTGAAATCAATTTCATGAAGTCTACTTATTATATGTCCTCTTATTACAAAATCCATTATGTAATTGATAATTAAAGTATTTGGGAAAAGTCCATGTATTTGGGAAAAAGGGAATACAGTGGTGTAATTTGACCAAAGTAAAACATCCTGAAAAATGGGTAGTGGGCCTGGGTCTCCCGTTGGTCCAGAGGACAAAGCCCCCTGAACCTCATGGATGTTTAATTTGGGAGGATTTACAGACTGTCCACATCCCGACAGACAATAAACTAGAGGTTTGGACACAATACAAGCTGCCTCTTTCTTTCCTTGGTGGCTACATCTCATTTTGAGGGAAGATTTATAAAAACAATTCCTGAGAAATCACAGGCCTGGGAATATGAAACCCCAAATGGGAAACTTTTTAGACACTAACCCTCCTATGCCCAGGCTGAAATTTGGCCCAGTCAGCACGGCACCCACAGACACTCACTTGAGTATTTTTGGTTGCATTGCCAATAGGTCAAACCAGAGAGTGCACTGCACAAAGTCAATGGGTTGGGAGTTACATACAAATTTTGAGTGTCTTTGGGTTTGACCTCCTATCACACAGCCACATGTGTTTGCATGTATTTGAGTGCACTGCACAAAGTCAATGGGTTAAGAGAGACATACAAATTTTGAGTGTTAAACCTATAGGAGGGCTAAGCAAGCCTACTGGTTTGTGTTATTATGTGCATTCAAACTATTTAGAATGCTGTGAAAAGAAAGTCTACCACCGCCTAGCACCCAAACCCAAAATGATGATTCCTAAAACCCTAACCCCCAAGGTATTCTGGCTTGGAACCTTCTCGAATCCTCCAAAATCCATCAGTGCACTTTTGGAAACATGCCCTTATCTTCAAAATGCATCATGCATTTTCGTTGATCTTTCATATTCCGCACTTAATTTTGTCCCATTTGAAGAGGTGAAAGTACCAGTTTCCAACAGTGCTGAATTTGTCACAAAAAGTGCCGCTTGGACAGTGGCATAAGTATGGTCAAATTTTCAGGGGAGCACTAGGGGGTGCACCACTTTTTCTAGGGGGCATGTCAACTCTTGAATCCTGCAGTCTCAAATAGGGACCTATTTTTTTTTAAATTCTGAATGGGGGTAACAGGGAGGAATGGGGGGGGGGTCAGGGCACAGACCTTGGCTGGGGAACAGACCTCGACACGTGCCCCCCAATAGTTACGCCACTGCCTTTGGAGGATTTTGCAGGAATTGGGGTGGTTAGGGTTAATTAAAGGGGGCTGCAATTTGGTCATACCTTCAAACAGCCTCTTGGAGTCCTTCTCCTCACGGGTCAGAAGGTCACGGGCAGCCTTCCTGATCTTTGCCAGGGTGTACTTCACCCGCCACACCTCACGCTTGTTACGGAGGCCATATTCGCCAATCAGCTTCAATTCCTGATCAAGGCGTTCCTTCTCGAAGGGACGTCTCGGCGTCACACTGGTTTTACTGCACACCTGTCTTGGCATGGCGTCGTCTTACAAGGACCTATAAAAATCAGAGAATATATCCGTTTATTTGTAGTCATAAAACATTTTGTCAGTTCTTTAGCATATTTTGTACTTAAACAGCAAATATAAGTATGAATGGTTTCTATTTCGTATGCTTCTCAATAAACAATATCAAATATTAATGGGGGGAGGGAGAGGGTGTGGCTAGCTAAAGTTTCAGTTATTATCAAATTCAACATTCCAACCAAGATTTGTTCACAATTCATAAAGTCTATGGATTATCCATGTCGTTTTAGGAGATGACAAAATGGCCAAAAACTCACAGGAGACATTTTTTAAATTTTATTGCACAAAAGTTTAGCATCTCCCAAAATATTGTTCCCAAACTAAAAAATAAAAAAATATTAGTCAACCATACTATTTTACAGAAGTCGGTTAGACTATTCGGAAAGAATGTAGAATACAACCGCCACTTTTCTATCCAAATATCAGATTTTCCTTTAAAAGATAGACACATTTAACTTGAGGAAAGAGTCGTCAAGTGACGATTGGAAACAATATTTTGGGAGATTTTGAACAATGAATGTATGCAAATCCAGTGAGATATTGGCTAGTAATAGTATTTATCATCTGCTAAAAACACATGCTTAACAGTTAACGTTAGAGTTAGACTAACAATTTGTGCACAAGTAGTCTTTCCCACTATTCTACTAATTAGTACTATATTACTAATTACTAACTATTTGTTACATGGAGAAAATGGCAGCACTTTACTGCATTGTTTGCTATATAAATTAATTAAAGGGCGCCCTCTATGCAATCAACCCATACGGTAACGCATTGCATGCTGCTGTGGTGGTGAACGGAACATGACGGAATGGCGAGGTTATCTGGTTATGCAGTCACAATTAAATTCACATAAATTTAGTAAGTTGACTAATATTAACTAGACTATTCGATCACTGCACATAAACACAAATTGTTCATTTATTATAGAAAACAAACCACGTTGACTGAATTTGACAAAGAATTTAGAACAATTTTGCTACTGACCGAGTTGCGAAACCTTCGCACACGCGGCTAAATTCGGAAAGAAAGAACGCCCTCTGTCACTTCGTAATTGCCAGTTGTCGGATGAATATAATTTGCATATTGACCGTGATCAGGTCGTTACAGTTCAATCTTAAACCCTGGATGATTACAATTTTCTCACGATGTATAAACTTAATATAATTCAAGACATTTTATTGGTTATATCGAAATTTACCAGTACGGCAAGATTCATTAAAAAAAATTTTTTAAATAAATAAAAGTGCACTATATTATTTACCGTATAACTCACTGATTGAAATCCTGGCGCACATCACATGACAAAAAGTTGACAAGCGACCTCGTGTGGCTAATTTTCATTGGTAGAAAGTATGTACTATGTACGATGCTATAATCAGAGCCGTATATATATTGGGACGGCTCTGGCTATAATAACCACACCCTACCCCCGGCGCTCTCTCTGATTCTCCTCCCAATGTCAGGAGGTTTTGCGATGTTATCAGTAATTTAAATTTTTATATTTTATCGCTTTTCTTTTTCAAAAAATAAAGAACATAATTATGAAAAGAGGTTCTTGTTTTCTAAATCCCCAAAAATTAATAAAACATGTTTCCAATTAAAATATGCCCCTAAATGGGTAAGAATTTGGTTTATTACTTCAGTCACCAAGTCATTAAAACACGTGTTTTACAGACGCCAATTTGTGTTGATGTAAGCATATATTTTTTCCTTCCTCCATGATGTAAGCCTAACCTTAAAACAAGTATATGAAGAGTTTCATAGCAAAACGCTATATATTGAGTTTATGGTGGAATGGAATGCCATGGTCGAGCAGTTTAGTGCATGGGATTTGTGTTCTGATGGCTTGAGTAGTCAGAATGTGGCTGAGTAGTCAGAATGTGGGTTCGAATCCCAACCGTGACCATGATGCTTGTGTCCTTGAGCAAGACACTTTACCATAATTGCTTCTCTCCACCCAGGGGTAAATGGGTACCTGTGAGGGCAGAATTGGTTGTTGTGTTTGATTAGCCATATGCGCTGTAATGGCAGCAATTGAGCTGTATACTCCCCAGGGAGCTGAGATGGTTTCAGGAATGATTTATGAGCCTGATGAGCAGGGGTAATAATATAATGTGCCTTGAGCACCAGTATGGTAGATACGTGCGCTATATAAGTCTACATTATTATTTTGGCTGAGACTGTGAGAGGATGATTGCAGAGAATAATAATGGCATGGCGTTTATCGCGGTTTGGAATAAAACTCACTAAAAATGATTGAGTTTTTTTTATAGTGGTTATATCGCATTTTGCTAAAAACTGAGTTGGAACTTGTGTTTGCCTACCTGTGAACGATGTCCGAGTGGTGTTGCTGCAAAAGTTTTAAATATGACGTTTCAACGTTTTGCTATGAAACTCTTCATATGTTCTTTTAATAAGTGTTGACCTCTTAAAGGGACAATATCGTCACGATCAGAGCAGATTTTCAGGTCATAGAATCGGTGACTGAAAATTACCGGCTCATTTATGCAGGCAGCAACGGTAATATGACCTTATCATGTGGGCTATTATTTTCAGTCACTGAGTTAATCTAAAACTAGCATTCCGATTCCATGTCCGATTCCATGTACTGTGACGATATTGTCCCTTTAACTGAAGTAGAAATCACATCGGTGTATGTAACATTTGTCTAATTTGCTCAGATACTTGTGTATGATAACGTGATTTAAACCTTTACAAATTAATCAAATAGTTGAACCATATCTTGGACAGAAAAACAAATAATTTACTTATATCAATTTAAATTATATTAAAAATAAATTATTAATTTAACCGTAACCCCCCAGGCATTTTTGCTAGACACCATGTGTTTGACGATTTCGATGGCCTCTCTGATGCGTCTGGGGTGCCATGTGTCGGTTTCTACATCAGCGACATTTGGCGACCACTACTCCGGACTGAAGGATCTTCTATATCCAAAGTCCATAACCCACCCCAGACTGAGGGATCCCCTATATCCTAAGTCAACCACCCTCTTTCCCCTGTGCTTGTTAACAACTGATTCAGTCCAGTGAGCACACACTCCTCTCCCCCAACCCCTAGGATCCTAGTCTCAACAGTTCCCGCCTGCGCGCCTCAACGAACTAATCCTCCAGCATCCATTCATGGGATGATCCTCCAGCAGCCTACTTAAGCAGCAGCATTTTCCAGAGTCCGGCATACTGATCGAAACGTCGAGTTGTACCCCCAGTTCTTTTCAGAACTAATTACTACTCAATTGAGATTCCACATGGTGTCACCGCAATTATTCTTACTTAACCTCAATCCTCCAAAATCCTTCACTTTAGCAAAGAGCATGTAGCATGTAACCTCAATCCTTCAAAATCCTTCACTTCAGCAAAGAGGATTTTGGAGGATTTGGGAAGGTTAGGGTTAATAGGGTAAAGCTTCAAAGACCCCTGAAAGATATGTTAATTTATAATTTATGCTTATGATCATAATGACAAAGCTAATATTTAGTCGCTGTTAATGGAACACAATGTTTTGGCAACATTCAGTGCAGAGAGAGCAGTGTCTTCAATTGTATTAACTAGCTACTTTAGTTTCAATGAATTTTTTAAAGATTTTTGTTCAAACATTTTCTAAACTTGTAAACCGTTCTAAGATAGTTTAAAAATAGAACCATTTTTTATCTCAGTGTAAGGCCCTTGAGGATATATATTTTTAATATTTTAAACTGAATAGGCTACTTTGTGAAAAATAAGACAATAAATAAAATAAATTTATAAATAAAAAATCTTCTTAAAAATTAAATATTCGTTTTTCTACAAAAGATCGGCAATGTTGTACAATCTCCTACTCTGCTGGCAATAACCTCCAAGATATCTTTATGAAAATCAAACATTTGAGCTCCATACAAAAGAAAATATTATGTAAAATTTCACTATCTGCTGGCAGATTTTATTAGAATAAAAAAAAGAAGTTGTAGATATTTATTGTGGCAGTTTAAGCTCATTGGCTGCTCACATGACTAGGAAAACCTCAACATTTTTTTTTACAATACCAAATTGAAGGCAATCTATTGGCTTTGCTATGTCAGTACTTGGCTGTTATATTGTATAGCTCAAACCCACCAAATCTTTGAAATAAAGTGTAGAGAAAAATGTAACATCAATTACTGGTCAATAGTGGATTGCATGCAAGTGTTTAAACATATCACATTAATTTTTGTTACCAAGATTTTATATCATAAAGTTAATAGTTTGGATCTAGTTCTAAAATAGGCATCTCATCATCAGACGAAAGTTTTAGTTTCTTATTATAAGGTTGAATTTGGATAATTAATGTTATGAAAATTACCAAGGTGTATAGCCTCTTTTACAACAGTCCTAATTAATTATCTTCCTACTGAATCCCTTCATCATTCATACAAAAAGTTTAAAGTATGATACAAACAATCAAAACAATTGCATTAACCCTAACTCCCTAGGCCCATTTGCTTACACATAACCTGAATCCTTCCTAACTCCCTAGGCCCATTTGCTTACACATAACCTGAATCCTTGCTAACTCCCTAGGCCCATTTGCTTACACATAACCCGAATCCTTCCTAACTCCCTAGGTCCATTTGCTTACACATAACCCGAATCCTTCCTAACTCCCTAGGCCCATTTGCTTACACATAACCCGAATCCTTCCTAACTCCCTAGGCCCACTTGCTTACACATAACCTGAATCCTTGCTAACTCCCTAGGCCCATTTGCTTACACATAACCTGAATCCTCCAAAATCCTTCAGTAGTAAAGCAAGCACATGGCATATGCACACATGTTTCGAATCTGTGATACATGTACATGGCCAGGGACCCTCCCTGCATGCATGGAGCAATAAACAGTGTCCACTGACCCAAGCACTGACCTTGCAATCACTACAACAAACATGGATGTACATATACCACGGAAAGGCAAGTATGCCTAATAACCTCAATCCTCCAAAATCCTTCACTTTAGCAAAGAGGATTTTGGAGGATTTGGGAAGGTTAGGGTTTAAAGACAACTTTTGGTAAAAGGTGATTATAAAATATGTATTCACACTCTAAAAGGATAAATAAAATAAATGCATACAGAAACTGTGAAACCTTAAGTTGGTTGCATTTCTGAAAGAAAATTATGACAAATTGTCCACAGATTCAGACCAAAAACAAAGATTTGTGAGGAAAAAAATAGGTTATTGAGAAATAACTTCCATTAAAGCCAAGACAAATGAAATGCTGGAAATCTACGATTTTATTTTCAAAAATTTCCAAGTCATGTATCAGAAACCATTTTTTATCATCAAACATCATTCCATAGGGTTGTACGTGTTTCGATTAACTCTATAACCCCCTTAGCATTTTTGCTAGAAACCATCCCAACTCCTCAAAAATCCATCAACATGCAGTAAAAAGGTACCCCGGCCCAATTGTTGGACTTTGATGGAATTGGTACAGCAGCAAATGCAAAGCATCCATGTCTTGGCTATTGGCCCCATCCATGACCATGTGAGGGCGCCATCACATATAATACAGGAGTTTGCAGAGGGCATTTTGAATTGATACATCAGCATCTCTTAATAGCGACGATGGCCTGGACGACTTGACTTGCTGGTGGCGCTTTACAACATAGCTGCCCCCCATGTGCGCGCTATTAAGCGACGCTGATGTATCGATAGTGTGATATATAACCGGCCCACAATTATACCGTGACCAAAACGTATCCCCTACCTCGCTTATTACTGATGACTGGTAGTTGAATCGGGTGATTTTACCAGCAATTTCTGTGAAATGGTTTTTCATTGGAACATTGATCATCAATTAGCTTTTAGAATGGAAAACAAACACTGAATATTGTCGTCAGAAGAGCTCAAATGAATTTACGACATTACCAACCATAAATTCATTTCAGGATATGTATTTACTGTCAATCTTTAATTCTTGATTATTTCAAGGAAATTTGTGTTATTTTTTTAATACAGCATTTGTTTTCTTTTCCTCAAGTGAAATAGCAATGTTCTGAAATAAATTGCTGTAAATTGCCGTATAAATTGTGGGAACAAATGGGTCAAACGTCTATAAAGGTATGACATATATAGTGCTTATTCTAATTGAGTCGAAAATTACTTAAGACAGACCATCATAGTAACACATGAACTTTAACTTTAATTGTCTGGAAACTAATCTCAAACACATTTAGTTGTATACAGCTAAAAACCACATGAAATTCAATAAATCTGTATAAACCTCTCCCTATAAAATAAGGATTTCCTGTAATAATTTAGGAGATTTTTTTTCTTAAAAATATTGAGAACACACCAGACTAAATAATTCCTCATAATATTTTATACCCATGCAAACTTTTAAGTTAATTGAAAGGAAATTTCTGCAGGAAAAAAAAAAAACTAAAATAAAAATGTGTATCACGTTTACGATTGCATGTAATACATGGTGTATATACAGTGTATATTTATGTTATTCCCACACACATTATTTTTTAAGAGAGAAAATGTTTGACATTATTTCTCGTCGAGAACAGCACATTAAAACAAAAACCTTATCTATCCAATGACACTGTCTATATCAGAACACAGTTTGCTTAACCTACTGGAGACCTTGGCATATCGTGCGGTATCCACACCCATGACTGTTGCTAAACACATGACTTCACCGCACTTCATCAGACCGTACAGAGCAAGGAGACAGTAATATGCTGCAGGAAGATATGAAAATCAATAATAATAATAATAATAATAATAATTATTATTACATAGTACCCCTGCTCATCAGGCTCATAAATCATTCCTGAAACCATCTCAACTCCCTGGGGAGTATACAGCTCAATTGCTGCCATTTCAGTGCATATGAGCTAATCAAACACAACATCCAACTCTGCCCTCACAGGTACCCATTTACCCCTGGGTGGAGAGAAGCAATTATGGTAAAGTGTCTTTCTCAAGGACACAAGTACCACTGTCGCGGTCGGGATTCGAACCCACATTCTGATGACTCAGCCATCAGAACACAAATCCCATGCACTAAACCGCTCGACCATGGCACACCACAATCAAATATGTTGAGAACCTGCCATAATTTCAATCCATTAGTTTAAAAAAATATACCACATTAAAGTAACCTGTAAAAGTTTCATTACAAGAGTTACTCATGTTTTTGAGAAATGAACCAAAAAAAACTGTTACAGATTTTGAACATTTATGCTGGGCGGCAACTTTTTGAAATTCAAAATATCAATTCCTTTTTTCTCCAAGATGAAAACACTTCAGATGGAATAATTTCTCAGGATAATTTGATTCTTATATCAACTTTACCCAAGTAAGCTTTTAGATTTATTATATTTCATCAATTTGATAATCTGGTATTAACCAATGTTGTAACTTGACTTTATAAGGATTAGCCTTTATACAACTTCTGATGACTAGGACAATTCCAAATTTCAGGAGGAAGTGGGAGGGAAAAATTATGTGCATTTATTTTTTTCCCCATTTTTATCATCAAACATCATTCCATAGGGTTGTACGTGTTTCGATTAACTCTATAACCCCCTTAGCATTTTTGCTAGAAACCATCCCAACTCCTCAAAAATTCATCAACATGAAGTAAAAAGGTACCCCGGCCCAATTGTTGGACTTTGATGGAATCGTTACAGTAGCAAATGTAAAGCATCCATGGCTTGGCTATTGGCCCCATCCATGACCATGTGAGGGCGCCATCACATATGATACAGGAGTTCGCGGAGGGCATTTTGTATTGATACATAAGCATCTCTTAATAGTGACGATGGCCTGGACAGGGTGTCCAAAAGACACCCAGACGCCCCTCTGGCTAATACTATGCGATGCATGTACAAAATGATTGCATCCGTAAAAAGTACAGCTTCAAGAAAATATTTCACCTTTGAATTATAAATTGGAATGAATAATGAGATATAATAATTGTGTCATTTATAGTGAGGGGTCTTCCATTTTGAATCTAATCAAACAGCTAGTGCTGTCTTGTACAGCCTCAGACTGATACAAACTGGGGAAAGACGAATCACTATCATGTTGATGGTAGACTAGTCCCCTGTTTTTATCGTATATCAAGGATACAGACAGGCTCCAGGCACGCCATTCAAGGGGTTTCATTGGATATGTTGTGCTGAAGCTCCGACGTCACGCTTCGAGGATCGCGCGCTAGCTACCAACCAACCATGGTCAAAGTTGAACATCGGGGAAAAATATGGCGGCCGCATGGCCAGGATCTGGCGTAATTCACGCGCCTCTAGCTCAAAGCGTGACATCAGATTTTCAGGCTATGTTGATGATTGAACTAACCTGTTTCTTCTGAGATGGTTTCAGATGTCAATGACTGTATCAAGGCACTGGAGAATTCAACTGCACTGTCGTCAGAAACCTACAGAAAATAATAGCAGAATATAGAACACTAGTCACAACAAAGGTAAGCTACATTTTCGACTAATATTTATTACTCCCCCCCCCAAAAAAAGTCTCCGGTTTCTGGTCTCTGCGTGCGTCGCCTCAGACCTCCTCATCGTCATTTTTAGTTTTCTTGTTTTTGTTTTGCTATGAAACGATGTCCAATTGCAGCCAAAATTGCTGGATCGATTGGAATTCTGACGCTTTGTATTTTAAACTTTTTCACATAGGTGTATGGAATGTTTGCCCGATTTGTGCAGCCTCTCTTAGCCACCAGACTTTGTGTTTGGAAACTTTGGTGTCTGGTTCCAATAACTGCGTATACATGTTAACATGTATTAAAAAAAATAGATTACCACAACAACAAAAACTGTGTCATTGCAACAATTTTGAAGCCGACATATGACAAGAAACCAGAGACTTTTGTTGTGGACTTAGGCACACTTTTCATTACAAATATGTGGGGTTTGAGCTACACAATATATGAGCAAGAAACACACAAGTTGGATTTATAGCAAGGACAATAGATTGCCTTCATTTTGGTGTAGGGTAAATTTGATACAGTTTTCATTCCAAGGATTTGATAGTTCGGCCATACAGGATTCATTGATTTTCAAGAAACAGAGACAGCCAGTTCTTATTGTGAATCAAGAGTTCACCAAGTCACAGATGCAACACCAAGGTTCTATCGAGGGGCTTATTTGGACAAAGTTCCCAGTGCCAGGGGCATTAGGTGAATGCCATTTGTTGGCAAACCCAATGTGTAAAGTCTGAATGCATTGCAGAGCTGGAGTGGCAGGGATCGGGAATCCCCTAGTTGTGTCTCATGGCATGATGAAGGCAGTGTTGCGCGAGTAATTAGGGATGCAATTTCAGCTAGAGTAACAGTGAAGCTGTCTGATTTGGCCTTGTCCAATCTGTTATCTTGCAAGTAAAAGCCATGGAGGTCTACAGTCAGTGCATTTAACCCTAAAACTTCCCCAAATCCTGCAAAATCCTCCAAGGGGGCACTTTTTGGGAAAAATTCAGCACTGTTGGAAACTGGTACTTTCACTTTTTCAAATGGTGATAAAATTACTGCCTGGTAAGAAGTACAGGCCATAAGCGCTGAATATGAAAGATCAACGAAAATGCATGGTGCATTTTGAAGATAAGGGCATGTTTCCAAAAGTGCACTAATGGATTTTGGAAGATTCAGAAAGGTTCCTAGCCAGAATACCTAAGGGGTTAGGGTTAAAGAACTTCAAAATCAATTAGATTTTCAAATAAAGGAAGGTTCAGACTCATTTGATAAAATTTGTTTAAACCATGCACAGCCATTTGAACAATATCAAGTTTCCTATAGACATATTAAACATCACTATATAGTTGATCACCATTTCAAAGCACCAGACTATTTTGGACACAAGCCTCACTCTGATTCACATAGATTTGTGTGTATAAGAAAATACAAGATGGCGGCAGTGTGACCGATCTGAGCAATGGCAATGTCAAATTCAAAAAACATTCCGACATATACCTGATAGCGGGTCATGTTGTACACAAGTGCTGAACTAGCGCCGCATAGTTCATCTGAGCCACTTAAGATGGCCGACACGACCAATCTGTTGATGGTTTCTAAGTTGCTCAGTGGAGCTCCGTCTTCTGTCGACCAATGCCGTACTTGGGTCAGCCAGAGCTTGCCTTGGTAACACGAGCAAATGTTACATAGCTAGGGGAAGCAGTGAATTGGACAAACAACGAAAATATCACGATCACCGGATTACTAGATTATCAGCTTAATAAATTGTTACCTAAAAATTAACAAGGTGTTAAGTTGGTACAAGCCTTTGGGAATTATTTCGTTCAAACATTATTTGTGTGAGTATATCATGCTAATTTTGAATTGCAAATCTTGAATTTTGAGCAGCAAGTTGTGAATTTTGTGTAGCACTTTGCTATGCGATACAAGCAAAATCAGGCACTGAGCAATCAGGCACTGAGCAATCAGGCACTGAGCAATCAGGCACTGAGCAATCAGGCACTGAGCAATCAGGCACTGAGCAATCATGCTGAGAAGTTTCTTTTTCTTGATACTAAATTAACAAAATATTCACATTTCTACATTAACCCTCGTACTATAGCTGCACTTTAGTGGGAAGTTGTTATAGAGGTCAAAACCGTCAACTGCCTGTTTTGACTGTTGACCCAAATGTGCACACAGGGGCATTTTTGACTGGTTTTTACTGTCATTTTGACCACCCTGAACAATACCAGACAATGCTTTCACCAGTCAAAAATGGTAGACTCATTTTGACCTGTAAATGTACTTGCTACACGTAAGGTTTAACAGTGTTCGCCTTTTAAGTGCACTAGATATACCTTGGCAAATATATCAACATTTTGACTGATTTTGACCTTGTAGTAGTAGGAGGGTTAAAATTAAAAACCAGAATGTAGTTTCATTGACAGGTTGAATTGTTTAGAAATGCTTAAATATATTTAAATTAAAAAAATAAAACAATAGATATATCACAAGAAAATACAAAAACTATTTTTTGGTTAAAACCCCGATACACTATTGTTATTCTCAAAAATACATAAATGATCACAGAGTGACATGAAACTTGCGTGAATTTGGTGAAGAAAGGTGAAAACGGTATCAAAATATTCCTTGAGATACTTCAGGTGCTATTATTTTAGTGCGATTAATCAAATTATCTTTGTTTTCCGGAAATGTAAATTCCACGTTGGAATGAATGCAAATACACTGACACTTTCACGGGTTGGTTTTTATAAATATCTCTTAACCCTCCTATGCCCAGGCTGAAATTTGGCCCAGTAAGCACTGCACCCACAGACAGTCACTTGAGTATTTTTGGTTGCATTGCCAATTGTTCACACATGTGTATTTTTCTCTAAGAGTGCTGGAGTTTGTGGCAAAGTCAAACACACTTGTGTATGTCCTACATAAGTTATATGCAGAGTCACACAGAGCTGTGTATGTACTGCATAAGTTTGCAGCAGACTCATATACAGTCGAGTGGTTTTGGTTTGACCTCCTACCATAGCCACATGTCCTTGCATTTATTTGAGTGCACTGCACAAAGTCAATGGGTTGGGAGTTACATACAAATTTTTAGTGTCTTTGATTGTTAAACCTACAGGAGGGTTAAGTAAGACATTTCGATCAGTATGCTCTGATCGGACGATCAGAGCATACTGATCAAAACGTCGAGTTGTAACCTCCAGTTCTTTTCAGAACCAATCACTACTCAATAGAGAATTTCACATGGTGTCACCGCAATTAGTCTTACTTATCCTCTTCACCATGCAAAGCTACAAGTTTTACCTATACATATCTCTTGATTCTTGAAGTATGGATGCATTTACAGACATTTTACCAAATGTGTATATCAAGGGTGTGATTAGGCAGTTTTGAAAAATCCACATAAATTTTGCTAGGGGTATTGGGGCCACTGTTGTGAACAACGTTGGGGTATAATCTATAGTTCTGAACGTTTGCTTTGCTTTCCTTTATTGCTTAAATCTTTAAAATCTGGAGGATCACAACACTGCGATTTGTAAAAATCCGGAAAAATCTGGAAAAATCACACCCCTGTTATATACTGCAGTTGTTACCATTTTGAACACTGATATCTGGATTTGGAGTGGTTGGCAATCACTGCTGCTGACAAACGTCATGATAGTGTAGTCATCATTATTACACAGCGTATGGATGACATCTTGGCTAAGGAACGCCATCTGAAGAAGATCTACCAGTGGGTGTAGTACCTCGGGCGGGATTCCACCAAGGGCAAGTTTCAACAACTTCCCTGAATAAAAAGCAGAGAGTGAGAAAGAGAGTGATGACAGTCTGTCAGGTCGGTGCAACATCAGGCATGGAATTTGTTGTCATGGCCTCTTGCCCTGGTCTTGGTACCCCTAATATTCTAATAGAAGCATAGCATTAACCAGCAATAGACCCTTCCCATGAAATATGCTAAATGCATTCGCACATGCGTTCAAACACCACTGGTTGGCAAACTCAAATGCGGGATCGCCACGCAACGCCATGCGCGCGCTATAGCGCCTAGCGCACGCTAAATTCAGTCAATAGAATGGAGACCAATGGCTAAGTGCAAGCTATAATGCGTGCTAGGCATTGTGTGACGATCCCGCTTCTGAGTTTGCCAACCAGTAGTGCTTGAGCGTATGTGTGAATATAATTAGCATATTTCATGGGAAGGGCCTATACTTTTGGGTATCTTTCGGATGCCCAGTTTGCTAAATGGACACCCTGTTTTATTTGTAATACACATACAGAAGTATTGTAAGTTAAAGTTTTGGACACCCCATTTTTCAAAGAATAACAAATTTGGATGCCCTATCTCCAAACCCTGGCTAATACTCTGAATGGAAGTGCCCTTTACTAAGGAAACGTGGCCTATAACAATCCCACAACTGATCCCACAACACATGTCAAAATCCCACAACACATGTCCATCTGTTGTTGTTGTTGTTGTTGTTTGTTTGGTGTTGTAGTGTCTTGTGTTCTTACCTATAACAAGAAAACACTCCGACTTGACGGGAGATGGTGGCTCTTCCAGTAGATACTCCAACCGGATGCAATCTTTCAACTCCAAAATCAACTGCAACTCCTCTTTTGTTAACGCACCCTCTGGCAATGCCTTCTCAATGGCTTCCACGCAGGCATCCACCTGGTCCAAAATTGAAATGAAGAACTTGTTTTAGAAATGTTTTATATATGTGGATCTTTTTCACAAGATGAAATATTCTCCAGGGCCCTCCAATATTTTTCTCCTCCTTCATCCCTCCCCTCTCCGGCTCTGGAATTCCCTACCAATATACAGGGGTGTGATTTGACAAAAGAAAAGAAATCCTGAAGAATGGGTAGCAGGCCTTGGTCTCCCTTTGGACAAAGGACAAAGCCCCCTGAACCTCCTGGATGTTTACTGCTGGAGGATTTACAGACTCTCCACATCCCCACAAACAAGAAACTAGAGGTTTGGATACAATCTAGGCTACTTCTTTCTTTCCTTGGTGGCTACTTCTCTTCTTTCAAGAAAATTTTGAGGCAAAGAGGGAGATTTGTGAAAAATCCTGAAATCAGGAATAATCCTGAGAAATCACAGGCCTGAATGGAGAATATCATGATCTGGTACTCTTGATCCAGACACTTAACCCTCTCAGTACCGAATTGTTTTGACATAAACAACCGCTGGTGACCGCATTGTTTGACCACTCAAGCGTGAAGCACACATTTTTACACAACAGAAAGCTTGTGTTCAAAGGCCAATTTTACAAACTCTATTATCACCTTGAAGATATCATTTTACAGCAAAATAAATAATAAAAAATATCTTACTTATTGAATTCCCTTTCATAAAATCCAAAAAACATTAAGATCGGTCAAAGTTCTCGGTCTTTGTTTCCTCATTGTGATCTGTAAACTCAAACACTTTTGTACACAAACACATGGCGCTCCGTAGGTGTTTGGCATTTCGGATCTTTCCACTCCAGTTTGAAGGGATTGCATAATAGCAACCTTATTTTATTTCACCATCAATGGAAAGATCCGATCTTGCTCTTTCCAACCATTGTAAGCTTGGGTATGGAGGGTGAACATGGACAAAACTACAGCTTTGTAACAAATGGCCTTTGTGCTCAGGCTTGAGTGCTTTTTTGTGTGAGAGCTTGGTCGACTAAATTTAAAGTCGCCTATGGTAAGGAAGAGGGGGTATGAGTGCAGTCGACTAAAGTCGCCTATGGTAAGGAAAGGGTTAAAGGGACAATATCGTCACGATCAGACTTTCAACAGGTCATGGAATCGGTGTCCTAGTTTTAAGATGAACATAGTGACTGAAAAATACTGGCTCATTTATGCAGCAGCAATGTGGGGTATTATTTTCAGTCAGTGGGTTATTCTAAAAGTAGCACTTCGATTCCATGCCTTGTTGATAGGACAATATTGTCCCTTTAACCAGTTTGCGTCGGAGGCCGTGTATACACGCAATTTTTTTTTGCACCGTGGATCGGAGAGCGTCTAAACACGCCACAGGAAACTCCGGAATATTTGTATGCATGCTCAGTTGAGCCATGCGTGTACGGTGACATGCTCGGAAGTGCCGGCCACCCGCTGTGGAAGCTTCCATTAACGTGTGTGTGGGAAAAAGAAACCCGCCACAGGGGCCCAGAAAAACTTTTTTATTCCCGACGCGAACTGGTTAAAGGGAAGGTGCAACATTGGTCATTATCAAATAAACAAATTATTATCTTAAAGGATACTTGGTGTAAAGTTGTTTCAATCATCTGAGATATTATTCCATCTGAAGTGCTTTACATGTATCTTAAGAGAAATAAATAAATTATTATGTTGAAATACCGAAGAAATAACAAGAAATTGCCATCCAGCAATTTTTGAAAAAAGAAAAAAAAAAAAACTGTTTTGCATCATTTTCTCAAAAGTGTCGGCGCCTTTTGTGATGAAACTTTCACAGATTATTTAATGATACATGTATTTTACTTGAAAGTAGGCTTTTTACTTGAAAGTATGCTTGGCCATGGAGTGCCATGGCCAAGCGGTTTAGTGCATCGGATTTGTGTACTGATGGCTGGGTCGTCAGAATGTGGGGTCGAATCCTGACCGCGACCGTGGTGCTTATGTCCTTGAGCAAGACACTTTACCAGGAGTAAATGGGTACCTGTGAGGGCAGAGTTGGTTGTTGTGTTTGATAAGCCCTATATGCGCCGAAATGGTAGCACTTGAGCTGTATACTACCCAGGGAGCTGAGATGGTTTCAGGAATGATTTATGCGCCTGATGAGCAGGGGGTAATAATGTAATGCGCCTTGAGCACCAGTTTGGTGGATACGTGGGCTATATAAGTCTTAATTAATATTATTGTTGTTATTTCGAATACCAATGTTGTACCTTCTCTTTATGACACAACTATGCACACAAGTAGTTTTAGTCTAAATAATAAATGTATGATTTTGCTTAAATAGATTTTGATTCCCAGATTAAGTGCGCCTTAGAAGTTCTGTGCTGTTATAAGATTTAAGGATTTGCATAGTGGAGTATTGATATCATTTCGGTTTGCACTAACACCGTGTGTTTATCTCAACTATCGCTAAGTGAGGTAACAGGTTCTGAAAAGAACCTTATCGCACAACTCATATCTCGATCAACTGTCACTAAGTGAGATTATGGTTCAGGGGGAGAACCAATATCAGGCAACTCATTTCTCAACTATCGCGAAGTGAGATTATGGTTCAGGGAGAACCAATATCGGGCAACTCGTATCTCAACTGTCGCTAAGTGAGATTATGGTTCAGTGGAGAACCAATATCGGGCAACTCGTATCTCAACTGTCGCTAAGTGAGATTATGGTTCAGTGGAGAACCAATATCGGGCAACTCGTATCTCAACTGTCGCTAAGTGAGATTATGGTTCAGGGGAGAACCAATATCGGGCAACTCGTATCTCAACTGTCGCTAAGTGAGATTATGGTTCAGGGGAGAACCAATATCGGGCAACTTTCATTATCTCAACTATCGCTAAGTGAGATTATGGTTCAGGGGAGAACCAATATCGGGCAACTCGTATCTCAACTGTCGCTAAGTGAGATTATGGTTCAGGGGAGAACCAATATCAGGCAACTCGTTTCTCAACTATCGCTAAGTGAGAATGTGGTTCAGGGAGAACCAATATCGGGCAACTCGTATCTCAACTGTCGCTAAATGAGATTATGGTTCAGGGAGAACCAATATCGGGCAACTCGTATCTCAACTGTCGCTAAGTGAGATTATGGTTCAGTGGAGAACCAATATCAGGCAACTCGTTTCTCAACTATCGCGAAGTGAGATTATGGTTCGGGGAGAACCAATATCGGGCAACTCGTATCTCAACTGTCGCTAAGTGAGATTATGGTTCAGTGGAGAACCAATATCGGGCAACTCGTATCTCAACTGTCGCTAAATGAGATTATGGTTCAGTGGAGAACCAATATCGGGCAACTCGTATCTCAACTGTCGCTAAGTGAGATTATGGTTCAGGGGAGAACCAATATCAGGCAACTCGTTTCTCAACTATCGCTAAGTGAGAATGTGGTTCAGGGAGAACCATGGGGACTTCATGGGGGTCTTCTCTGTGTTGTTGTTATTATTATTATAAGGAAACTTATATTTATAAGTTCAATGAAAAGTCGTCAGCAAATTCTATAATCAGTTTTTTTAAATTACTTACATCTATATTTGTGAAAAGCTTATGCCTCAGGGGTTCCAGAGGTGTCGACTGTCGTAACTGCTCTATAAACTCATCATCTGAATCATAATCTAGCTTAGGCTGAGCTAAAGCAGCTGCTGACTGAGCCTGCTCAGAGCCTGCACCCTCATTGGCTGCACCCGATGAGGCTGGTGTATCTTTCGTTCCCGTCTCTTGAGGCGTAGTTTCTGGTCTTGTTGGGTCCTTCTGATCAGCTGCTTCGGGTTGGGAAGAGCTTGCTGCGGATGTTGGGTTTTCTATAGAGGGATTTGATGCGGATGGGGGATCCGTGTAGGATGGTAGAGGGACTGAGTCATAGGTTGGGTGATGGGGAATAGCATTACCCCTTCCACCCGACGGTCGGCCGGTAGGGTTGGTGGAGAGGGATTCTATCAAGCCCTTCATCATTGCTCCAATGGGACTATAAAGAAAATAAATTCAATTCATTTAAGGTGAAGGTATTACATACGTTCATTTTAACTCTCTAGTTTTTAAGAAATATATCTTAACATATATCTAATGAATAAAGAATTTAGCTGTTGCAAACTGCTTACCAACCTAAAGGACCTGTAGTATATACCTGTAGTATTAACATATATCTGTCGCAGTTGCTCTATAAACTCATCATCTGAATCATAATCTAGTTTAGGCTGTGCTGGAGCAACTGGTGCTGCTAAACTCCTGCTCTCCCTGTACCTATTCACGTTTAATCCCTCCTTTGTCCGGTCCCAGGACCAATACATGACTCTACTTCTTGTACCTTCTTCTATTGTGTTCCTTTCACCCCTGACTAACTTCTACCCGCTCCTGTGTAAAGTTTGTGTGCACGTCTGTATATCGTCCATTTTGCCTTTGAAAAAGAACCTGCTAGGTTCGAAACGTAAGGCCATTAAGCCCCCTACTATGGTTGCACTTTAGTGGCAAGTAGATACAGAGGTCAAAACCAGTCAACTGCCTGTTTTGACCAAAATGTGCACACAGTGGCATTTTTGACTGTTTTTGACTGTCATTTTGACCACCCTGAACAATACCAGACAATGCTTTTACCAGTCAAAAACGGTTGACTCATCTTGACCTGTAAATGTACTTACTACATGTAAGGTTTGACAGTGTTTGACTTTTAAGTGCACTAGATATACCTTGGCAAGTATATCAACATTTTAACTGATTCTGACCCTTGTAGTAGTAAGAGGGTTAACTACTGTTTTGCATTTATACTACAGGTCCTTTAAGTTGGTAAGCATTTTGCAATAGTCAATTCTCTATTTAAATTTATCTTAAAACTAACTTACATGTAGTTCAGTTATGACAACAGAAAATGTTTCCCCCAAAAAAACAAATCCAAACAAATTATTGAAATGGATTTGAAAATAATATCAGAGAGAAAGCTTACGTATTCATGACTTCATGTGGCAAGGTGAGGATGAATGAAGGAATAATGTTTCCGGTCAGGAACTGGCACACCTCGTTTGTGAAGGTGTTGCAATTATGATCAAACAGGTTGTAGCGTTCCCCACTAAAGAAAAAAAGAACCAAAATAATTGTGTGTTGGAGGTTCTGGATACATGAAATCAATGGGAGACTTTTGAGATGCTAGTCTCAGGAGAATTTACTGGTTCTCTTCAATTAGTCCATGAGTGACAGACTTGTGTGACTCATGACTCTACCTCGGATTTAAGTCTGACTCGAGTAACATTTTCAGTGACTCGGACTCACCATATACAGTGACGTGGACTTGGGCTCGGCCTGGAGTGTTTATTACTTGGACTCGGACGCAAATAGCCTGTTCAATAAAAAAAATTCTTACACCCAGCAGTGATTACTCAATGTGAAGAATTTCTACAAAATTGATCAAATATCATCAAAATATATTAATCTTAGGAGGTATTAGATAAATTTCATGAAACTTATGATCCTTTGTGAAATTACGATATTATGGCATTATTTGCATCCTTACCAGAACTCATCAGTACCCAGACCTCCCAGGTACTCCAGCCAGAGTTGATAGTCCACCTGAGTAGACCCCATTTCATGTACCTGTTCTGGTTGTCCCAAGATGGTTCCGCACTAGGAATGAAGAAACGGGAAAGCCTATTATTTGTGATGTATGTATGAGGTTTTTGGTCTGCCATACTTTGTGCATGACTTGGGCCCATTTGTGATGTGGTTGTATATATTGCCCAGACTGATGCCCAAGATCTCAAAAAGACATGCACGACAACTGTACTCTATGACATACTGTGTGTAAATGAAAAACAAAGTGGATGTTGTGCGATTTGATGTAGCAGGGTCACATATAGGGTGTGTTTGTTTCACTCTTGATTGCGGATCAGGATCGTGTGATATTGTGTAGGTGTGTTTGTTTCACTCTTGATTGCGGATCAGGATCGTGTGATATTGCGCACTGTGAAAACAAAAAGAAACCTTTTGGGGGTCGAATCCATGTCGTAGCTCAGCCACTAGATAATGCCTGTTGTATACGGCTGTGTACCAGACTACGGCTGAACCGTGCCCATTGCAGAATCCATCCGCTAAATTTAGATTTTTGTTTTGACAAACTGCTTTATATATCATTAGATAGCAATGATAATTTATTTTGGCCTTCAAATAAATTATTTCAAAAAGTTTTAAGATTATTCATGATGATTTAATGAATTCTGTAATGATTTTCATCTTGTTATTTTCGTTTGCGCCATCTTGGATCTAGCATGTATCCACCGCGCGAGCAGGATCACCAAATACAGGATCCGGATCAGTAAACTGTCTAAAACCGCACGGACTGTCTGGTGATCGAGATCCGGATCTGTGCGAAACAAACAGACCCCTACTTTGCGTCACATTAAACAAAATGTCCAGTATTAGATTCAGCAAGCAGCGCGAGGCACCTCTCCCATGATACCCTCAGGCATGGTAAGCTGGTGCTACCACGCTTCTTGTGCATGCATGCATTTGGAGTACAATGCCATGGACTGGGCTGGCCCACTGCGTGTAGGTAACAAAACTCGTGTTATTATAATTTTTTATTGTATTTTCTGCTGGTATGTTCACATACCTGCCTGCCTATCTGTTTTGACTGTCTGTCTTGTCCAATTACTAACTTCCTGTTTGGTCATCCTGTTAGATTTGCACACTGCATAATACTAAGTAAATAATGCTGTGGCTAGCTTTTAGTGGCCGTAATGAATGCAGTCGCCGATCTTTAGCCTGACTGAAAAGCATGAATAGAGGGTCTGGGAAACGCTCTAGGGTTTGGGTGACCCTACAGGATCTGGGTGACCCTCTAGGGTTTGGGTGACCCCTCTAGGGTCTGGGTGACCCTCTAGGGGCTGGGTGACCCTCTAGGGTCTGGGTGACCCTCTAGGGTTTGGGTGACCCTTTAGGATTTGGGTGACCCTCTAGGGTCTGGGTGACCCTCTAGGGTTTGGGTGACCCTCTAGGGTTTGGGTGACCCTTTAGGGTTTGGGTGACCCTCTAGGGTCTGGGTGTCCCTCTGGGGTCTGGGTGTCCCTCTGGGGTCTGGGTGTCCCTCTGGGGTCTGGGTGTCCCTCTGGGGTCTGAGAAACCCTCTAGGATCTGGGTGACCCTTTAGGGTCTGGGTGATCCTCTAGGGTCTGGGTGACACTCTAGGGTCCGGGTGACCCTCTAGGGTCCGGGTGACCCTCTAGGGTCCGGGTGTCCCTCTGGGGTCTGGGAAACCCTCTAGGGTTTGGGCGACCCTTTAGGATCTGGGTGACCCTCTGGGGTTTGGGCAACCATCTAGGGTCTGCACAACCCATAATTCATGCTTTTGCATAGCTGTAATTATCATATCTCAACTGTCTGCATCATTTTCAACAAGGGAACAATGAATACAGACAGTCGAGATATGATAATCAAAACAAGTTAATTTTTGCGACCCTGCTATTCAGTCATCATTTCACATATATTGCTTGCCACAACGTTGTAAAAATTCAATCAATCTTACTGGTTTACAACTTTCTATGCCTCCGCCACCATAGAAATACTCCCTTCCAAAGATGACAATACTGGTATGCCATATGCCATCCAGATGCTTTCCTGTTGAAATAATGAAAAAAAAATGGAAGTTAGTGGCCTTCATTGACTTTTCGGCCATAGCGGAGTGTGTCTCTGTGGCAAAATCACTGTTGAAATAAAAAAAACATGTAAAAAATTGACCTATTGCTGGATTCTACTTAGCTACACCCATTTAAGACAAATTATACTCATACAACACATGAGAATATTTCATGCAATGTGCAATAGTACTAACATGTCAGCATGTACATGAAGAGACAACCTTTTACACATCATAAATGTATGACTGCCTGTTTTCTTCAATTGAAATTATTAACAAATGCATTTTTATTTTGTTTACATGATGCTAATTGCATTACATGAAAATACACACAATCAAAGACTGGCGCCTGATTGGTCAGGCGTTTATGATTGCCATTGATTATGATTGCCATTGTTTAAAATATTAATATTTTGTCATATCTTTCAAGTTAATGTTTATTGTGCATAATGTTCCCCTTAAATGATAATGATGGTGATGGTGGTGGTGATAATGACGACGGTGATGATGATGATGGTGATGGATGATTGATAATGATAGTGGTGATGATCAGTGGTAATGATGGTGATGGCGATGATGACGTCGGATGACGTCAGATGACGGATGACGGATGATGACTGTTGATGACTGTTGATGACGGATGGTGGTGATGGTGGTGATGGTGGTGATGGTGGTGATGGTGGTGGTGATGATGGTGATGATGGTGATGATGGTGATGGTAATGATAATGATAATAATGATGATGATGATGACGAGAACGATGATGATGATGATAATCAATGATGAAGATGAATAAGCCTACATTTCTCACGCTTAAATAACAATCTTAATTGTAGATATTACACAGGTTCATATCTACATATCTGTTGTTAGATAGATATCTGTTGTTAGATAGATACCTGTTGTCTATTTAGTATTATGTCTTACCATGGAGGAAGGATGTTTTCCTTCCTCCATGGTCTTACAAATTTAATGTTATTTACATTAGGCTAAATTAGTTTATAATTATAGTGTTTTTGTAGACATTTAAATAAATTCTTGCAGCTAATTATTGTTAATTCCAACTTGTAATCCAAGCCTCAGAATATCTGAATATCAAAATGGTTTTGACCAAACATCTGGACGTCACCATTCGGCATTCCAGCTACGAGTTAAATGTTCCTGAACTCTGAAGTTCAACTCACCGAGAAGAGGTAGGGACATTTGGGCAGCAAGTCCCTTCGTCAAGTCATACACGTACAATTTCACTTCGTTACCTTCCTCCATATTGATTGTTCCTAATGATTTACTTAGCTGGTACACAGGTTCCACTATTTCATCTTCTGGATTTTTCCTTTTCGAGCTATTTTTGGGGGAGTGACATCGTGTATCTGCAATGACATTCTAAGCATTCTGCACATGCCAAAATTCATGATTTGCCATATCATTGACTCTCTATGCTACTAAATAAATATGATATTCAGACATCCAATTACACAATTTTTATATACAACGTTCAGCGAATGATATAAATTTTGAATAACTTAGGAGGCTGTAAACATAGGCCGTCTAGAAACAGTCTTGTCCCCTGTTCATTATGCACACGTTTTGAAGATGATGGTCTACCAGACTACAATTATTCTGACAGACGGTAAAGAACACATAGCGCCCTCAAGTTCCAGATTCATATAACTCATCAACCATTTTTCCAACCCGAGTTACCTGACACCAGGAAATGGATAGTACACATTTTTCAAAAAGCAAATTTCTAATTTTCAAAAGAAATAAAAAAAGTTCAAAAATATGTTTTCTGAGCTAATACAAGAAAATAATTATAGGCCTACAGGCCATTCTATTGCATTGCAAATTGATTTCTCAAATTTTATTATTATTATTTTTTTTTTGGGGGGGAGGGGGGTTTAAAATCCATGAAAGTGTAATTGAGTGCTGATACAACCTGTTTTAGGTGGTTTATGATTAACAAGAATGTACCAATATGTGATTTCTTGGGAGGAGATGACAAATACCAGTTAAAAAAATTGTTTTACAAATGTTACTGCAGAAAAAATTGTGTTTTTATTAATCCAGCATACATTGGTATAGATGTACTTTCCCAACCTTTTGTGCACCTATTAACTCGAATCCCAATCATACACAAACCAACGGTCCCCAGCGGCGTAGCCAGGACTTTTTCAGTGGGGGGAGGCACAGCTTTTCAGTGGGGAGGGGGGGCCCAGGAGGTATGGGTTTTTTCCCTTTTCTTTTTCTTTTCTGTTTTTTGGGGCACTATGAGGATTTTTCGTGGGGGGGGCACCTGGGGGGGCACTGGAAATTTGTGGGGGGCACGTGCCTCCCCAGGCTCCCCCCCGTGGCTACGCCGCTGACGGTCCCTACTTGATGGTGATGGTTTCCTAAATCCCTTCTTTAACCCTAACCCCCTTGGTACTCTGGCTAAGAACCTTCCTGAATCCTCCAAAATCCATCAGTGCACTTTTGGAAACATGCCTTTATCTTCAAAATGCACCATGCATTTTCGTTGATCTTTCATATTCAGCACTTATGGCCTGTACTTCTTGCCATATAGTAATTTTGCCCCATTTGAAGAGGTGAAAGTACCAGTTTCCAGCAGTGCTGAATTTTTCCAAAAAAGTACCCCTTGGAGGATTTTGCAGGATTTGGGGTGATTAGGATTAAAGGGACAATATCGTCACAATCAACAGGGCATGGAATCGGAGTGCTAGTTTTAGATTACCTCAGTGACTGAAAATAATACCCCACATGATAAGGTCATATTACCGTTGCTGCTGCATAAATGAGCCAGTAATTCTCAGTCACTGTTCATTTTAAACTAGGACACCGATTCCATGCCCTGTTGAAAGTCTGCTCTAATTGTGACAATACTGTCCCTTTAAAGTTATAAGCTCTGTGGGAGAACAGTGATTGTCTCTGATCAGGCTACTCATGAAAACTAATAAATAAATAATAAATAACGATAATAAATACAGGACCAGCTGGGTAGTAAGACAACTTTACAAAACAAAATGACAAGATGTGATCTTGACTGAAGTTATGCTTTTATTTAAATAAACAGCTGTATTGACAAAATATTAACGATTCACATTTTCTATAAAATTACTCTAAAATCAAGCACAAGCACCACGGTAGCGACAAACATGGCATCAAATTTAACCAAACAAAATACTGTATCACATGTGATCAACAGAAAAAACAGGGCAGGCATATACAGTAATAATTGTGGTAATAATTGACAAGTTTGCATGTCGAGTTTAAAGCCAGTATACACTGTTGGTAAAATGTTTGTAAATGCATCCATAATTTATATGAATTGATAGATATTTATAATTACTAACATATAAGTAGCCTATATTTATGGGGTTGTTAATGAGAAAAGAGAAAATGTTAATTTTTGAAACATATTCATCCTAACCTGGAATTATCATCTCATGAAGTCAAAATCAGTGGGCAATTGTTTTACTCATTTTATTTAAAGGGGCAGTATCACAACAATCAGAGCAGATTTGCAACAGGGTATGGAATCGGTGTCCTAGTTTAAGATGAACATCGTGACTGAAAATTACTGGCTCATTTATGCAGCAGAAACAGTAATGTGATCTTATCGTGTGGGTAATATTTTCAGACACTGTATTAATCTATAACTAGCACTCTGATTCCATGCCATGTTGATCGTTAAATGATAGCACAGACAGAAAGATTTCAAGGAATATTTGACACCATTATCAACTTTGGTCGAGCGAAGTGCCATGGTCGAGCGGTTAGTGCATCGGATTTGTGTTCTGATGGCCGAGTCGTCAGAATGTGGGTTCGAATCCCGACCGTGACCATGGTGCTTGTGTCCTTGAGCAAGACACTTTACCATAATTGCTTCTCTCCACCCAGGGGTAAATGGGTACCTGTGAGGGCAGAATTGGTTATTGTGTTTGATTAGCCCTATATGCGCTGTAATGGCAGCAATTGAGCTGTATACTCCCCAGGGAGCTGAGATGGTTTCTGTAATAGCAGGAATGATTTATAAGCCTGATGAGCAGGGGTAATAATATAATGCGCCTTGAGCACCAGTTTGGTGGATACGTGCGCTATATAAGTCTACATTATTATTATTAATACACTCGGTAAGTTTTATGTAAACGTATTACTAAAAGTATATAGTGGCTTTAAATCTAACCCAGAGGAGTTATCCAATCAGAGAAGGCTCTGGTCATCATGTGATCAAGATGAATAGGAGATACATAAATATAGAACATCTGGCACTTAATCTCATCCAATCAGAAGCAATGGTCTCATAAGAGCAGACCCTCATCTGTTAACTTCAATGATTGGGTATTTGGGTTCTCATTCAAACTACACAGGGATGAAAGAGTTGAATTTATCAAAACAATGATAAGTTAAAAACATAATTTGTATAAATCATAACAATTTTCAGATTTTGTCAACAACAAAAAAAGTCTCAAATCTTGCATGTGATGATTGTGCATAGTCAAAAGTCCTCCCATCATGCAGTGGTTTGGTTTCAGTAATTACTATTCCAAAAGGTTTTAAACAATTTTTATCCAATCAGTATTTAAAACAAACAAACAAATGGTATTTCTTTTAAATGTACAATGTGCCATTTGAAATGGCAGTGACAACATAACTTGCATCTATTTGCATAACATTAAATATAAAAATTTAAAAAATCAATTTCAAGAGTAAAGACCTAAAATAACAGGTTTCAGACAGTGGCCGTGACTTCCTTAAGTGCATGGCGAAAATCACTTTGAAATGTGTCATCACAGAAGCACCTGCCTGTAATTTGGGATGCACCTGTCTATATCGGACATGGATACTGATCAACCCCATGTGATGACTTCTACACCTCCCTCAACCTGGTTATTGGACAATTAGCATATCCAATTAGAATCTTGGTCAGGATAGAGAGACAAAGTGATGACGTCATGTTAACAAAATCACGGAACCCATTTTGTGAGCATACAACAATCAAGTTTGTGTAGAACCAGCAGCCATGCTGTCATGGGAATGCGATGTCACACTTTGGTACTCTGTCGTGTCTACAGCCTAGTCACTGCATAATAGTGGTCAACCATTATTTGAAAAGTGCTACATTTCTTAACTTCAAGTTCGATACACACATTAATATTTTTTTTTAGGATTCAACAAAAAGATACATTCACAACAACAAAGTCAAATTGAGTTGATTATTAAGAATGGAAAATGATACACTAAAATACCTTTTTAAAGGTATCTCAACCTAATTTATATCAACATTAATTATAAATTACCTTAAGAACAGAAATAAAGTCAGCACTTTGAAACACAGAGGCAGCATCAGTCTATCTTATGTGTTTTTGCATTTTCTTTCTTCATTTTCCTTTTTTTTCACTGGGGGAAGGGGTAGGATTGTTTCCCAAAAATGCAATGTCATGCATACTATATGCCTCGCCTAAATATTTTTTTCCAAAAAATTTCAACACCTTCATAATTCTTGCTAGCTGCAATACTTATTAAAAGCAAAGTTAAACAACAATTTAGATATTTTATGTTTATTTCTTTTCTTCTTTTTTCTTAATTTTATTTGGGAAGCCACTGTATTATGGAACCTACTCCAATAGGATATAAACGCTTTCATAATTCAAAATGTATTATCTGTTTACGCAAACCACGGTTCAGAACGTCTGCCTAATCTTGAATGTCTTCAAACTATTTTTTTTTAATTTTTAAAATTCTGCTGCTATAAATTTGTTTGTAATTTGTGTTCCCCTTTCTTCACATTCACTTGCCATTTTCCACTGTTTTTTAACCTTGCTGCATACAGATTTTATTATTTAATTTTACAAAGGATGTAGGGTTTGTGCATATTTGAGATTACAAGAGTAATTTCTGAAGTTTTACCCTTTTTCAGAAATGTATGTATTTAATACATTCTTTGCCTTGGATCTATCAAAGTTACCACTCACAAAGACCAGTTAATAAACAAAGTAATTCTGGTGGTTTGTCAGTCTGATTAACCTCTAAAGAAATCATCATTTTCAGTAAGTTTCTTTTACGAAAACAAACCTTGAAGTTAATATTTTGTCTTGCCATGTCTGACAAAAATATGCCCAGAGAAGCATTCACACTGGATAGGATTAATTCATTAATTAACCCTTTTATAATTTGATCCCACAATTTTGGGCACAAATAAGTTTGTGTGCATGAAGTAGCAAATTGTTAATTTTGATGAGCAAATTGTGAATTGAAGTTTTCACAAGTTGATAATGTTACAAGCATCGTAGTCTCTTGAGTGAATGCTCCTTAAAATTGATACATTGCATCAATCATACATTGGGCCTGATTTCACATAACACAAAGATGTGCGTCTTAATGGCTTGTCTCGATCTTAATTTGCTTAGCCAATGGTGACACAACAATACACATGAAGATTGTGCATGCACTATGCAACATAGTCTTGGTTCAAAACTGTGTTTGTATTTTTTGATACACAATCCGAAGGCAGGTACACGAATGCTACAATCACGAACCGCTACCACACACATGACCCGCTATCAAACACAATCTTGGGAACTTCGTAGAATCTCCACCCGAAAACGGGGGAAAACCACTACGCATGCGTCAATTTGAAATGCGAGCGTGGCCCACATTTTTGGTGCGCACGCGCATAAAAAACAACGGACTGCCGTGAAGTTGTTGATCAGTGAACACGGCAGTCCATTGAACCAAGACTATATGCAACTCAGATCAGTTGAGTTTAGTGAAATCTGGCCCAGGGCTTTTAAATACCTGTTGCTTGCGTACACTGGAAGTTTTTAGTTTTTGCATAACTTTTCATTCATTTCACTCCTTTTTCAAATACAACAGGAGTTTAAATTTGTCTCTATTGCTGCCATCTGTCAACTCTTCTTGTCCATATTGAATACATTTTACAATGTTTTATTCACAATTCATTTATATATACAGAACATCAGTTCAATTTATGCACCATTTGTGAATAATGGGAGCATCTGTACAAGTCTATTTACAAAGCTATGAAAATTGCCATCTAATAGACATTTTTCACGCTGCAGCCATCTTGGTCATGTTCCTGGCACACACAAATTTGAGAATAACACTGATTCACAATACACAAAAAGGGGCCAGACTATTTTTCCTTTCAGCCTTGGTTTGGTTATATTGGGTAGCTTCCCCGAGGTAACCCAAGTACGTCACACGGGTGAACCCCCGAGTACAACCTACTCGAATGAGCATCCCGTTTGAACATTCGCCCTCTTGTGAAGAATGTGAAGAATGTCAAAGGTCACACAGACTTTGTAAACAAAATATTTACAATGAAACGATCGCAAAATAATTATTTCCCGTGTAAAAAGGAACTAATGATCATATTACTTCTCAGGTTCGTTCAAAACAACACATCTTCTAGTACAAGAACATTCTCTACTCACAGATTCATTGTTAAAGGGTTGAAAATGTATGTCAAAAATTTCACGAAATTGCAGCACTGAAAACAAAGATGGCGGCCATTCAGAATATTCTCAAAGTGACATCATGGCACATCACTTACCCGGGTCTGCCTCATATGACCTGCTTCGCGAGCAGGTTACTTGAGGCTGACCCAGGTAAGCCCTGACAATGACGTCAGACCTACTCGAATGCTCCAGAGTCAGACCCGGGTTGACCTGGGGAAGCTACTCAAATGCACCCATAGATTTGTATGGAAGAAAAAAGAAAAAAAATGGCTGCTCCGTGATAAAAGGTCTATTGAACAAAATGATGGATGAAACATCTGCTTGATATTACAGAATAATACTATAAGTGCTGTATGTACAATGGCCAATGACATCTAAAGTGGATATATAATCCTCTGAGATACATGTATAAGGCCAAAAAAAAACCAACAAAAAAACAGTTTCCGGTCTCCGCTCGCATCTCAGACCCGTGTGTTGCCATTTTTAGTTTTGGTTTTTTTTGCTATGAAATGATGTCCAATTGCAGCCAAAATTTGCTGGATCAATTGGAATTTTGCCTCGCTGTGTTCATGGGAAATTTGGTCTGGTTCCAATAATCGCGTGGCATGTACCATGTAATTCACTGGTTTGCAAAAAAAAAAAGATTACCGAAAAAAGAAAAAAAATTTAAAGCCGACCTATGACCAGAAACCGGAGACTTTTTTTTGTGCCTAAAGTTAGGATTTTGATCATAAAAGGTCAACATTTCTGACAAAATGTTGCGCATTATTTCATATATATTCATACACATAGAGCTATGTCCTAAATAGTCTCTTTCAGAAATCCAACCATGTCATGAAATGACTGCAATGAGTTCCAAAGTTTGCATGGAAAAGTCCCATGACGGAACTAGAATAGACTAAAACATGTTGTGGTGCACAACTGCCAAATACACGCTTTGAGGCCGGTACATACATGTACTTCAAGCGGACGTGATTTTTTTTTTTGAGTTTCCCATATTGGGATAAGTTTTTATTGTATTGTATCAAAAATTTGACATCATAAATTTGATTTGAATGAGTGATTCATGCAATGTGTCCTTGAGCAAGACACTTTACCATAATTGCTTCTCTCCACCCAGGGGTAAATGGGTACCTGTGAGGGCAGAGTTGGTTGTTGTGTTTGATTAGCCCTATATGCGCTGTAATGGCAGCAATTGAGCTGTATACTCCCCAGGGAGCTGACATGGTTTCAGGAATGATTTATGAGCCTGATGAGCAGGGGTAATAATAAAATGCGCCTTGAGCACCAGTTTGGTGGATACGTGCGCTATATAAGTCCACATTATTATTATTATTATTACAACTTTTTGCGAATCATTTGCGTGAATCTCAGCTTTTGACATCACATTTTGCTTCATTTTGCTTCCAGATGCTAAAACATCTTCAGTACAATTTATGTGTACATGTCTATGGAGAATTACCACACAGATCCTCTGTGTACAACATTTACTAAAGCGTGTACTGTTTTCAAATCGCACCAACTTTATGACAGTTTGGGGGGGGGGGGGGGAAGGAGAGAAAGTTAAGGAGTTTATATTATTTGAATTTTGACAACATATATTTGCATTCTATAATAAGAGGATAACGAGAGAATTTAAAATCAGAATCCCTGTAACTTTGCATATACATGTATGATGAGTTTAAATTTTTAAGTCGAAATCATTAAATAGAAAAGAAACCAGTCAAAGTGTCTCTTTTACATACACCGATTCAATGAGACATTTCAGCTCATAGTTCCTCATTATCTGAGACATCAAATCCTTCTTGGTTTCTGGAGGACAATTTCAGACAATTTCAAGATGTTTTGCTCTGGGCCATGAATATTTGACCATTTCCAACTATATTTTCATATATAAAACTGAACTTTTCAATTTTTTTTTGAAGCACTGGATAAATTTAACAAATATTTAGATCAGCACTCTGCTTCTCATACAGGCAAATTAACTTCCAACTAACCCTGCTGCATTAATCCAAAAATACACTATAAAAATACTGGCCAAAACTCTTGTCAAAGTTAACTTGCAGGGAAATATATACCACAATGTATTCTAGCCCTTAATAATGCATGCACCATGCTTTGTAGTATGCAAACAACCATCCAGTCAACCCAATCTTGCAACAACAAAAAAACATTCAGACGGATAAGCCTGAATCTGGATAACTTTTTATTTCAGTCAACAGTTTTCGTTGCACCAGTCAACGGATAGTTTAAAATTTTCACTTCAATCTCAGGGGGGAAAACGGCTTCCGAACCCAAAGGAAACTTTTACGTGCTCAAGGTCTCGGGATCTAAATCTACGATGATTTGCTGTGACTCAAGTCTCAGTGTAGTCACAACAGCTTGTGACTCAGAACAGGAACTGCGACTTCTTGTCAAGGGTTTGAGGGATCGACAAATCTTGAAAACTGTGCCTTAATTGAGAGCTCTTCGGTGGCCAATGGTTGGAAGATAGAATCTGATGAAAAAAAAGTTCCACAGGTCTTCAAAGCATGTGTTGTGGTAACACTCAAGACAGGAGCTAAAGGTCACAATCTGGGTATAGGTCTAAATTGTAAATCTTTTGGCAATGAAGTCTGTCTTGTCCTTTCAATAAAGCTCTGTAATTTAGTTAATAACGTGTTCATTAAACACACATCAGTTGACCAACAGTTATCACGATATGATACAGCTCTTCCGAGACGAATATGGCGGGTCTGTGGCATTTAAAATAGTTCTCCGTTTCTTTAAGCGCAGGTCCAGTGGGGGCAGCATGTAGCGGTACATGTGGTTAGCATCGGCAAACGACTTGAGGCGTGACCTCATCTGTGGTGGAAGAGGCAGTTTGTCTATTGTGTATGTTGAGGTGCAGTTGACAATCACACGACAACAGTAGTCTTGGAGACTCAACACTAAAAAAAAAAGAAAGAAAACCAGAAATAAAGAAATTGAGCTTTAGTTAAAGATGTATTTTAGATAAACATGAACATACTGTACGTGTAAAAGTACAAATTTACTTCCATTGCTGCCCTAAATAAAGTGTTACAATCAAGAAAATTGTAGAGTAGAAAAGGCATTCAATTTAAAGGGACAATATCATCAAGATCAGAGCAGACTTTCAACAGGGCATGGAATCAGAGTGCTAATTTAAGATGAACACAGTGACTGAAAATTACTGGCTCATTTATGCAGCAGCAACGGTAGTATGACCTTATCATGTGGGGTACTATTATTTTCAGTCACTGAGTTAATCTAAAACTAGCACTCCAATTCCATGCCCTGTTGATCGTGACAATATTGTCCCTTTAACTGAAGTAGAAATCACATCAGTGTATGTAACATTTGTCTAATTTGCTCAGATACTTGTGTATGATAATGTGATTTCAACCTTTACAAATTAATCAAATAGTTGAACCATTTCTTGGACAGAAAAACAAATAATTTACTTATATCAATTTAAATTACATGTATATTAGCAGGTGGGAAACAAACATATTTGTCCATAAATATATTTTTGTTGACATCATGGGAGGGAATACATGAAATATTGGAGAAAAACCCCCCCAATATTTTACACCTTTAAGTCTATCCAATGACAATTACACACAAGTTACTGACTCATTTTCCTCTATATAACCAAACCTGAGCTGCTTGAACCCTTGCAAGGAAGACGTCGACACTGTGTGTTAAATGTACACAGTAGGGTCCACACCATCATGGAAGGTTGAATGTCCAACAAAACACAAAAACAACAACCGTGACAGAGCTAATATTTGTCTTCTTTCCAATGTCATAAGCAGATAATTTTGCTAAGCAATATGTGACTGGCTCTGGCAAAACCCTAAACATGGACCCAATTTTCAAAAGTGACGTCCCAAATTTATCGTGAAAATTAACAATGTTCCCAACAACGTTTCAGGATTTTTCTTTTTCCATCAAAATCTAGAGAAAATGCTCTACATGGTGACATGATAACTGGTCCCTCAAACTGGTCCCTGGGGTCAGTTTTTGACCTTTTCATGGCTGTTTCGCATTATGGTAAATGCCAGAACGGGTCATATATAAAACAGACGACTAGCTAAAATACATACATTTTGTCTGAATATTTGGCTGGTACCCAAAGAAATCCACTAAGAAATTTTTTTCCTGGTAAGCAATTTTATCTGCTAAGCAGCTCAAAATTTTCAAAAGTGCCTCTATACGATCCCAGGTTCCTAAGAGGTGAAAGAGCGAGGAAAGTACCACTCTGCAAACCAGATCCCCAACTGGGTGATGCTTCACCTATATACATGTACACTTGATATCACTATAGTGCTAGCCGTGTAAGCATTGAATCCTAGCGTGAAATATGCATGAGTACAGGCAGAAATTCCTTGCTCATTAACCTGTGAAATATGCTTCAGTTACATGTAAGCAAATAATTTTCTGCCTTTAGTAGGAGGCAATATTTCACTTACAGTGAAATAAGGCCGTGACCAACATGCAAATTAAGCTAACCAAGTTTACCGAGTGATGGTGAAATCGTATACTGAACACATGCAAAACAATCATAGAATAGCTGCCACATTTGTCTTTGGGGATCCAGCAAGTTTAGCCAGAAGGAAATCATTTGATTGAACATCAATCATGACTACAGCGCAGCAACAAAGTCTTAAAGGGTCAATATTGTCACGATCAACAGGGCATGGAAACAGAGTGCTAGTTTTAGATTACTGAAAATAACATCCCACATCATTGGAGTGTCGTGGCCGAGCGGTCTAGCTTACCGGACTCAAGTTCTGGTGTTAGCAGCAGAATGTGGGTTCGAATCCCGGCCGTGACACTTGTGTCCTTGAGCAAGACACTTAACCATAATTGCTTCTCCCCACCCAGGGGTTAAATGGGTACCTGTGAGGGCAGAGTTGGTTGATTAGCCCTATATGCGCTGTAATGGCAGCAATTGAGCTGTATACTCCCCAGGGAGCTGAGATGGTTTCAGGAATGATTTATGAGCCTTATGAGCCTTATGAGCAGGGGTAATAATATAATGCGCTTTGAGCACCACTCGGTTGGTGGATACGTGTGCTATATAAGTCCACACATTATTATTATTATTATTATTATTATAAGGTCATATTACCGTTGTTGCTGCTGCTGCATAAATGAGCCAGTAATTTTCAGTCACTGCGTTCATCTTAAACTAGGACACCGATTCCATGTCCTTTTCAAAGTCTGCTTTGATCGTGACGATACTGTCCCTTTAAGCTTAAAGGTTGCTCAGGAGAATTAGCAAACATTATTGATGGGTAAGTTTTCACTGGAGCAGTAGGAAATACAGATTTGGGTTAAACAATCTATATTCCAGTATCAATTTATTTCACAGAATGTACAGCATTAGTAATGTTGGCATAACTTCTCCTGTGAACATGACTGCTCTATTTGAATCAAGGTGTTCATTAAACATGCAGCCTGTGAAGTGGCTTTATGAAAAATCAGTAAACTGAAATTTTGAGGAGATAAAAAATCCCTAATACGATTAATTGAATGATTACACAACATGAAATTTTAATGTTTTTAAAAATTTGTTATTTTCCCCCAAAGGTCAAATGTGCCATTTAAAGCTTTCGACATTCCAAATTGGAGTATATTTTTATCAGTGAAATTGCGACAGTTGGTGATTAGCCAGAGAAGGCTATGAAATTCTGACTAATTCAGAAAGGAATCCAGAGGATTATCACACTGGTTTGGCAGCTTGTACAAATAATATCAACTAGATTATAACAAGTGGAATGCAAGCTGGACATTTGAGACGCTCCAACATTGATTTCAGCTGGTATACTAGAGTAAGTTTATTTCATGTGGGTGAACACCAATGTGAGTACGTCTCCTGGAAAATAGTTTGACATTTTGACAACTGACTCTTTTGAAAATTGTGTCTGTATAAATCTACCCCAAATGAAAATTAGCCAAATTAAAAAGAAGAAATCAATAAGTTTAATTAGGGAACAACAGAATGATTTAGATAAATTAAAACAATAATAATATTCAAGTTAAAACAAAAAATGGTTATATTTTATTTAAAATAAAATTGATTTAACAAAAATTATTTTAATAAATTCACTTCAGGTTCAAAGCTTCTTGTTATAATAGAGAAAACAAATTACGTTGATTTCCAGGTTATGCTGTTTTTCATTTTCTTTTTAAAATTTTTAAAATGCATCCTGGTATAACCTAAACAGGTGAGCCATCTCGCCGGTGCAGATATTATGTTAATAACACAATAAATTCAGGTATTTTTCATCAACATGGAATAGACCTTATGCATTGACATCATCACGCCGCCATCTTAGAGGTAAAACGATGATGAAACAATGGAAAACGCACATCTAAACATGCGCGGCGCACAGATTGGGCCAATGAGCAACCTTCTTTTGACCACTAGCCGAGGGCGCCCTACTCAAATGACGTCATGTGCATAAGGTCTATAGAAATATCATCCCAAGGAGACCCTTTAACCCAATTCGGTCAGTGCACTGACTCACAAATCACAAAATAGAATGATCAAGGCTTGAACACGATATATAGACCTAGTGCAAACACGCGCCTGAAGGCTATTAAACCCAGCCCAATCTGACAGAATTAGGACAGCGACCGACTGGCTGGCTGCGTCGGTCGTCAGGTCTTTTCTTGCTCCTCTCTGGAGCTGAGAATCTACCGCTGAAAATTAAGTATGATACAGGGGATTCGTTTACACGAACGACCAAATTGCCGTTGTGCTTGGCAGTTGGAATATGATATTAAGGAACACCAGCGTGACAGCGGGTGAGATTTGACAAAATGGACAGTCAAATGAGCTGGGGGGAAAAAATTGTGGGTTTTCCTAAGGGATGAAAGCCACATATACACTATTGGTTATCTTGAAAAACATGAACGATCACAGTTTTACATAAAACTCATTTGGTGTACAGTTGATGGCATTAACAAACATCCCTTGAAAAAAGTATCAGATGCTGTCATATTAGTACAATTAAAAAAATAAATTCCAAAATGTATCAGATGCTATCATCTTAGTACAATTAAAAAATAAATTCCAAAATGTATCAGATGCTATCATCTTAGTACAATTAAAAAAATAAATTCCAAAATTAATTTCTGTCATCCAAAGACAGAAATTCCATGTTGGAATGAAAATTAAAAAAAAATATATATATAAATATAAATAAAAAAATTATTTTTCAGAAAAATTGTTGGCCTCCAGAGATATAAATACCAATTAGTTAGAAAGAAAAAGATCAATCTAAATGCATGTTCACTATTTTCTCCTTAACAACACACTGAAATGTATACTACTCAAAACAATTTAGGGAACACCGGAATAATCTCAGTTAAAGCAGGATCATTTATTTCAGATAAACACAATGTTTCACAGAATTGATGAGGAACAACTGCACAATGAAACAGATGATAAAGGATGCATGTAGTGATTACACATTTCATGACATGACTACTGAAAGAGAGAGGGGGGTTGCAAATGAAAATCCCGGTTCATGGAACATTTCAAACCTATTTGATGTTAAAAATCCGGTGTTCCCTAAATTGTTTTGAGTAGTATACATGTATGACATAAAACACAATAAAGGGGGCCACTTTGCATCCGTCACGTTAGCAGTTTTTCCAATGGTTATTATTTATTTTTAAGTACCTGAAATCGACCAAAAAGTGTTTCAACATGTGAATGGACATGCAGGCTTATACCAGAACTAATTTGAGTTGATTGATTGATTGATTTTTTTTTTAAATTTATTTTTTTACCCTTAAATTTCCATAAAAATTGGACGGAAAAAGTTACCTCCCTTTTCCGTCCATTTGTTGATGGAAATTTTAGGGTAATTAAAAAAATAATAGTAATAATCAACTTAAATTATCTTTAGGATAAGCATGCATGTCTATTCAAATGTTGAAATTCTTTTTGGGTGGTTTCAGATATTAAAAAAAAAATTACAACCATTAGAAAAACTGCTAACGTGACGGTAGGAAAGTGGCCCCCTTTATTGTGTTTCATGTCATATATCTTGATTCTTATAAAATATGAATGCATTTACAGACATTTTACCAAACATGTATAATGGCTTTATGTATCCAGACATCATCCCTCCCTCAGTAAAATCCTACATGTGTACTGTACAGTAATGTTCTCCTGCCATGTGTTAAATGTAATTTTGACTTCTGGCAAGAAACTGCACTCTAATGGTAAGGATATGCAGATTATGTGTTGAGATGAAATACATGTAAGGACATTCCCCCGGCAGTGACTAAGTGTTGAGTGCAGACATGCTGTTACTGACAATGAAGGACTAACAGTAAAACATGGTCTATTTAAAAGGGAAGACAGTATGTACTTGTAAGTACATCATTGGTAATGTTTGCAAAAACTGCTGCTATGAGTATGCTTACATACATGTGTATTTACCGTCTTTGATTCAAACATTAACCCTCCTACTTTAACTGAACTATAGTGGCAAGTACATGTACATGTAGCTATAGAGGTCAAAATCAGTCAACTGCCCGTTTTGACTGTTGACCCAAATGTGCACACGGGGGCATTTTTGACTGGTTTTTACTGTCATTTTGACCACCCCGAACAATACAAGACAATGCTTTTACCAGTCAAAAAACGGTCGACTCATTTTGACCTGTAAATGTACTTACTACACACGCAAGGTTTGACAGTGTTAGACTTTTAAGTGCACTAGATATACCTTGGCAAGTATATCAACATTTCGACTGATTTTGACCCTTGTAGTCACAGAAGGGTTAAACAGTCAATATGTGAAAGTTTCAGACTGTAAAAGAGCACTGTGTGAGAAAATGCAAACACAACTTTGTTTACTTTGTAATTTGACATTTTTGTTTTTTTGGTTAAGACCTTGAATGATTCCACAAAAGATTTTACTAATTTTATAATAACGACAGCACCTCGGACAGAAAGATTTCATAGGATGTTTGGTATCACAGGTTGGTTTTATGTTATACTTCTTGAAAACTAGAGGGTTAAAATGAATGTATGTTACCATATACCAATGTTATATCTTCATTTTAAAAAGGTAAGGAATAGGATTGGTAATTCAAAAATAACCAAATGGGTGAATTTTTAATATAAGGCCATTCCAATTTTATTAGTTGGTTTACGGATTTTTTAGGTGCTGAAAAAGGTTGTCAGACAGAAAAAAAAAAAGAAAAAAAAAATAAAACAAATAAAAATTCAAATATTCGGACCAATGTTTGAATATTCGTCGCCGGGCAAAAAAAAAATTTAAAAAAAAATACGGATTTCCAATTTTTGTTTTTTTCGATTTTTCAACAAAATAAGTCGCCGCATCCGTAAACCAACTAATAAAATTGGATCGGCCTAAGACGCTGACGATGATATTAATCTTTCCTTTAAATACTTTTGTCTAAGGTGCTGTAATTTTTAGAAAAATTAAATAATTTGTATTTACAAAAGAGTCCGCTTTCCTAAATTCCATGTCAGAATGAATACAAACAATCTAAATTAATTTCCACTGTTTATTCGTGAACAATATAATGTAACAAGCTGAAACTTTCACAGGTTGGTTGTTTAACGTGCATCTTGATAAGAAGGAAGTAAGCATACTCGTAGAAGCAATTTTTATCAACATTACCAATGCTGTACCTTCCCTTTAAATTATCTATACATGTACATCATCTGACAACAAACTGTGAGTGACCTTATGCTACTGAAATTAGGGCACATCCTGTGATACACGCTGTGACACACAAGGGTCTCTCTGTCTCTCTGGAGGGCTCTTGTGTTTGTTGTAACTCAAGATGAGGCTATGTAATTGAAAATTAACCCAAGCAGGGTGATGCAACTTGGATAGCGGTACACCAACTGTCACTCATGTATCTTGGGAGTTGAAACAACATTACCCTTACAGGGAAGGTGCAACATTGGTGATGTTTTGTTAGCGAAACTGACTGTACAACGAGTACATGCTGCCTCTCTTTGAATCAAAATATCAATCTTTGAAAGTTTGGCTTATTTAGTTGTGTTGATATCAAGAAAATGGTGAAGAATGCATTCAATTTCTATGTATTCATTCTAATTTGGCATTTATGAAGTAGTACAACAGTGTGCCTGTTTATACATATGGGCAGTTTCACATTTTTGGACTTTCATCTCCACATTACATCAAGTACGATCAGGGCATACCGATGGAAACATTGAGTTGACAAACCGCCGGTTCTTTTCAGAACCAAAACTATTTACAAAGTCGTAATAGAATTTAAATGGTGCTAACTGTAAACCTTCCTAGATTCTTCATCCACCATCCAAGGCTTCAAATCTTGTCAACTTAAAGATTAAGTCAAGACTGTTTGTGGCGACACCGTGAATCTATTTTGAGTAGTGAATAGTTCTGAAAAGAACCGGTTGGTTACAACTCAACGTTTCAATCAGTATGCTCTGCTCGTCTTCAGGAGACACCCCTCAATGATTGTGGGGGGCAGTAAGTGAAGTAACTGTTACATATGCATGTGTAACGGAACTTAGTGTCAGGCGATTTTATTTCCTGGGATTCGGTGTTGACTATTCTTACCACTGTTCAAACTTGTATTACAAGCTGATTTAACAGTAGTACCGCACCTGACCACACATGTTTAACATACATACATACATGTACATGCATGCTCATTGTAAACATGTCTGTGAAACTACATTAACAGTTGTGGTAGTTTTCCTGGGGTTTATTTAATATTGGACATTTTTTTGTACAAAAGCCTGTTGAAGTTCACCAATTTAGCCCACAAAAATCCTAACAAAAATCAGTTTTTTAAAACAAAGCAAATTGTGCATCTGAAGTTAATGTTTGTCAACATCAAAAGTTAGCCACTTTTCAAGATAAGCAAAGCTTGATGACGTAAATCTTGCTCCGCTTTCACAACCTCGGCCAGTTGATGCAAGAATTCCTCTAAATAAAGTGCAGCTACAGTAGGAGGGTTTTTAACCCTCCTACTGTAGCTGAATGTCTGTGGCAAGTAGCTATAGTGGTCACAAACAGTCAACAGACTGTTTTTGACTGTTGAACCAACTGTGCACATAGGGACATTGTTGACTGGTTTTGACTGTCGTTTTGACTGTCATTTTGACCATCACCAACATTAACTCATTTTGACATGAAAATGTACGACACACAAGGTTTGACAGTTTGACTAGATATACCTTGGCATTGTACGTCAAACTTTTGACTGATTTTGACCCTTGCAGTCATCAATTTGTCTATTGTAATGGCTGCTATGCCATCACTTTGTCCTTCCACTAGTGCCCCTCACCTTTATTTGTCCTCCACAGTCTTTCCATGCCGTTTCGATTCAGTACGACTCTGGACAGCTCCGTCAGGGACTCGGTCACGTTGTAGTCGCACAAGGAGCTGACCTCAAAGTACTCCATGTCGTTCTTAATGGCATATATCTGGGCTTCCTCTGAGCTGACCTGCCTCTTGTAGGCGAGGTGTAACCGATTACCGATTAGGATCTTAGGTACGCCTGGTGCGTGCTTTATAAAGAAAAAGAGTCAATGAGTTTTATATTAATAAAATTTGAACTTTTGTTGCACAATTTTAAGCAGCCGTCTATTTCGGAGATGAGCCTCATTGTGGTCCTCATAGACTTGTGTATTAGAGAACCAAAATGGCCACTCTATGATAACAGTCTATAAGTCTGCTCTTGGGTCTACATAGGTACACGTATAATGACAGTACTCCAGCTGAAAACCAACCCTAAAAGTGTTTTTTTCATCATTGGAGGTCAGAAAGTAATTTAAAAACAGCTTGGGTGTTGATTTCCCCATGCTCCACATCTTTCAAAACAAGAAATTATTTGCTCTTAACAGATCACTGCTCACTCTCATCACAGATTTTCTATTTGAATGGAGCCCCATTCTTGCTGGTCCCCGTCTCATTCAGCGACGGAGTCACCTTCCTGATCTTATCTGTTATCACAAGATCATCATGACCCCAACGGAGCATCTTTGATTAATGAGGCAATAGTGCAGGATTTTATTCCGAGTTGACTTGCACAGGTGATTGCCTGCTCTTGGTAGAGACTAAGTATTAATTCCAATATATATTAATGGAGGGATTAAGTCTGCTTCACCTTGAAGTGATTATTAAGAGAATCTCCCACAATATGAAGTATGTTTTAAATGCAGATTGACAGAGTGGGAAACGTACAGGCAAAAACTATAATTTGGGTTCCTTATATTTCCAGGAGTTTTGACCCTCCATTTACTCTCCGAGTTCTGATACACCTGTTTCTTTGCCAGGGTTTCTGACCCTTCTGCTCCCTCCCCAGGGGTTCTGACCCTTCTCCTCCCTCCCCAGGGTTTCTGACCCTTCTACTCCCTCCCCCAGGGGTTCTGACCCTTCTCCTCCCTCCCCAGGGTTTCAGACCCTTCTCCTCCCTTCCCAGGGGTTCTGACCCTTCTCCTCCCTCCCCAGGGTTTCTGACCCTTCTACTCCCTCCCCCAGGGGTTCTGACCCTTCTCCTCCCTCCCCAGGGTTTCAGACCCTTCTTCTCCCTTCCCAGGGGTTCTGACCCTTCCTCTTTCTCTTCCAGCGACTCTGACCCATCTTCCCCCTCCATGGGTTTTGACCATTTCCTTCTCCCCATGGTCCCTCCCCAGGAATTTTGAAATTCTTACCTTCCAAGGGGTTCTAACCCTTCTTCACCCTCGCTATGAGTTCCATCCCTTCCTCCCCTCCCCAGAGACTTCTGACCCTTTCTATCCCTCCCATGTGTTCCGAACCTCCCCTCCCAGGGGTGTGACCCTTCCTCCCAGGGGTGTGACCCTTCCTCCCCCTCCCCAGCATTTCGGACTGTACCTCATCGATTTCTTTGATCCATCTATTGATGCCGTCAAAGGACCATCTACTTGTGATGTCATACACAAGAAGTATACCCTGAGCACCACGGGAGTATGAGCGAAGGATGGTGCAGAATCTCCCCTGGCCCGATGTGTCCCTATATGAAGGAAATAAAAACAATGTGTTTATTAATGAATCGTTTAATTTCAACTTGGCAGGATCTTGAAGCACTTGTAATCAATTGAGACCTACAGGCTCGTTGCATTATGCAAATTACTAACATCTGTGGATGAATCACAACCCAGGTGCTTATTAATATATGCAGGATTAAAAACCAATTAAATCCGGACGACTTAAAAGTGGACATTGATTAAACTGCAATGAACACCTTGGGGGCAACGGTGCACCTCCGGGATGTGGTAGCAATGCAATCTGAAAGATACGCATATTATTTAATTGTCAGAAATGTTCTTTGAAGACTCTGACCAAGCAAATATTAACCCTTTTACCTTCCCAAATCCTCCCAAATCCTCTTTTGCCAAAGTGAAGGATTTTGAAGGATTGAGGTTACATGCTACATGCTCTTTGCTAAAGTGAAGGATTTTGGAGGATTGAGGTTATTAGGCATACTTACCTTTCCATGGTACATGTACATCCATGTTTGTTGTAGTGATTGCAAGGTGATTGCAAAGTCAGTGCTTGGGTCAGTGGACACTGTTTATTGCTCCATACATGCAGGGAGGGTCCGTGGCCATGTACATGTATCACAGATTAGAAACACATGTGTGCATACATGTCATGTGCTTGCTTTACTACTGAAGGATTTTGGAGGATGTGTAAGCAAATGGGCCTAGGGAGTTAGGAAGGATTCAGGTTATGTGTAAGCAAATGGGCCTAGGGAGTTAGGAAGGATTCGGGTTATGTGTAAGCAAATGGGCCTAGGGAGTTAGGAAGGATTCAGGTTATGTGTAAGCAAATGGGCCTAGGGAGTTAGGGAGGATTCAGGTTATGTGTAAGCAAATGGGCCTAGGGAGTAAGGAAGGATTCAGGTTATGTGTAAGCAAATGGGCCTAGGGAGTTAGGAAGGATTCAGGTTATGTGTAAGCAAATGGGCCTAGGGAGTTAGGGAGGATTCAGGTTATGTGTAAGCAAATGGGCCTAGGGAGTTAGGGTTAATTTCAGGGTTTTTTTTTGGTCTCATTTTCTTAAATGGTGCAATAGGATTAATTTTATATCCATGTACATACATACATACATACATACATACATACATACATACATGTACATACATACATACATACATACATGTACATGTACAAGTCTTAACATGTTCTACATTCTCCAGAAGACGATCAGAGCATACTGATTGAAACGTTGAGTTGTAACCACCGGTTCTTTTTTAGAACTAATTACTACTCAATTGAGAATTTCCCACGGTGTCACCGCAATTCCTCTTACTTAACCTCTTCACCGTGCAAAGCTGCAAGTTTTACCGGATGTTCTTTTGCGTCAATATTTTATTGTCTATTCTGCACCATCCTCCGCTGAAAAATTAGACTTACCAGTCTGCTGCATTATATTTGCACTTTGGTGTAAATGTGATTCATAGGGTATAATATATACGTGTACTTCTTGACACAGCTAAAGAAACAACATGTACCTCTGCTACCCACCCTTAACCCATAGCACTTTGTGACTTGAATGTCAATTCAAAATCATTTCAGGGAAGACATCCGACACCAAACAACGTGCATACTTACATGTACGTGTACTTCCCCAAAATGTTTACATAACATGAATTATTGCCAAAACGCGTGCCTGACATCTCCACATTCTACAAACCTCAAATAAACAGGGAGTGCATGGAGTTCTTCGCAAATATCAATTTGCATAACGCATGCTGGTCTGGCTAATGATCAAGTACTGCAAAACTGCCCTTTCCCTCCTGAGATATAGATAGTTTCCCATAGACACCATCTTTACGGGCAACTTTGATTTTGCTTTGAGCTGTGTCAAACATTCAAATGTTTCTCCAAACACGTGTATGGTGTAGCACTGGATGGTGTAGCACTTTACTACAAAAAAAAATTAGTACGCTCAACCATGGAGGAAGAAAACAGAAGGAGTCACATCGCCCAGCCTCTTATCTCATAACCAATTAGCACTTCGGAGTGGCCCATTGGAAATACGTTACGGCCGCCCGCTGCGCTTACCAGTTTTACGACCGCGATAATCCCCTTGTGTACAATGTCTTTTGCCGCTCGGCCTGCTCGCGACCAGCATACATAATTGGAGGGTAGAAATCTGTAGCAAACGAATAAACACAAAACGCATGCGCACTACTATTCGCGGGCTTTTTATATTGCGCAGTTCATTGTCTTCAATAGCGATTTTTCCACCGAGTATTTTGGGTGGCGAATCCGAAGCTGACTTACGGTAAATATAACATTCAGATGTTACAAAATAAAGTGTCTTTTTAGCAACTTATTTTAAGGATATTTCCGATGATCTCCGGAAGCCAACCAATTGTCAAATTCAAAGACGTGTTGTTTAGCTTTTTATCATTTCAATCCTCATATTTGTGCGATGCTGTGCACTGAAGATATTGCAGTGTTGGATTCGTAGGTCGAGTTGGATCGGGAGCCAGCCTTCCGTGTAGTGCAATAGGAAAACGCGTCAGCAATGCGCGCAATGCGCATGTGCAAAGAAAGCCTGGCTGTAGTTCTCCTCGATAATCGGATTAGCGCTGGCTCGGAAGTTTTACGACTGCGGCAAAAGACATTGAACCTTTGATATGCCTTCGTTGTGACTCCTTCTGTTTTCTTCCTCCATGGCTCAACACAGCTCCCAGCCAAATCTAAGGTTGCCCGTAAAGATGGCATCTATCAGGAACTATATTTTCCCAAAATTTACATGGTTGTCTATTGTGATATGGTTATGAATATTCCATATGCCCTGGATACATTACCAAGGAACTGATATACAGAGACTTCCTGTACAAACAGAAGGCAGTGAAATCCCACGGGAAACAAACACAGGGAAGATAATGTATGTGGCAGCTTTACACGTAATCTAATGCTGTTCTGGATAATAATATAGCCTTGAGCAATTTAGCAAAATTGAACATTAACAGTTATGGAGTACCTTGGGGGTATGGGATTGACAGATAACTTCAAGAGGTGTATACTTTGTATTGGACTATTAACCCTTCTACACATGGAGGCCACTCCCAACCACTAAATGTCCAATATGTTGTACACATATCGTTTGTGCATATACATGTAAGCCACACTAACCCTTTTAAGTAATATTGTATGTAAAACTGGAGACCAATGTAAAAAAAAACTATCATTGGGATTTTCAGCAGTTATTTTGTAAACACACCATTTTGTAAGCCACCACCAGCCACTGAGACTGGAACATATACATGTAGTATGCCCCTGCAATACATCAATCACAAACCACTAAAACCAACAGACATATGAGGTATTATGTTAATATGCAGTAAAGCCATTAGGAGCCACTGCCTTCCATAGCAATGGCTTGGAGTGGCCTCAATGGTTTGTTCATAAATTTGAACTGATAGTAGGAGGGTTAAAGGGACAATATCATGATCAACAGGGCATGGAATCGGAGTGATAGTTTAGATTAACTCAGCGACTGAAAATAATAACCCACAGTATGATAAGGTCATATTACCATTGCTGCTGCAAAAATGAACCAGTAATTTTCAGTCACTGTGTTCATCTTAAACTAGGACAATGATTCCATGCCCGATGTAACTGATGAAAACAAAACATTTTGCAAATTTCCAGATATGATGGTCGTACTATCAAATTGAATTAAAAAAAATAATAATAATAAATCAGAATTATTCATCATTTTTGTGTCACGTTTCTAACAAATCTTCAGGTGTAATACATGTGTAATTGCTCACAGGACTCCTGTTCAACAACAAAAAATGCTAAATTGTCATAATACGAGTAACGCTTTTTTTTTTTTTTTTTTTGGTTGCATATTTAATTCAAGCTATTTACTGTTGGCAGTAATTGTTCATAAAAATATAAATAAATATATTAAAAATTAATTTTAAAAACCTGGCTTAATAATACACATTTTAAAAATAAAACTGCACATGCCACATATTATCAATAATAATTGAAGTCCTGACTGTTTTGAGTATACAGGTGCAGGACCAGCGTAGTTGAATGACTGGAGGACACCAGTACATGTACCGTACTAGGGATTCTTGTCATTCCTCTCACTGTCAGGGTAAACCGTCATGGCTAGATCACCACAATCTCTCAGTTGGACAGATATGACCAACAAAATTGAATAAATTACTACGATTATGAATAAAAAGCACAGAGCAAATGCTTTCAATCAGCACATTTATTGACATTTGTCTTAAAAATGTCTCCGATTTCTGTCCCCCTGCGTGCATCAACTCCATCCATCAATTTTATTATTTATTTTATTGCAAAATTGTACCTAATTTTCAAGTTGCTTTTGTTATACTTTTAAATGCTGTTCAACCAATCTGTGAAAACACTTGGCTATGTTTTGATGCCATTGTTACCTGATGTGCAATCCCTCATTCAACGTTGATCACTTAGAATTTGGCTGGGCTGTTTCCAAAGAAAATCTCATTTTAACTCATCATTGAATTGGGGTGGGGGTGTGCTACCATATGTTGCAAACCATTGTAGATTGCATAAAATTTTGTGTTTTTGTCAATTACATCACAGTAGAATACTCGCATATATATAAACATGAACAAATTTTTTAAATAATTTATATTACAAAAAAAAACACTTTGAGATAGAAATATTATATTGTCTGTAAAGATAATTTCGAAAAGAAAATCTTGAGTTTTGGTAAGGAAATTGTACATTTTGTGTAGCGTTTTGTTATGTGACACAAGCAACATCATTCACTGCATTTGGTACTATTGTGTATTCAATACATATTATGTACAGCAATTGTTTTTTTTTGTAGTTTCAGTTTCATCTCCAAACAAAGCTGTACAGATACATGTATTTTTTTTTGAATAATGTTACAGTGTTGTACAATTATTCATTAAAGATTTTAAAAACGAAATACACCAAAATGTGTTGTTTCTTTTTTGGTATCGTATGTATACATGTAAATGTATATAAAAACATTAACCCTAACCCCATAGGTATTCTGGCTAGGAACCTTCCTGAATCCTCCAAAATTCTCTACTAGAAACATGCCCTTATCTTCAAAATGCACCATGCATTTTCGTTGATCTACATGTATTCAGCACTTATGGCCTGTACTTCTTGCCATGTAGTAATTTTGTCCCATTTGAAGAGGTGAACGTACCAGTTTCCAACAGTGCTGAATTGTTTTCCCAAAAAGTACCCCTTGGAGGATTTTGATGGATTTGGGGTGGTTAAGGTTAACATACGGTACATGTACCTGAACATGTAAGTGTATCATACGATTGTTCACTGAAGATTAACATTTTGTAATACAGTACACCTACTGTACATGTCACTTTAATTGAACCAAAACTGACACATTTCTGTAGTTTTTGTTTTTATTATACAATATACATGTACACATACAAAATAATTTACGTACACGTACTATATGTATGTATGTATAGTGTAAATGTACATGTATCTGTATGTAAGAAGAAAAAAAACATGAAAAATGAGCACTGGACAATAAATAGTTTGGATGAAAGGAAACTCCCTGCAGTTTCCTGCACTCTAGAGTCTTGAATTGGACTCTTGATCAATCCTAGCACTTTCTACTCTGTTATTTCTATCTACTTTATGTGTACACACTACAAAGTGTTCACATGTGTATCCGCACAAACTCCAGATCTCCAGAAAAAAAATCTTACGAATTTCTAATTTGTGTAAATCAATCCAATAACGTTTGATTTATTGGGCTTTCTGGCACCGTCAGAGCCTCCGAGCTATTAATATCCATCAGTAAAAACCGGCCAATTTTATCCCACCGTCACTCTTCTTCAATTATATCTTTATAATAATTCAGCCTCAAGAGGCCGACATGGCCTGGCCCGACAAAGGATACATCACATAATATACCCTAAATTCCTGGTTAATTCAATAGGAATGTTTTGGAACGGCTGGGCGCCGTTTATATTTTCCCTGGCTCCCTGTGATCGATTGGTGCCCTGTGTCCTCTGCAGCTGTCTTCTCATGTGCAGCAATTATACATTTCCAATGTTCCCTAATACCTGGCCATCATTTCTTAGCTGAGAATTCTATGAATTATTTACATATAAAGGGTAGTTATTAACTCATTGTCACGTTGGAGCAATACAATGATTTATATTTTTATAAAGGTATTTTACAATGATTTTGATAAAATAAAACAAAATTTTTAATAGTTATTTTCATTTGCAATGTATAAAGTGAATGAATGTTCAATTGAAACATTAGTTAAAGGGGACAATATCGTCACATTCAACAGGGCATGGAATCGTAGTGCCAGTTTTAGATTAACTCAGTGACTGAATCTAATACCCCACATGATAAGGTCATGTAAACCGTTGCTGCTGCAAAAATGAGCCAGTAATTTTAAGTCACCGTGCTCTTCTTAAACTACCGGTAGACACCAATTCCATGCCCTGTTGAAAGTCTGCTCTGATCGTGATAAGATGGTGGTTAGAAGAATGTCAAGTTACTCAGTAAGAAAATCCATCATCCATCTTTTAACAACTCTATTCAGACTTCATCCTCCTATCTACAAGTACATGTACATAGTCTGCTCTGATCTGAAAGTCTGCTCTGATCGTGACTATACTGTCGCTTTAAGACTACAAAGATGGTGGTTAGAAAAAATATGTCAAGTTACTCAGTAAGAAAATCCATCATCCATCTTTTAACAACTCTATTCAGACCTCATCCTCCTATCTACATGTACATAGTACAGGAGGTACAGGTACAAGAGAGCAGTGCAAATGTACATGTTACGAGTTCTAGCGGATCCACTTGAAACACGTTCAATTAAATGTTGCCATTTGGCATCAAGAATTGCATTTTTAATCATCCAAAAGAATTGTAATATTCCAAAATGCAGAGTGTTGTCTAACGTGCCACATTTTAAAAATTGTACCGTAAAAAAGTAATTAGAAAATAATAATTTGTATTTAGAAAATGATATTTTTTGGAATATACATGTACATGTATGTTCTTCCATACATTTTAACAAACATATATTTCTGACTTTTTGTTTTAAACAAATTTCTGGCAATTTTAAAATGGGTTTGTTGACAAAGTTTGAGTCCAATTTGAAATTTTTAACAAACTACATTAAATAGTACACGTCTTGATTCCTGTGCAATTTGGTGCAGAAATATTGCTTATCAAGCCCACCAGAGGAAAAAATCTGCAGTGTGCTAGGTTAGTCTATGCGCAATGTTACCAAACATTAACAATACCATAATTTCCTGCGTATAAGACGCGGCTTATCTGACTTTCAAAGGTACGAAAACGTCACTGCGTCTTATCTAACGGTGCGCCTTATCTGGTGTCGCTTGAGATCAAAGTGATGATTACCGCTTGTGTAACTTTCGGTGGACCTCAACCTAACAAAGCGGCCGTGTTTTCCAATGAAGGTCGTTAGCGCAAGATTTTCATGCATTCATTCACCGTAAATAATACTCACGAAAGACCTCACTCGTGTGTGACGTACCAAAAGCAGAATTCCCCTGTTTCTAAAAATAGCATGCCCAACATCGTACACGATCGCGCATTTTATCTACAACGCTTTCTAATGACTAAGTCTCTATGCGATGTGTGCAAGGTTGTCAACTTTTGCCGTGTCTGTTTTCACCTCGATTATTAATCACAGTGTATTACGCACAACACCGCGGGATCACTTGGGCGCAACCAGACTACTTTCCTGAAATGACGGCGTGGTGGTGGTGGTGGCATGGTCGCTATAGCGCTTCTGGCATGCACTGCACTACTGAGCGGTCATGGTGCGCCTTATACGGCGGTGCGCCTTGTACGTTGACACTTTAATCACATTCCCCCGATTCTGGGGTAATGCGCCTTATACACCGAGCGTCTTATACGCAGGAAATTACGGAACCCTCCTACAATCAGTGCAATTTTTGAAACAACACATTCAGGCCACTCCAAGCCATTAGCTGTTGCCAGTGGCCTCCTATGGTTACCCTTCTGTGCACTGTCATACCACTGAGATTGCAGGGTAAGGTGGTCTCCCATTGATACATTGCAGGCCATACTAATATGTTCAAACATTTACAGTGGCCTTGGGTGGCACACAGTTGATTTTGTAAGATTACTTGGAAAGGACAGCAGGCTTGTACTAAAGGTTGGTGAAGAACATATTGAAAATTTAGTGGATCGGAGTGGCCTCCAAGTGTATGGGAAGGCAAAACCTTTATTTGAACTGTCCCTTTAAAAATAAAATGACAAATTTTGATGGGCACAGGCTACTGTCCCTTTAAAAATAAAATGACAAATTTTGATAGGCACAGGCTACTGTCCCTTTAAAAATAAAATGACAAATTTTGATAGGCACAGGCTAGTGAGAGGGGTGTTTAATACCGAGACAGGAAAATTATACCCCTGGGGGTGATATGATGGATAAGGAGACAGCAGACCTGGAAGAGATGGTCTTGATAACCACAGAGGGAGGAATGGCTTCCGAACGGCAATGACTTGCACGTGTGAAGGGATCAGCCGCTTTTTGTGGAATTCAAATCATCTGCAATTTTGCCCAGGAAAAGTCAACCTGAAACTTGAAATCATTCCAGAAGTGTGAACGTAGAGTAATGTGGGTGTGACCATTTGAGAGGCAGGTGTACATCCTTTCAAGTAGTCCCATGATAGTTACCTGAGGGGTAGAGAGTCCCTGTATTTGCAGTCATTTGTTTCACTACATGTGAACACGTACATGTACGGTAAAGATTGAATACCATACAGTATGTAAAGGCAGGATGTACATGTACATAGTACATCACATTTCACTGGATCAGTACCTGTAACACCAACGTGACAGACAGGACAAAAACGCAACCTTATTGTGGAAATTAACGGGAAAATAGTGAAAATGCATTCAAATTCTTGGTATTCATTCTAATATGTAATTTTAATCTTATTTAAGATATTCACATTTTATTAGCACTTCAGACGGAAAGATATGGAGGGATGTTTGATACCATCATCATCTTTAAACCAAGAATGTGTTTTTTGTACAAAACGTTGATCATTTTTGTGTGTGTGGAGATGTTGCCATCGGAAGACTTACTTCTTCAGTGTGAATAAAATTTACATATCCCGGTAAATTATTCATAATTGCTTTAACTGTGGTAACAGATTTGCTAAGGATTTTCCTCCTGGCATTATTCATACTGCTTGCAGGCTTCGGACAAGGTTAAGGGAAATACTACTTCCTAATGACTAAATTATACAGAACGCAGCTTAGAACCCTGTGTGGTACAACACACAGACTACTTCGCAAATATACATACATGTGCGTTGCATTTCGGTCTAGCTACTGACCACCGTTCACATTTCCCTATACATGTGTACATTACTGTGGGGTTTATAATCAAGCAATCTACATGTAAAAAGTTGCCTTTTTAATCTGAACACAAAAATCCTCCAACATCCAGTGTTATACTGTTAGTGCAATTCCTCCAGCAGTCTACTTAAAGCAGCAGCATTCTCCTGAAGACGATCAGAGCATACTGATCGAAACATCGAGTTGCAACCACCAGTTCTTTTCAGAACTAATTACTACTCAAAAGACAATTTTTTTCACGGTGTCACCGCAAACAATCTTACAAACATGCCCTGATGATCGTGACTGCCCCTTTAAATGTCTACAGTCCCTGAGATGTAATGATGTACTGTATACATATACTTGTACATTACTTTTGATATCAGCCATACACTTCAAGTACTGACAGTGCTCTCACGGTCAATGCCCTCAGCATGAACTGAAAAAAAAACCCATATAAGATGCCGAACTACAAACTGACAATTCGGTATGACAATGTATCACAGCATGGTCAGGTGCCTTCTTTATCCAGGTGTTTACTGACAGGACCTAGCAGGTTTCATTTTACAGGGCCTTTCATTGAGAACCTACAATTATTAAAAATTGTTGTCTTTCCACTGCAAAAAAATCAAGGAAAAACAACATTTGGACAAGGATAAACTTGTACATGTACATGTGTACATGTTCATCTACATACATGTAAACTTTACATGCACAGGCGCTGTTTTGTGCTCTAAAATGATACATGGGTCATTCCATTCCATTATGAGTGCACATTCTTGGAGTGTCGTGGCCGAGCGGTCTAGCTTACTGGACTCAAGTTCTGGTGTTAGCAGCAGAATGTGGGTTCGAAACCCAGCCGTGACACTTGTGTCCTTGAGCAAGACACTTAACCATAATTGCTTCTCTCCACCCAGGGGTTAAATGGGTACCAGTGAGGGCAGAGTTGGTTGATTAGCCCTATATGCACTGTAATGGCAGCAATTGAGCTGTATACTCCCCAGGGACCTGAGATGGTTTCAGGAATGATTTGAGCCTTATGAGCAGGGGTAATAACATAATGCGCCTTGAGCACCACTCAGTTGGTGGATACGTGCGCTATATAAGTCCACACATTATTATTATTATTATTATTCTTGGGTCATTCCACCAGGTTGGGGCAAGCTTTGTGACATGGTGTCCTTGTTACCTAGGTGGATGTACATGTACCATTCATTATCCTTATTATGAGTGCACATTCTTGGGTCATTCCACCAGGTTGGGGGCAAGCTTTGTGATATGGTGTCCTTGTTACCTAGGTAGATGTACCATTCATTATCCTTATTATGAGTGCACATTCATGGGTCATTCCACCAGGTTGGGGCAATCTTTGTGACATGGTGTCCTTGTTATGTAGGTAGATGTACCATTCATTATCCTTATTATGAGTGCACATTCTTGGGTCATTCCACCAGGTTGGGGCAATCTTTGTGACATGGTGTCCTTGTTACCTAGGTACAGTAGATGTACCATTCATTATCCTTATTATGAGTGCACATTCTGAGTTGTTCTTCAAATTAGAATGAAATCATTCTGTGCCTTGAATGGGAAGTTACAATAATGATAATTACACGTAGGAGTCATAATTAATGATAATAAATGGTACATTTACCTACATGTACGTAACAAGGGTCACCTATCACACAGCTTGCTCCAACCTGGTGGAATGACCCATATGTACATACGTACATTATAATGCAATCTTGATCCCACACTTTGCGGCCAACCCATATATATCACCGAACTGTTCTCTGACTTTGAGGAAGAGGTTTTTTAAAAAAAATTTTTTTTTTTTTAATGTTGATGGCAATAAAACAGAGGTGTGATTTTACAAAAGAAAAAAAAATCCTGAAAAATGGGTAGGGAACCTACTGTAGGTCTCCCTTTGGTCTAGAGGACAAAGCCTCCTGAACCTCCTGGATGTTTAACTTTGGAGGATTTATAGACTCTTCACATCACCATAAACAAGAAACTAGAGGTTTGTACACAATAAAGGCTACTTCTTTCCGTTCTTGGTGGCTACTTCTCTTATTTCAATTTGTACAAAATCCTGAACTCAGGAAAAACTCCTGAGAAATCACAGGACTGAATAAAATGCAAATATAAAATTTTAAAAAGGAACTTTACACACACAAAAAAAAAGAAGAAAAAAAAACATAAAAAAGGTTTAAAAATCTGGAATGGCAGGTGAACATTAACGACTTACCACAGTTCTAGTCTGACTCTCTTTCCATCTAGCAGAATGGTCGTGATCTTATGATCGACACCTGCATCAATTAAAAACAACAGGGAACAACAAATTCAATTTGTAGAATTGCACGGTGGAATACAATGACAGTTCCAGGGTCAAAGAAGAAACAACATTAGTAATCATCAAATTAAAGGAAAGTTGTTTTGGGGTAAAGTTGTTTCACGTATCAATCATTCTGAGATATGACTTTGTCTGAAGTGCTTTTATCTTTGAGAAAAGAGAAATTGCTACATGTACATGTCAAATTGACAAGACGTTAACTTTGCACGGGTTAATTTTATGATACATTTACAATGTATATGACAGAAAACACGGTAAAGGGGGCCAGTAACGTTAGCATTTTCCCGATGGCCATATATTTTTTGCAAATAACTACAAACACCAATCAAGTGTTTCAACATGTCAGTGGACATGCAGGTTAATACTCAAGATAATTGAAACAAATTCTGAAATTCTTGTAAATAATTATAAGGACAACACTTTCAAATTTCCGTCAAAAGTGGACGGAAAAAGTTACCAAAAAAATATCAACTTATAAAACGTTTTCATAGGTTAATTTTGCATGCGAAAATTATTAAATTTGTGTCAACCACGTCTTAAACATATATTTTGCAAGGTTTCAGATACATTTTTGTTGAAAAATACTTTCAAGTTTTCTTTCTGGACGTCCTTAAAAAGTCACTACTAACGTGACTAACGATCCATCTCGGACGCCTCATAACGATGGCAATAAATCAGGAACACTTCTATAATTATTTTATAAAAGTTTTATTGAATTGTTGTTGTTGTTGTATTGTAATGTGCATCGTGTTTGCAAAATAAAATGAGAATCCAAGCTTGTGGATTTCTGGTAGCAGAAAAAACAACTTTCGCTCTGCGATCGTGACTTCCGTCAAACTTTCACCGTCACGATACCAGTTTTAAATCATGGGATATCAACCATTGGTTACGAGACTTCGATATCTGGCGATCTCATTCAATCATGGCGATAGACAATAAGTAGATCCGTTGTAGAGAGAAGATCAAGGTATGTACACATTTTACAGAAACGAGGAATTAAGTAGTTCCGTCAACACCGTTGAGAGTTGTACATATAACGATAGCACAAAGTGGGTTAAACGTTTGGGTAATAAATACCAGTAAATTTTGCTCAGATCACGCTTAACGTTATTGTGGTGATACTGGAAGCTTTGTAGCGATGATCGATCACGTTTTGGGGCGCTCACAAAATACACGCGCTGTTGGAGTAGACATTTTGCGTTGCCAAGGAGAAAATATGATATCATTACATTTATTTTGACAGAAAGAATGCTATGGTTACAAATATTGGACAAAGGTGCTGCTAACGTGATATTTATTTGGACGGAGAGGGTGTTAATGTGACTGTTCTTTGGACAGAAATCATGTTATCGTTACACTTTATTGGACACCAAAATGCAATCGTGACGTAATTTGGACATATACGGTGCTATGGTGACAAATACTTGGACAGCGATGCCGCTAACGTGATATTTGTTTGGACGTCAAGGATGCTAACGTGACTGTTTTCGGGACAAAAATCATGTTATCGTTACACTTTATTGGACACCAAAATGCAATCGTGACGTAATTTGGACATATATACGGTGCTATGGTGACAAATATTGGACAGCGATGCCGCTAACGTGATATTTGTTTGGACGTCAAGGATGCTAACGTGACTGTTTTCGGGACAAAAATCATGTTATCGTTACACTTTATTGGACACCAAAATGCAATCGTGACGTAATTTGGACATATACGGTGCTATGGTGACAAATATTGGACAGCGATGCCACTAACGTGATATTTGTTTGGACGTCAAGGATGCTAACGTGACTGTTTTCGGGACAGAAATAATGCTATGGTTACACTATATTGGACAAAAATATTGCTAACATGATTTTTGGGGGACATATTCAGTGCTATGGTGACAAATTTTGACAATGCTTTTGCTAACGGTATATTTGTTTGGAGGTAAAGTAAGCTAAGATGACTGTGCAGTGAACAGCGGCGGCGCTACGGGGGAGGGCTATGCCCCCAATTTTTCCCCAATGGAAAGTTAATGCTTTTTTAGCAGTACAAAAATTACATTAAAGATTAATGTTTGTCCCCTTAAATTTAAGCTTTCCCCTCTTTCCCCCTCCCCCCCCCCCCCCCAGGTCTGGTGCCGCCGCTGGCAGTTAACCGAAATCATGTTATCGTTACACTTTATTTCAATCGTTTTCACCATAATCTTCTCTTGTTAATACAAATCAGACGGAAGACTTAATTATTCAATAGGGCTGCCAATCATTCTGACCAGGAAATCATTCCTCAGAAGGCAAAAATGTAATTATGCTGTTGCCAGGACAGTACTGTTGCACAGAAACATCAATAATTCATCCAATAATATACATCGGGCTACATCACTGTATGAGAAAATGTCCAATCAATTATTAGATGGGCGAGTATCTCCAAATGATTGGTTGTTCAATAAATCATAGTCTTCATGTACGCCCACTTTTTCCAGGTCTCCAAATTTTCCCCCAGTTTTCAGTTCCAGGTGCGGTGCGGACATTTCCAGAAATCAGAGGATCCAGATCTTTGGAACACTGCCAAGAAGAGTTGTTAACTCTTCAGAAACTAATTGACTGTTTGCTGCACTACATGTACACATTTACTAGATAGAAAGAGATTTAAAGCGCATACGATCATTTCGGCATGTCGCATGCGCTATATAAGCTAATAAATTATTATTAAATTATTAAGAGGCCTGGGCTATATGGGCCACTCCGAAAAATAATACTTGTACATACAAATAAAAAATATATACATACCCTCACTTTTAGTGGCAGTACATTTTCAAGCAGAAGCAGTCAGACCAATAACATTAACAAATTAAAAGGAATGATTTTGGAGCATTTTACGCTCAGACATATAAAGCTGCTAAAATAAAAATAAAAATCGTCCAAGGAGGCACTGGGATTTACCGATGGTGCAACAAGAACGGTGAGGAACGGGGACAAAAACATTATTATTATCGGCGTCCCCCCCAAAAAAACACATTATTCAGGTTTCACTTATAAATTTGCAGACTAGGACTATAGCCAAAATAATTATTTTACCCGCCCAGACAAATTCCCTATCTCTGCTGCCTGCGAGAACTAAGAAAATCCAAACGAAATATTAATTTTGGTATTCTTTAAAATATATCCTGTGTATATTCCCCTACAATATTAAAATACTTTACCAGCAGAGAAATCAGAGTTTCTTATTACTTAAAATAAATTGCCCATCCGAAGAAACGATTGACAGCTCCATTGTTGTTCCAGAAGCTTGGCTGGCAGACACAGCCCTTTAAGGTTCCGAAAATCGCCGCTCAAATAATCAAAAGTCGATGAACTCTATCAAGTGGGCGCTTACAATGAAGACTGCATTGGTAAAACAAAATTGACCTATCAGATTTTAAGGTTTGATTGGCTCCGCAGAAAGGCGGGTTGTGGAATTATGTAATAATAATGCTCCCTATCCTACCGGCCCATATGTGTATTTAGTGTTTAAAATTGCGTGCAGTTTAAAAACAAAACAAATAAATCCCAGTTTTATATTTTCCTTACATACCCTACCATTGTAATCTTACGAGTTGCTGTTTGACTAAAACACTGGTTTCCCGTTCATACATGACTTTATTTACTGTGTTTTTGGACGCCAACGAAACAATCATAAACGTACATTATCTATGTAGTGTAAATATTACCTGCATGACGAATCCTCTGCATCATCGGTGTAATTGCTGATCCATTAACAGTCTCAGTCATTTATTTAATACCTTCATTCACAGCATGTGCTGAAGTTTTAATAGTTTAACCAACATTATGTTTCAATTCAGTAAAATAAATAACGTTGTAAATATTTTAAAATTGATATTAAAAATTCCTTCAATATGCCTTGAGAATACATTAATTCCAAGGATAATGATTAACAGCTCCGTTGCAGCGGCGTAGCCAGGACTTTTTCAGTGGGGGACGGGAAATTGCTTTCAGTGGGGGCCCAGGGTATATGGTTTTCCTTTTTCTTTTTCTTTTCTGTTTTGCAGGGCACTATGAGGATTTTTCGTGGGGGAACCTGGGGCACGCTCCCCAGGCCCCACATGCCGCTGCTCCGTTGATGTTAACTTATGTCGAGTTCATAAGCCATCATATAAGCATTCGTGCTGGGAGCCGCCAGACTTGTTGATGAAAATATTGTGATACACTGAAGATATCTGTGGACAGAACTTGTGTTTAAGAAGAAAACACAGTTCTGTAACTGACACACATTAGCATCAGAATTCAGAAACGGAAGTAACGTCTGCGAACTTAAGCAATAGCGGGTTCGTGACCTAGGAACAAACTGCAGACCCAATGTGAAAAAATAATATAGAACACGGGCACGAAACACGGGCAAGTGACTGCTAAGCCCATAAAAACTTTTTTTCGTGTGCGCTCGGTCAGTACTGAATCCGTCCCTAAAATATTTATTTTAGATCTATTTAAACCAAACCTCTGGTAGCAACATTCTTTTGGATAAAAAATGCTCTATTTTTAGCGCATCCTCAAAACTGACACAAAGGATTTCAGTCGCGGCGTTTTGTCATTCTCCCGAATGAGAGCCCCATGGAGCCACAATTGGACCACAAGGGACTATGAAATAAATGTCATTGTGGCATTTTGTCGGTCGGTAGCACAGCCGCTGAGCATGGTTGGCTTATTAGCATAACAAAGGGCTTCGAAATTTAGCTGTAGATTGAATCTTTGTGCCGCAAAGGTTCGCTGGGGCAAAGTGGAGCTCGCTATCGGCTCTTCGCGGCCCGACTTTGCGCGCCGATTTTTTTAATTTTTGGTGGTTTGCTACTTCTAATGTACTACTTCTAATGTAAGGATTTGCAAAGAGCAGCAGCTACATGAACAAGACCATGCAAACTCTGAAACAAACAAGAGATACATAATTATTTTTACACATACATAGTTAATTATATAATTAATTAAAATAATTATATACACGTACATAGTAGTTAATTTTCATTCCATTGGTACAAGAAAAATCACACATTATCATTATTTGTCCAAAACACTGTCACGTTAGCAGTACTTATTTTAAGAATATCAATTAAACACATCATAAGCTATTTTTGTTACTATATTTAGATGTATTAATCAACATCAGAAATGACTTATGTGAGACCCTAGGTTCCAGATATGTTATGATGGGGATAAATGGCAAGTTGTTACAAGACTCTAATGTGATGAATGCTAACGTGACAAAACACTCTATATTGTCCTTGACATGTCACGTTAGCAATACTGTTTTTGGTGTGTCTTAAAGATTTAGTTGACAAGTAACATAAAGTTATTACATGGTAAAAACTTAATAGTTACTATTAGTTTGTTTATCATCTTTATAGTTGAGAAAACTTATTTGTTTTATTTTTGAACTTTTATTACTTTCATGTGCATTGCAATGCATTTATCAAAAATCAAAGTGCTGTAAAAGATAAAAATATTAAAAGTTATCTTTTTTCCACTTATGATCAATGGTAAATATGTATTTCATCAAGTACCACTCACCCAAAAAGTTATAGGAACGATTTTAAATTTTGGACCCTGTGGTAGGTTACTGGCCCCCTTTACTGTGTTTTCTGTCATATGACATAAAACACAATAAAGGGAGCCACTTTCCTACCGTCATGTTAGCAGTTTTCCTAATGGTTGTAATTTTTTTTTAAATATCTGAAACCACCCAAAAAGAATTTCAACATTTGAATAGACATGCATGCTTATCCTAAAGATAATTTGAGTTGATTATTACTATTATTTTTTTAGTTACCCTAAAATTTCCATCAACAAATGGACAGAAAAGTGAGGTAACTTTTTCCGTCCATGCCAATTTTTATGGAAATTTGAGGGTAAAAAAAAAATTAAAAAATAAAAAAATAAAATAAATCAACTCAAATTAGTTCTAGTATAAGCCTGCATGGCCATTCACATGTTGAAACACTTTTTGGTCGGTTTCAGGTACTTAAAAATAAATAACATCCATTGGAAAAACTGCTAACGTGACGGATGCAAAGTGGCCCCCTTTATTGTGTTTTATGTCATATACATACATGTATATATACACTCACTGGCCATAAGTATTGCAACATTGAAATTCACACCAAAGTTGAGATTGGAGAACTGTTACAATAATTTATTTTATTTTATTTACACTACTTAAGACTTCTTGAAAGTGCCCGTGTTTTGAAGTCAATGTTCTTTTTTACTGTTCTTGCTCGGAAACAAAGTCCTTCAATACTTTGTCGGGTAACCACGTGACCTGATAATTGCGGCCATCCGTCTAGGCAATGTCTCGTACAAATTCATGTTGCAATACTTTTGGCCAGTGAGTGTACATGTATGTACACGTATCTTGAAAACTAGAGGTTTGAAATGAACATACATTTTCCCTTTAAAAAGGGGGAGGGGGCGCATTTGAAGGAAAAAATTAGTAAAGTTACATAACGTTGTGTGCCTGGAAAAAGGTCGGGCAAGCTCGGTGGTTGAGAGGTTAAGATGTCTGCACTAGTAAGCAGGAGGTCGTGGGTTCGAATCCCGCCCAAGTCACCTGTGAATTTTTTTTTCCACAGACACAGCACTGAATATACAGTGCTACACACACGTCGGTGTAGGGCAAAATTAAATCAATTGGAAAAAGGTTGTAAGATGGAACAGCATATATGTGCATGCTTACGTCCTTTTACCGGGCATGTGATGATAAGTAATGGTCAAATAATACCTGTACACATGCAAGAAATGATTTCAATTGTATTGCATAGCTTAATGCTCCCCCAAATTCACAATTTGCTATATTCTGAAATCAAAACTAGATTAGAAATTTAAATTAATATTTTTGAAGGAAACAGTTCCATGACATGAAAGCTGACCAAACTAATCTCTTTAGATTTGATAATTTATCTAAGAGGAATCATTGGGTTCACTCAATGTTTTATCTAGTATAACTCTGGTCATCTTTCAGTAGAATGAAGACAACTGTTAATATATACATAACAGCAAAAGAAACGTCACCCCTAAAAATATTTATTATTTTCATTTTATAATTAATATAATTTGTTTAATGAAGAATATTATGAGTATGGAGTGTAACACGAACACAATGTGGCAAATTTGGTTGACCTGGCAGCCAACCATCCCACAACATTGTATATTTATTATGTTTAATAATATATTACTTAACAAAATTTAGGAGGTGACGTTTCTTTTGTTGTTATGTATAGTTCTCCTTATATACATGTACATGTCATAATGTTTAAATAGCCAGCAATACCTTTGGGTGTCTTTTGGGTGCCCTATTTGCTAAATATGTACACCCTGTTTTATTTGGCATACCCATGCCAAAATAAGAGCTGCAAGATAAATATTTGGACATCCTGTTTTTCCAAAAAATATCAAATTTCCAAATCCTGGCTTATACTCTGAATACAAGTGTTTCTCATTTTCTGATGATTTGGACCATACGCGTGTAATTTGAGTATCCCAGAAATTAAAATTGCATTCATCTCGATTACTCCGCAAGAACATTTTAAAGAAAACAGGCACATTATCTTGCCCCTCCTCCCCCCCCCCCCCATTCCTCAAAGATTCCTGGCTCGCAATCCACAGAGAAATAAGACCTGACATATTCCTCCAGAAATTGATGCCTAGAACGATTTATCAGTAATTTGAATCTAAGCTTTTAGCTCTCAATGATGAGGAATAGGCACGGTAAATGATAGCATAAGGCCCCACGGGAGTTAATTATCAAGAACAGTGAGTATCATTTAAGAACCCCCAAAGGTTTTGACGGTGATATATCATATTTTGTTTCTCCAGACACACACACACACACACCCACACACACACACACTCATCCTCATCAACGACATTCTGAATGCAATCTATTCAGAGCTTGAAGGGCTGTTTAGTTTGCTTCATGTGACTCTAGTGAAAGTGTTCATCAGCTCTGAAAATTAATCAACTTTGGACACTTTAAGAATCATGCCTCCCATACAGAATGTCTGAAGGATTCAAAATTTAACCGGGCGATGAAGCATTTCTAATCTTCACCCACAAACTGTACATGTACATTGTATTCTTTTATCTAGTGGATTTGTTGGCAATACATTCTCCTGAAGAAGATCAGCATACAGATCGAAACGTGAAGTTGTGCATGTAACCACCAGTTCTTTTCAGAACTAATTACTACTCAAAACAGAATTTTTTACATGGTGTCACCGCAAACAGTCTTTACTTGGCATTACATGTATAGTTGTAGTGATGTACACTTAGTATTATAATTATTCGCACTTCTTCACGCATTGTCGTCGCTAAGATGGCTACAGCCACTTTTATGCAGTCTGTCATGGTGTCGAAGTTGCGTCAACAGGTAGGGGGGTACCTCGGGCGTTATTTTCATCTCTCCGACGAAAAGAATCTCCTCCCGTTTTTATACTGGCTGTGAAGAGAAAGTGCACCCCATCCTTGTTACCATCCACATCTTTGTTACAATCGCTATTCGTGGATGGACTTCGTGAGAAGTGTAAGGGTTCATAATTGTGGTTGAGTCAAAGAATGAATTAAAGGACAACAGTTGAACGATATATACGTTATTGAATTTATTAGGAATTAGGAAATAGTTGCTCACTCGTTGCTCCTCAATCTCTGACTGCCTTCTTATTCCATCAACTACAATCTTTCTTCCTTTTTTTATTATTAGTTGTCATTCTAGAGCAAAATAATAGAAACTCACGCATACACTCGCGTATGCAAGGGGCTCGCGTGCGAAGTGACAAAAATTAAAATACTAAGTGCACATCACTACATTGTCCAAGTCAGTCTCGTAATTTTTGTATATTTTTTTGTTGTTGTTAAGAAAAGGTACATACATTTATTTATTTATTATTATTTATTTATTTACTTTTTTATTTATTTACTTTTTAAAAATTGTTTTACTTATTTAAAAAAAAAAAAAAAAAAAAAAATTAAATTTATTTATTTAAACAAATTATTAATTTATTTATTTATTTATTTTTTAAAATTAAATTTTTGTTGTTGAATTTTTGAATTTTTGAATTTTTTTATTTATTTATTTTTTAAATTGGACAATTCCTGTTTTCTCTATTAAGATTAAATCACTTCAGACGAAATAGATTTCTAAAGATGTTCAATACGTATATCAACTTCGACATACATACATGTACATTGTATATACTGAACCAACTATAATTGTAGATAATTTGATTATCGGCCAAATGAGCTCTTTTTTTCTTTTGATAAGTGTGGCATTAATGTTAAACTGGAAAATACCCACCAAAAATACATGTACAAAGTGATATTTCAATGCAAATACTGGTTATTTTCAAACGGGTAAAATAACAAAGTATTGCCACTTGTCAGTTCATCGAACTGGAAACATCTACATTCTTAAGTAAGACTAATTGCGGTGACACCATGTAGAATCTCAATTGAGTAGTAATTAGTTCTGAAAAGAACTGGGGGTACAACTCGACGTTTCGATCAGTATGCTCTGATCGTCCTCAGGAGAATGCCGGACTCTGGAAAATGCTGCTGCTTAAGTAGGCTGCTGCAGGATCATCCCATGAATGGATGCTGGAGGATTAGTTCGTTGAGGCGCGCAGGCGGGAAACTGTGACACTATGAGACTAGGATCCTAGGGGTTGGGGGAGAGGAGTGTGTGCTCACTGAACTGAATCAGTTGTTAACAAGCAACTACATTCTTACTGCTCCAACAATTACAAGAGCATGTGTAATATTTAGAGAGTGAGGCAAATGCAAGAAGTACATGCAGTGTTTCTTCAAGTACAACATAAACACTATAAGGTTACACAGAAGCCTCAGTAAGCAATCACAAATTGGTTGTCACCCCTTCCATTAAAAATCTTCACTAACTTGCCACAGAGCAAGGTTTGTGTCTGGTACATTTACAGTAAGTGCAGATAGTTTGTTACCCACTTGGAATCCCCCATCATGGAACAGGCTAGTTAGCTGGTCAGTGACACAGTCTTCAAATTCAGGCTATTTCCTTTCTTGGGTCAATGTGCTCAGAACCACAGCTGATGATTCCAGGAAGAAAATGGTCATAATTTATTGGCCGGTTTGGAGAGGACCAGTCATTGGGGAGGGTGAAATCTTTCAAAGCAAGGTCCTTGAGTTGACAAGACAGTTTGACAATCCAGTCTAATGAAATGTGAAATCTTTAAAAACAGTTTTAGTTACAGAGCTCCTTCTTTTTTAAATGGTGTCCCTTTCACCACTCGTTCAAACTCTTATTCTTCATTCAGGCGTTTGCTGAAGGAAGGCAAGGTTTGAAGTAATATTTTTTTTATATTATTATGTCATAGATTACCTTGTGTCTTGCCCGAGATGTAGGTATACAATTGATAATTAATTTACTTTTTTTTGCTCCATTTTTAATCTTCCCTTTTAGTCCTATCTTTAATCAGTATGGTAGACTGGGATGGGGGTCTATTTGTGCAATTTAGTCCTTTACGTTTTATTTTGTATGTAATTGTCCATTAAGACTTTTTATTATTATTAATTCATCTGTACCTCCTGTAACAATTTTTGTATAATATTGATATATTTTTATATTATATGAGGGCCCCAAATGATCAGCTGTGCTGGATGGGTTACCCTCGTTAAAGATGGTTTTAAATAAAATAAACTTCTTGATGGAAATCAGATGGGCGGTCCAATACTGTCTCGAGTTAGTATTTGTTAAAACTAAAATGTTTGTATTTCTGATAGAAATTTCTAGAAAAATCTTTCCAACAGCAACAAACACTATGGTGGCACTTATTTGACTTAATGTTGAAATCTGTGAAAGTTTTAAGAAGTTATACTTTCGTAAGTAATATTTCATTGGTTCAAATTTGACTGTGTTAGTCCATACATATGTATATATCCGAAAATAACACTGTGCAACTTATATTGTGGGAACAGGTTATATTCACATGTGCAGGGAACAATTTTATTCAACAATTTAGCAAAGCAAATTTTTAAGTAAAAAATGTATTTGGTTGTATGACATGTATACACATACATGTACATAACATTTTTTATGAATAGCAAATCTGAAACTTTGATTTGCAAATTGCGATTTATTTGGTAGTCTTCTACTATTTGATACAAGCCGAATCGTTGACCGATGACATCAAGTACAGTGACTATTTGCAAATTGTGATTTTTTTGGTAGTCTTCTACTGTTTGATACAAGCCGAATCGTTGACTGATACAAGCTGAATCGTTGACTGATGACATCAAGTCCAGCGACTATTTGCAAATTGTGATTTTTATTGGTAGTCTTCTAGTGTTTGATACAAGCTGAATCATTGACTGATACAAGCCGAATCATTGACTGATGACATCAAGTACAGTGACTATTTGCAAATTGTGATTTTTTTGGGTAGTCTTCTACTGTTTGATACAAGCCAAATCGTTGACTGATGACATCAAGTACAGTGACTATTTGCAAATTGTGATTTTTTTTGGTAGTCTTCTACTGTTTGATACAAGCTGAATCATTGACTGATGACATCAAGTACAGCGACTATTTGCAAATTGTGATTTTTATTGGTAGTCTTCTAGTGTTTGATACAAGCTGAATCATTGACTGATACAAGCCGAATCATTGACTGATGACATCAAGTACAGTGACTATTTGCAAATTGTGATTTTTATTGGTAGTCTTCTACTGTTTGATACAAGCTGAATCGTTGACTGATGACATCAAGTACAGTGACTATTTGCAAATTGTGATTTTTTTGGGTAGTCTTCTATTGTTTGATACAAGCTGAATCGTTGACTGATGACATCAAGTACAGTGACTATTTGCAAATTGTGATTTTTTTTGGTAGTATTCTACTGTTTGATACCAGCCGAATCGTTGACTGATGACATCAAGTACAGTGACTATACGAGGGTATGGTACAGTACAATACATACATGTATATACACGGAATTTTCATTCATGTGGTCAATGTGGTGCATTAAAAATGTTTGGTAAAATGTCTGTTTATACATCCATTCCTGATATGACTGCAAAGGTCAAAATCAGTCAAAATACATGTACAGTGTACTTAAAAGTGCACTTAAAAGTCAAACACCGTCAAACCTTACATGTAGTAAGTACAGGTCAAAATGAGGTTGACCGTTTTTGACTGGTAAAAGCATTGTCTTGTATTGTTGATGGTGGTCAAATTGACAGTAAAAACCAGTTAAAAATGCCCCTGTGTGCACATTTGGGTCAACAGTCAAAACAGGCCATTGACTGGTTTTGACCACAATAGCTACTTGCCACTGAAGTGCAGCTGAAGTACGAGGGTTAAATAAGAATCAATATAAAAACCAACCTGTGAAAGTATTTCTTTGTGTCAAGAAAATAGTGAAAATGTATTCAGATTGTTTGTATTCTATCCAATGTGGAATTTACGTCTGACGGAAGGCGGAAACTCATTTGTGAAATAATTGGATTAACTGTACTTAGAGGGCACCTAAAACAGAAATATTTCAAGGGATATTAGAGATCATCCTCAACTTTACACCGAGCAAGTTTTATGTAAATCTGTGACCATTTTTCTTCTTCGAAAATGCATAAACGTACATACATGTACTTGTAGACTACCCCACTGACTGTTAGAAGGCCAAACATGGTTATGATCATGAATCACTTTATTGTCCATGAAAAAACAAAACATGTATGTTACATGTACATGTACTTGTATACCACGTACCATGTCTCATGTGCATGTGTACATGTACAATGTACATGTATCATAATGTGTGAGGATGACTCAGTAAATTACATACATGTACATTGTATAGCAAATGTTCATCTTATAGCTATTGGCTCAACAGTAAAATTACATGTTTACCACTTGTTTTTGAACATTTTCTTAAGAAAATGTTGCGAGTTAACGGGACAGTATTGTCACGATCAGAACAGACTTTCAACAGGGCATGGAATCGGTGTCCTAGTTTAAGATGAACACGGTGACTAAAAAATTACCGACTCATTTATGCAGCAGCAACGGTAATATGACCTTATCACGTAGGGTATTATTTTTAGTCACTGAGTTAATCTAAAACTAACACTCTGATTCCATGCCCTGTTGATCGTGATCATATTGTCCCTTTAATCTTGTTTTCTACTTATTTTCTTCCATTGCCTCGAGTGAAAATGTTTCACGAACTGTCTTTTATACGAACCATGTACAGTGTAGTACATCACACTCAATGTGTACATGTACATATGTATGTAGGTCACTAGGTCAAATGAACTTAAGACTCCCTGCTACCTTATATACGAACATGAAAAAGCCAACTAGTACATACATGTACATAAATGTGACTGGCTCTGGCAAAACCCTAAACTTGGACCCACTTTTTAAAAGTGAGATTTTGGTATAGTTTTTTTCTTCTGATTTCTAACAAATCTGGTATCAAGTGAAAGAGGAAAATCTAGAGAATCAAACTATACTAAAATCTCACTTTTGAAAATTGGGTCCAAGTTTAGGGTTTTGCCAGAGCCAGTCACAAATCATAATGTACAAACGAACACAGTATGCTTACAATGTATCAAGCTGTTTGAGGATAATGGTGTCATTTTAGTCATGTACTGTAGGCTAGTTTATAATAATAATAATGTGGACTCATATAGTGCACGTACATGTATCCACCAAACTGGTGCTCAAGGCGCATTATATTATTACCCCTGCTCATCGAGCTCATAAATCATTCCTGAAACCATCTCAGCTCCCTGGGAGTGTACAGCTCAATTGCTGCCATTACAGCGCATATAGGGCTAATCAAACACAACAACCAACTCTGCCCTCACAGGTACCCATTTACCCCTGGGTGGAGAGAAGCAATTATGGTAAAGTGTCTTGCTCAAGGACACAAGCACCCCCCCCCCCCCAAGGGAATTTGAATAATAGCATTCCATTGGCTATTATGTTGGAGTTCACACTGATAATATCTGGCATGAGACCAGTCACCACAAAACCAGGACAAAGTCGCCAGAAATACTGGATGTTTTTTTAAAAATAAATTTTCAGGGTATTTTAAGAGTTTTTATCACCTAGTCCAATACCCAACTGTACCACACACACTGGGGATGGGCTGGATGGGACTAGGTGATCAAAACCTTCAAACACTCAAAAAACACTCAAAAACCATCAAGTATTTCTGGCGACTCTGTCCTGGTTTTGCGAGAACAGGTCTCATATATATTTGACTGATTGTTTTTTTTTCCAAGCCCTGGATAATACTGTTTGTCATAATTAACTTCCATTGTCTGCATTCCACCCACACAAACCCTGCTCACATAAAGGAACTGCATAAATCTACATATATAGCAGAGCTGCCAACTCTTCCGGATTCTGCGGAAGACTTCGCGTATTTGACGGTAATTTACTTACTTAAAATATATGCAAGGAGGCCTCTCCTTTTGGCACCAAAAGGAGAGGCCTCCTTGCATATATTTTAAGTAAGTAAATTACCGTCAAATACGCGAAGTCTTCCGCAGAATCCGGAAGAGTTGGCAGCTCTGATATAGACACGCATTACGATTCTAAATGAGGGAATTTCTGGAGAAAGACAGGGCTATATAACTCAATTACCAGAGGCAGGATTAGATTACTGCATTATGATCAGATCCACTGAGAGGAAACCCTAAGGGAGATGATTACTCACAAGCATAACATGTCTTGAAAGATCCATTGAACAAAGTACAGGTCCATGATCAAAGGGAGATCCATGCTTCAACACATAAACACAGGTATAGAACAAATAAATTGGTGATCGTCCTTGACTGACCTAAGTATGGTCTGACCTGCTTTCTTTTTACTGCGAGTTACAAATTTATGTATGCGTTACAAGTGTATTTTTCCAATAATTTCAAAATGAAAACAAGTTTACTGTGCAGTATTTTTTCCCCGAAATGTTATGATTGACTATGGAAATATCAGACTTGTTGGTAGTGGAATACACCACAATTTGTAATGGACAGTACAAGTTAATCACAATGTTATGCTAATGAGCGTACTTACATAATAATAATAATAATAATGTGTGGATTTATATAGCGCACGTATCCACCAACTAAGTGGTGCTCAAGGCGCATTATATTATTATCCCTGCTCATAAGGCTCATAAGGCTCATAAATCATTCCTGAAACCATCTCAGCTCCCTGGGGAGTATACAGCTCAATTGCTGCCATTTCTAGCGCATATAGAGCAAACCAACTCTGCCTTCACAGGTACCCATTTAACCCCTGGGTGGAGAGAAGCAATTATGATTAAGTGTCTTGCTCAAGGACACAAGTGTCACGGCCGTGATTCGAACACACATTCTGTTGCTAACACCAGAACTTGAATCCGGTAAGCTAGACCGCTCGGCCACGACACCGCATTCTTTTTTACGTGCAATGTCCATAGTATTAAACACATGTATGTACGTAAAACCTTACAGAAAAATTAACATACTGTATTGTTTTGGGCAGTAAAAGTTTTCAAAAACTGAGAAAGTAACCCTATACCACGGATTATCGATTGCAATGGAAAACCTCCACATTGCAGCTATGCATACATTGTGCATGTGTACAAGATAGAATAATCAATCATATAAGCTTCAAATAATGGCATTAACCGAGTTAACAGCGGCGAGAGCATTTATAAGTATTTTTTACCACCATTACTGTTTGACTACCAGCAAACTTTTCAGAAGTGGGCTACATGATTAAAGGGACAATATCGTCACGATCAGAGCAGACTTTCAACAGGGCATGGTATCGGTGTCCTAGTTTAACATGAACACAGTGACTGAATATTACTGGCTGATTTATGCAGCAGCAACGGTTATATGCCCTTATCATGTGGGTATTATTTTCAGTCACTGAGTTAATCTAAAATTAGCACTCCGTTTCCATGCCCTGTTGATCATGACGATATTGCCCCTTTAATAATATTCTGCATGTAATTTAGGCTTATGAATTAAGGATAATGAGTGATGCGTGCAATAGTCTAATACGTACCATAGATTTATATGAAACCTTTTCTGGCAACCCATCCCCCATGCCTCCCACTCTCCTCCAACACCTACATGCAACAAGATTGTTGTGAAAACAAGGAGAAATAAACATGTAGAAAATACTAACCTCTCTCCTGATATCATTTGTGTATTTTTATAGGACGATGACCAATTTATTCTTTTAACATGGCCTAATAATACAGCCATGTCCCCATGACCTCCTAGTCATAATCCAGTAATAACCCCAGGAAACCCTACCTACATGATATGTACACACTCGTGACACTACCACAACCCAATGTACACGTACCAGGAGTACTTTGTGTACAACACTGCTTGGTACAATGTTAATGTTGCATACTTGCATTATTTGTACACTTTACATTTTTATGTGCAGGCCTACAACAAACAGTCCATGGAGTACAGCTTACAGGTTGTTTGTATGTCAGTGCACAAGTTTAGGACAAGGCTGAAGAAGCCAGAAAAGTGCCTCAACAAATCTAATTACATGTAAAAACAAACATATCATCAAAAGATGTACACATGTACATTTGTGTACTTGGGACCGATTACATTCAAATATTTCTACAAACAAGCAACAATTTTGCACATACATGCTAGCCCCAATACACTGGACTCCCTCCGTATCCTTGGCCCTAGCGTCACATGTACAAAAAAGGAGTGATTTTTCAACTTTTGATCTGCTAATTGTTACAATCTGTGATTAGGTAAGCTTGCCCAAGCAGACACTTTTGGCATGAAGTTTGCTATTGTGAGATCACAAGCAAGTCAATAGGGTGTCAGGAGTGCATGTTACAGGCACAGTATGCACACGCATACTCTGGGGTAACCAATATTAAAAATATTTATTTACATACAAATTTTGTTCAGGTTTTTTATTCCTGAAAAAAATATAAAAGGAAGCTTCTTGGGAAATAAAAAAATAGGCCCATGGATTGCACAAAAGAAATCACTAAGGCCGTTTTTTTTTTATTACTTGGATTACGGATTTGTAAGCTACAAAAAATGAGCGGGGATCGGGTAAAAAAAAAAAAAAAAAAAAAAGAAAATGATCGGGATTACGGAATTTCGAGCTCACGAAATCGGGCGGGGCGAAAAAAAAATTAAAAAAATTACTGAAGGCACGCAGGCGGCTTCTAAAACACGTACATTATACACAATTTATGTAGACAAAAGCAGAAAGTCACTGAATGAATGTCGCGAGTGTTTAGGCTTAACAAAATGTTCTGTTTCTGGTTTCTGACCGACCCTAACTTTACGCCGCGACCCTAAACTTTTTACATTATTCGGCTTGAAAAAAAATATATTCATATTTTTTTAAAAGCGAGAACAAAAAGTCCGACTTTTACCAAATTAACATATTTTAAAACAAAATTGAAACAAATAAAGACAAATTTACCGATATCTCCGTGATTTGAGGCTCATGATTTACTGATCCACGGCATACGTAACCGGTTCCTAGCGCACGTGTGAACGTTGAGCGCATTCTACAGATTTGCACAATGGGCAGATTGCGCGCAATTTTTCCGAATCATCACTTTGAGTTTGGGCCGTGAGGTCAAGTCGCGCGATGCACGTACATGTAGTTGTTACTAAATGGCCAATGTATGCACTTGGGCAAATAGTATAGTCTATAAACATGTATTGTAGGGATCTTGTTGTATTTGAAGAAAATGTGATCTAAAAGTATTGTTTTGTACACGATGGTGTTTTGTACGCGATCGGTGGCACTGTTGTGGATTTTTTATTTTTTATTTTTTATTTTTTTTAATTTTTTTTTTTTTACTACAAAATTAGATTTTTCGGGCGGGGATTTTTAATTTTTTTTTCAGAAACGCGATTTTTTCGAGCGGCGATTCCGTAATCCAAGTTATTAAAAAAAAATGGCCTAAGTGCGAGCACTGTACTATCAGTACAGAATCAAATAGTGACTGTGCGAATACCATCTTTAAATTTTTGTCTGTAGGCATTCCTTAATAGGAATTAAGTAGAAACTTGGCCACAAGTGTTAGACTGCCACGTCAATATGCATTTCATCAATGTAAACATCTATGTTTATTTGGCTGCAAGGTTTTCAATATGTACATGTATCATTGAACAGAGTGTTGGGACAGTTGACCGGTTAACTGATCGAAATTGCACTAACCACTTATAAATTTGCTATCTGGCAAATTTAAAAAATACAATTTAGGAAGAATTTGCTGCCCATTTTGTTCTAGATTTTCTTTTTTGCCACATTGCTTATAAAACAATCATTAACCCTAACCTTAACACAGTACATTTATGTATACATGTACATGTTGGCCCAATTAAGCTATACAGGTCATGATGTACACACATATACATGTACAATGTATAAAGGTTTTTGTGGAGGTGTACACATGTACTGTGTACATTAACCTTAACCTTCCCAAATCCTCCAAAATCCTCTTTGCTAAAGTGAAGGATTTTGAAGGATTGAGGTTACATGCTACATGCTCTTTGCTAAAGTGAAGGATTTTGGAGGATTGAGGTTATTAGGCATACTTGCCTTTCCATGGGGGTACATGTACATCCATGTTTATTGTAGTGATTCTGGTTACATGTATGTGTAAGCAAATGGGCCTAGGGAGTTAGGGTTAATTTGTATTTTAATTAATGATAATACAACATGTGTACATATACCTATACTCAATCATAGTATTAGCCAGAGGGGTGACTGGGTATCTTTTGGACACCCCGTTTCAATTTTGGACGCCATGTTATCCGTTATTTACATGTAAAAGTATTGTAAGTGAACAATTTGGACACCCTGTTTTGCAATTTCCAGCAAATTTGGAAACCCTATTTCTAAATCCTGGCTAACACCTTCTACTCAATTTAAATCTTCAGAGATGAACTGTTCAAGAGCTTGTTAAAGGGCCACACTGTTCACTTGTTGTAGACAAAAATAATATAATAAATTTTCAAATAAATTGATATATCCCAAACTAAATGTACGTGCCCTTGAGCGCCCAGCAGGGTGGATATGTGCGCGCTACAAATCTTTTTTTTTATATTATTATTATTATGTATATGTACGTGTATATGGAAAGATAATGGTATTTTTTATGAGTCATAACTGTGTAAGTTAAAATTCATGGAAATCAGGAGAAATATATGAAATGTGATCCAATGTGCTTTGCGTAAAAATAATGAATGGAATGTATTGTACTTTTTACATGTACATGTACAGTATGTCCGTTCATTGATATTCTGTACACATGTACATTTACACGTAGAATAGAGTACAAATATCAGTTGGACTTGGAGCAGAGAACACAATGAGTCCAGCCTTCAGACTACATACGTACATATATACCATATGTAAACAAACTATTAATGGATGAAGGACTTCCACTGTCGTTGTCCCGTTTGCATAATTAAATGACCATTAAACCCCCCAACCATGCTAATGACTTAATTAACCATGATGATCGTTTTTACATACTATGTACAAATGTATGTGTACATTTCATCAGAAATATATTAAATTTAGCTGTAGGACTGTGTAGGTACACAGTACATTTATGCGTACATGTAGGCCCAATTAAGCTATACAGGTCATGATGTACACACATATATACATGTACAATGTATTTAAGGTTTTTGTGGAGGTGTACACATGTACTGTGTACATTAACCCTAACCTTCCCAAATCCTCCAAAAATCTTCTTTGCCAAAGTGAAGGATTTTGAAGGATTGAGGTTATTAGGCATACTTGCCTGTTCCATGGTACATGTACTGTACATCCATGTTTGTTGTAATTGCAAGGTCAGTGCTTGGGTCAGTGGACACTGTTTATTGCTCCATGCATGCAGGGAGGGTCCCTGGCCATGTACTGTACATGTATCACAGATTAGAAACACATGTGTGCATACATGTCATGTGCTTGCTTTACTACTGAAGGATTTTGGAGGATTCTGGTTATGTGTAAGCAAATGGGCCTAGGGAGTTACATGTAGGGTTAATTTGTATTTTAATGACAATACAACATGTGTACATATATACCTGTACTCAATCATAGTATTAGCCAGAGGGGTGACTGGGTGTCTTTTAGACACCCTGTTTCAATTTTGGACGCCATTTTATCTGTTATTTACATGTAAAAGTATTGTAAGTGAACAATTTGGAATTTGGAGGATTCAGGTTATGTGTAAGCAAATGGGCCTAGGGAGTTAGGAAGGATTCAGGTTATGTGTAAGCAAATGGGCCTAGGGAGTTACATGTAGGAAGGATTCAGGTTATGTGTAAGCAAATGGGCCTAGGGAGTTAGGAAGGATTCAGGTTATGTGTAAGCAAATGGGCTTAGGGAGTTAGGAAGGATTCAGGTTATGTGTAAGCAAATGGGCCTAGGGAGTTAGGAAGGATTCAGGTTATGTGTAAGCAAATGGGCCTAGGGAGTTAGGAAGGATTCAGGTTATGTGTAAGCAAATGGACCTAGGGAGTTAGGAAGGATTCAGGTTATGTGTAAGCAAATGGGCCTAGGGAGTTAGGAAGGATTCAGGTTATGTGTAAGCAAATGGACCTAGGGAGTTAGGAAGGATTCAGGTTATGTGTAAGCAAATGGACCTAGGGAGTTAGGAAGGATTCAGGTTATGTGTAAGCAAATGGGCCTAGGGAGTTAGGAAGGATTCAGGTTATGTGTAAGCAAATGGACCTAGGGAGTTAGGAAGGATTCAGGTTATGTGTAAGCAAATGGGCCTAGGGAGTTAGGAAGGATTCAGGTTATGTGTAAGCAAATGGGCCTAGGGAGTTAGGAAGGATTCAGGTTATGTGTAAGCAAATGGGCCTAGGGAGTTAGGAAGGATTCAGGTTATGTGTAAGCAAATGGACCTAGGGAGTTAGGAAGGATTCAGGTTATGTGTAAGCAAATGGGCCTAGGGAGTTAGGAAGGATTCAGGTTATGTGTAAGCAAATGGACCTAGGGAGTTAGGAAGGATTCAGGTTATGTGTAAGCAAATGGACCTAGGGAGTTAGGAAGGATTCAGGTTATGTGTAAGCAAATGGGCCTAGGGAGTTAGGAAGGATTCAGGTTATGTGTAAGCAAATGGGCCTAGGGAGTTAGGAAGGATTCAGGTTATGTGTAAGCAAATGGGCCTAGGGAGTTAGGAAGGATTCAGGTTATGTGTAAGCAAATGGGCCTAGGGAGTTAGGAAGGATTCAGGTTATGTGTAAGCAAATGGACCTAGGGAGTTAGGAAGGATTCAGGTTATGTGTAAGCAAATGGGCCTAGGGAGTTAGGGTTAAAAAATACATTATACATGTACAATAACATCATATCAGTGTACACAGTAGTTCCATAGTGCCCAATTTCGTTTGTATGGCATAGCTAAAAATCACAGTTTGCTATTATAATCCAAACTCAAGATTTTCTATTTATAATTAGCATAATATATACACACACAAAATATTTTTGCCTTAAAATGTTGCTAATTTTTTAACCCTCCTACAATCAGTGCAATTTTTGAAACAACCCGTTCAGGCCACTCCAAGCCATCAGCTGTTGGCAGTGGCCTCCCATGGTTACCCTTCTGTGCACTGTCACACCACTGAGATTGCAGGGTAAGGTGGTCTCCCATTGACATGATTGATACATTGTAGGCCATACTAATACATGTATGTTCAAACATTTACAGTGGCATTGGGTGGCACACAGTTGATTTTGTAAGATGATAATAATAATAATGAACATTTGTAATGCGCCGGTATCCGTCAAAAGAGACGCTCATGGCGCCGTGACACATCAGTGTAAACAAGAAAACAAAATACATGGTAAGAACAATGCAATATAAAATAACAAGGAACAATGATTGTAAAAAGGCTGACTGGCCCTGGTCAGAATATGCTAGGCAAAGACGATATTCTGTCAACAAGGAAAAACCCTGCATACACAACCATGCAAACAAGGTTGATTTGCAAAAAATATAAACACCGTAGCGATACTCTTGACATATTAAACAAAAACAAAAGGTATAAATACATCATCATAAAAGTCAATAGTTAAACATAAGTAAATTATACATTAATTTTCATCAAATGAGTTTTGAGAGCAGTTTTAAATGAAGCAAGAGATGGAGATTGTTTGACATGCTCAGGTAAATCATTCCACAAAGAAGGAGCAGCAGCAGCAGCAAAAGAACGTTTTCCCCAGGATCTCTTTGTCAATTTCTTACTCGGAAGAAGTTTATGATGTGATCTCATGAAATCACGATTTGAGTGATACGGTTGAAGTAATTCTGATAAATATGATGGTGACATATCAATGGAAGAGCAGTAAACATACATTAAGATTACTTGGAAAGGACAGCAGGCTTGTACATGTATGTACTGAAGGTTGCTCAAGAGCAGAATTTAGTGGATTGGAGTGGCCTCCATGTGTAGGAGGGAATGAAATCTTGTTCCATATCTCAGTGTCATCTGGTGGATGGAAGGATATGAAAAGGATATGAAGAAGATATGAAGAAGATATGAAGAAGATATGGGAGGTTAGCAGTAGCATTACACTGTACGTAGATTCTCTAATAAGTTGTAACAGTGCAAACCGCAAACTTCCTACACACCATGTAGATAAAATACAATGTACTTCCACCATGCAAAGCTTCAAATCTTGTCTACAGGTGTTATTGGGTTTCAATTTGTAGGTTGCATAATTACACCATGTACAATGTATACTAAAGTTTGGGTGATAACACAATAATATCGAATATCGCGATACCTTTTTTTTATTTGATTACGATATCAAGAACATTTTAAAGTTATCGAGATATCAGCAAATCGCTATTAAAAAATATATTGCGAAAAAAAAAAAATTTGACATTATGGAAACAAAATTAGAACAGTCTTTTCAGCTTTTGGAAGTGAGAAACAAAAGCGAACTACTTCAGAAGTACATACACACTCTGTGGTTATCGGCTGTAAAGCAATCATGCATGAAAGGAAAAATAATCGCGATATTATCGAAAATCGCGATATGTTTTTCGATATATCGTGGATGAAAAAAAATCAATATCACCCAAGCTTATTGTACACAAAGTGACAAGGGTGCACCAGAACACTAAAATCCTGTACATGTGATTAGAATGCAAAAGTGTGTAAATTATATTTTTATATAAAATATTATTTGTTTACACAATATAACTGCTGCAGAGTACTTCAGTGAAAATAACATGACAATCCAAATTATTAATAAAGCACTTGTCTCAGACTATTAAATCTGCCCGTTTCCTGATCAACCAAAAACAAAAGCTACTTGACTACAAATTACGATTATCACTTCATTTCGTGTCAAACAAATTATCCCAACTCCCACAGAGATGAAATACACCCAGAGTTTCTATTTGTTTAAAATAAAAACGCTGGATTTCAGCGACTTCCAGGATAAACAAGGAATGACCTGTCAAAATGCATTGAATTATGATGATTAAAACCAGCGATGTTGTGAATTTGTATTTTCTGGCCTTAGGCTTGACTATACTGCAGTGATGTATGTCTTTGTAAAACCAGGGTTAACTGTGTTATTGCACCCCATGCATACTGCGGCTGATCACACTATGAATAACTTTACCCTGAAAATGCCCTGAAAATCCGTTTTGCCGTGAAATAACAGTTCACCATAATTTCACGGCAATTTCATGGTGTCTCTTCCTCTCAGATATTGGCAATAATGTTCACAGTGATTTCAGGGCAAATTCACAGTGCTCTCGAGAATAAATGAGCTGCCCCAAAACTGCCACAAGAAGTTCATGGCATTTTCACAGCGTTTTCACAGCAAAGGAATTCCAAGAATATTTCATGGCGTTTTCACGGTGTTGTGTCGTCATGAAATTGCAGTGAACTATTTATTTCACGGTAAAACAGATTTTCAGGGTAAAGTTATTCATAGTGTCAGCTGCCGTCAATGGTTTGTTCATGTACTTCTTTTTATTAGGTCTCTCTAGACAAGAATTACAAAACCCAGGATTCATTTAACAGTTTATTTTACTGGCCTACATGTACATGTTTAGGCTCCCAAAAAAAGGTATCTGGTTTCTGATCTCCACGCACGTCGCCCTGATGCCCGCGCTTCAGCATTTATAGTATTCTTTTTTCTTTGGCTATGAGATGCTGTTCCAATTGCAGCCAAAATTGCTGGATCGATTGGAATTTTGCTGCGACTTTTTCACATACATGTAGGGGCACGACATTTGCCTGATTTGTGCGGTCTATCTTACGTAGCCACCATACTCTGGTTCCAATACTTGCATATATATAATACTCACGTATTTGGCTTTACATGTAGATACATGTAAATGTACCCATGGAGCTATGGGTAAGCACTGAGAAAGGTTTAAAGAGGGTCAGCTGGGTCCAATGGTATTATGACAAGTGAGAATTTAGTACCAAGAGGTCAATTCCAAGACACTTACTCAGTAGGATGGATACAAACCAGTGGCACTGCACAGCTGGTGGCAGCTTAAATTCAAATTGAGCCAGACTTACCTACAAATAGATTACTGAATTTCAAGGAACGATTTCTTAAACAAAAATTGCACAGCAAATTTTTTAGTAAGAGTTGTAACCACCGGTTCTTTTCAGAACTAATTACTACTCAATTGAGAATTTCACATGGTCTCACAGCAATTAGTCTTTATTACTTAGCAAAATTTTAGGCTGAAATATTTGTGTTTACGTGTACAAGTACATAACATGCTAATTTTAATTGCAAATCTTGAAATTTGTGCAGCATTTTTCTTTGCAATATGTGCAAAATCATTCAAGAACATTATATATGTAGGAAGTAACATGTGTAAGTTTTTGTTATTAAAAAATGAATGTTTACCTTGACACACACACACATATATGTGTACAAGTCGCATGTGGTAGACAATGCAGTGCATGTGCCTCTGTAATGCTGTATTACAAATATTAACCCTCCTACTACTACAAGGGCCAAAATCAGTCAAAATGTTGATATACTTGCCAAGGTATATCTAGTGCACTTAAAAGTCAAACACTGTCAAACCTTATATGTAGTAAGTACATTTACAGGTCAAAATGAGTCACCCTTTTTGATTCGTAAAAGCATTGTCTGGGTGGTCAAAATGACAGTAAAAACCAGTCAAAAATGCCTCTGTGTGCACATTTGGGTCAACAGTCAAAACAGGCAGTTGCCTGATTTTGACCTGTATAGCAACTTTCCACTAAAGTGCAGCTAGAGTAGGAGGGTTAATAGAGCATTCAAAACACCATTAACTAGTACTTCGGTATAAATTGGATAGCAAACATGAATGAATATAAACTGGGTAATGATTTAAGAATAAACTACATGTATTTGGTTGAACCTTGGCTGAACCCTGTCAACTTCACCGTGTAAATGTTTTGTAACTGTCCACAGATTCGGTTCACGGATTTTTAGTGCAGTTATGTCCATAAATGGAGATTTAAACTTGACAGTAATGGGCTATCGGTGTGTGTACCCTAAGCCACCTGCAATTCGGCCTACTGGGTGATATAAGTGCACAGAAGAAAATCAATATCTAAATCTCATTAACTACCATCAGTGAATCGGGTGACACATGAAAACATGTACTTCAGCCACATATATACATGTACAATGTTTGTACATAGTATGTCTGTGCATGTACACTACATCTACTTATTTTCAATAGCTGAAATTTAGACTTGTAAAACAATTTAGATTGGTGTATTTTGGGGAGATATCCATCCTCCTACTAAGGCTGTGCGTTTACGGTTATTTCGGGAACTGGATACCCGAGTGCCGGATATCCGAGTATCCGGATACCCGACTGAAACTGTCATTACCCGGTTCCATTTTTTGGTTCCATTTTTTGGTTCCAATTACGCGTAAACGACTTTTTAAAATTCGGACTTATCATTTGACCGTAGTGAACATAAATCTGTCACTCTTGAACAATTTTACACTTTTACAGACAATTATCTTTAAATTCAAGAGATTACACTCCAATAAAGCCTTTGTAGTATTTTATGGACATTTTCCATACATTTTTCTCCAACTTTTTGTGATAAATTGTATCGAATCGTTAAGGCTGCAAAGGCCCTGGCAGGGGCTGCTTCAAACAACTTATCAAACCAGCAGCACAGGGGGGAATGTTTGCCTAATTGTTTGCATAATTGTTTTACTTTAATAAAAACGACACAGGAAAGAAAAGTCGCTTTAAGTATGGTATCCTCTGTATTATAAAGGTAATTTTTTAAAACTATTTACAGTACATGTATTTGTGCACCATAGGAGGCATGTTTTCAACAAAAATGAAAACGGGTATCAGGGTAATCGAAGTTTCCTGATTTCGGGTATCCGGTTCCAAAAATATCCGAAAACACAAAACATACTGCCAAATGTATAAAATAACCAATACAAACACAAGTTTCTCTTGTTTTTATTAGACTCATAATAAACATGGACTTACTGGAATAATTTCCTTCCTCTATATTAAAAGCGACTCGTAGCATCCCCATTCCCCAGACAAAAAAAATCTGAGACTTCAATTTCTGTGGCTTAAACGTCCAGTCGAAATTTTCAAAAGTTGTTTACGGGTAATTGGAACCGAAAAATGGAACTGGGTAATGACAGTTTCGGTCGGGTATCCGGGTACCCAGCACAGCCGTGTATCCGGGTACCCGGCACAGCCTTACCTCCTACCCAACCCTTGAGAATAAATCAACTATGTAACTGTACATGTAGAAAACTCTAAATTTACCTCTTTTTTCCCTCAAAGTTTCATTCAATTTGTTTGTGTGCTCCTTCTCCCTTGACACTTTTATAATTCTACATATGTACAGTGTATATGTCCATAAAGCATGTATTTTAAAAGGGAATGATTTTTATTTAATTTTTTTGCTACAGCAGAAATATTGTGTGTGTACATGTAGGTAAATTCTGATTTTGAATATCAAATCTTAAATTTACATGTAGATCAGTAAAACTGGGAATTTTGTGTAGAATTTTGCTATGCAACAAAAGTGAAATCATTCACTGTTTTTGTCCGCCATATTTCCTCATTTCTAGTAAAAATTATTCACAAATTTTAAAAGAAATGTAATTATAGCAGCTATGAGCTCTTCCAAATTACCACTTACACTGTATACACATCACAGTGAAAGGACACCTTTCTCTTTGCACACATGTGTACATCACTGTGTGTGTTCAACCTGCACGGTCATTTCTCGCTATTGCAAGAAGTCAAAGCCGCTAAACCGAGCAATTAGGCCAAACCACTCAGCATCAAACCTCATTTCATAGCCTCCCATGTAAACCCAACAATCTCAAGTCGCCTCTCACGGCTCCAGGGGTTTTGCGGACATGTCCAATTCAGGCGGTGTCCATTACAGTGGTTCCATCCTGTCTGTCGCCTATCCTTCTCCGTCTTCGTCTAAGCGTGCCCGCCTCACTGTACTGAGTACCTTTTTGAGAATGCGATCAAGTCGGCGTCCGGGATGTTTTCCCTCTTGTCGGTGTCAGATGTTTAAATTAAACCTCTGGGTCACCACACAGAAAGTGCATGACATTAGTTTTTCTTCTTTTCTTTGGTTTTATTCATGAAAGACAGACACTGGGAGATCAATTTTGTGTATAGTGTATTGCACACTGAAAATGCACACAACATGTACAATTGTACATAATATATTATACAATTTCTTTAAGGCAAAAAAAATTAAATAAAGTCTCTGGTTTCTGGTCTCCGTGTGTCGCCTCAGACCTGTGCATTGGCATTTTTATTTATTTATTTTTTTTGCTATGAAACGATGTCCAATTGCAGCCAAAATTCGATTGGAAGTCAACCGTGCTGTGTTTTAAACGACTTTTTTTCACATACATGTATAGAGGTATGAACGTTTGCCCAATGAGGCTTCTCTTAGCCACCATACTTTGTGGATGGGAAATTTGGTCTGGCATTATTAACCGGGTATACATACATGTATCACGTATTTCACTGGTTGGTAAAGATTATCAACAACAAAAAAAGCGTGTTTGGAGAACAAAATTGGCATGTGCTGACACATGCGCATTTACAGCATTGTGTATTTTAGTTTTAATAATCAATGTGTGTTCACAATTGCACAAAGTGGTCACGACTGTGTGCTGCCAATGATGTGTAATACAATCGTAGTTCTTTTTTCCAAGGGGTGGGGGGGAGAGGTAAAAAAAAAACTTTAAAAAAAACTTTAAAAAAAATTTGGAGAGACTAAATACAAAGAAAATTGTTTTTAACATCCATTAATTAACCCTCCTACTATTTGACCATTTGAAACCATTCAAAATTTCCACTTACCAAAATGCCCATTGGTTTTGTACACACATGGTGATACCATTTGAACAGTGTTGGTAGCAAGCTTTACTACCATTCAAATCCATTCAAATCCATTCAAATGCATAAAGGGTCCATTGATTCACCACTTAGAAGTATCCAAACAAGGTTTTGTATTAGCTGTACTACCATTTGGAAAGATCCAAACAAGGTTTTGTATTAGCTGACCTGTACTATTCAAAACCATTTGGGGAAATCAATACTGTACACAGTTATTTCACCATTCAAAACCACAAATGCGAATGGTTTCAAATGGTGCATCAACTTGTATGAAAAAGGTACCAGAAGTAGGAGGTTAACCCTCCTATGGTTTGACCTTTCAAAACCTTTCAAAATCTGCTTACGGGCCAAAATGGCTATCAATTATTATGAACCCTTTAAAACCCTCCAGAATTTGTTGCTACTGAACAACCACACCTTTCAATACCCTTTGAAAGGTATTGAAACATTTCAACACCAGTTTGATCAGAGAGTTGTTACACCTTTCGAAACCTTTCATACATGTACAGTGTAGGTCCCTTTTGTCAGACAGTTTTCTCACCTTTCAAAACCCTTCAGTACAGCAAACTTGAAAGGTTCTGAAAGGTCTGACAATTCTATGGCAACTGCACTGTATATAGGAGGGTTAAGGTTAATTAATCTACCACAATATTTCTACATGTACTTCAGCAAACCTTTAAGATTAAACAATGTACATGCATTATATGTACACACATACACCTCATAACTGTACTGTTTACATATAACTAGGGGAATTGTTTGAAAATGCAGACTTTGTACAGTGTTTTGCTAAATCAACAGAGTCAAGGATGACTACTTAAAAACCTGAAACATGTCCTGACATGAATGGTAAAATACAACCTAGAAAACACACACGTTGTCAACAAAATGTTTCGTCATACAGGAGCTGTGCAGAAATTAACATGCCCATAAATCAACAGATATAATTTATATTTTTGCAAATTTGTACAGGTATAATAAATTCTTCCTGTTTATTCACTAATGGGTATTTATATCTCTCTGCACAGTGTAGGAAATCTGTGCATCTATATTTACATTTATTTGTATTTTTTACTTGTAATTTGTCCTTCATTTAATTTCTCTGTGAAATTTGCTACAATGTATGTGAAAATTATTGTATGGCCCCTGAGAGAACAGTTCATTGATAACTTGGAGATGGGACTACCCTGGCTGACTAATGTAAAAGAAATGTCTACTTAAGAGATTCATCTTTAAAAAAAATATATATTTAAATACGTCTTAAACAACTACAAGAAATTGTCTTGGTGTAAAGCTGATGATGGTATCCAACATCTCTTGAAATATTTGTTTCAAAGAGGCTATTATTTTTTTAAATAATATAATTCACAAAATTATGTAGGCGATATGCATTTCTAAATTACATGATGGAATAAATACAAAAACTCAAATTTAATTTTCACTAGTTTCTTATTAACCCTCCTACTGTTTGACCATTTGAAACCATTCAAAATTTCCACTTACCAAAATGGCCATTGGTTTTGTACACACATGGTGATACCATTTGAACAGTGTTGGTAGCAAGCTTTACTACCATTCAAATCCATTCAAATCCATTCAAATGCATAGAGGGTCCATTGATTCACCACTTAGAAGTATCCAAACAAGGTTTTATATTAGCTGTACTACCATTTGGAAAGATCCAAACAAGGTTTTGTATTAGCTGACCTACCATTCAAAACCATTTGGGGGAATCAATACTGTACACAGTTATTTCACCATTCAAAACCACAAAAGCGAATGGTTTCAAATGGTGGATCAACTTGTATGAAAAAGGTACCAAAAGTAGGAGGGTTAACGACACAATTAAATGTTAGCCAGCAAAGCCTTCTGGGTATCTTTTGGATGCCTTATTTGCTATAAAATAGAATCCCCGTTTTATTTATACAATGTAATACATGCAAAAGGATTGTTAAGTAGAACATTTGGACAACCTGTTTTTCAAAGAACGACAAATTTGGGTGACCTATTCCAAAATCCCAACTTATATACTCTGAATGAAATAAACTGAGACTTTCACAGGATGGTTTTGATTCTGATAAAGTATGGATGCTTTACATTGATTGTAAATCTATTTATAATTTTACTGTCAAAACATCTACATATACACCTTTACCTAATGAAAGCTAAACTAATGCCAGTTTGCAACAATGACCAACAAATATGGGCAAAAATTTGTTTACACAGAATGGATGACAATGATTAAGGGATATGGATATCACAAGTGTAGATGAATCACATGATGGTTGTTTGTGATTTAAGAGTTCCTGTTGATGTCCCATTCATTTCAATGGGTTATAGTTCCTTTCTACACAAACTCAATTTTCAGATTAAACCTTTAGAACCTTCCCAAATCCTCCAAAATCCTCTTTGCCAAAGTGAAGGATTTTGAAGGATTGAGGTTACATGCTACATGCTCTTTGCTAAAGTGAAGGATTTTGGAGGATTGAGGTTATTAGGCATACTTGCCTTTCCATGGTACATGTACATCCATGTTTGTTGTAGTGATTGCAAGGTCAGTGCTTGGATCAGTGGACACTGTTTATTGCTCCATGCATGCAGGGAGGAGGGTCCCTGGCCATGTACACGTATCACAGATTAGAAACACATGTGTGCATACATGTCATGTGCTTGCTTTAGTACTGAAGGATTTTGGAGGATTCAGGTTATGTGTAAGCAAATGGGCCTAGGGAGTTAGGAAGGATTCAGGTTATGTGTAAGCAAATGGGCCTAGGGAGTTACATGTAGGAAGGATTCAGGTTATGTGTAAGCAAATGGGCCTAGGGAGTTAGGAAGGATTCAGGTTATGTGTAAGCAAATGGGCCTAGGGAGTTACATGTAGGAAGGATTCAGGTTATGTGTAAGCAAATGGGCCTAGGGAGTTAGGAAGGATTCAGGTTATGTGTAAGCAAATGGGCCTAGGGAGTTACGAAGGATTCAGGTTATGTGTAAGCAAATGGGCCTAGGGAGTTAGGAAGGATTCAGGTTATGTGTAAGCAAATGGGCCTAGGGAATTAGGAAAGATTCAGGTTATGTGTAAGCAAATGGGCCTAGGGAGTTAGGAAGGATTCAGGTTATGTGTAAGCAAATGGGCCTAGGGAGTTAGGAAGGATTCAGGTTATGTGTAAGCAAATGGGCCTAGGGAGTTAGGAAGGATTCAGGTTATGTGTAAGCAAATGGGCCTAGGGAGTTAGGAAGGATTCAGGTTATGTGTAAGCAAATGGGCCTAGGGAGTTACGAAGGATTCAGGTTATGTGTAAGCAAATGGGCCTAGGGAGTTAGGAAGGATTCAGGTTATGTGTAAGCAAATGGGCCTAGGGAATTAGGAAGGATTCAGGTTATGTGTAAGCAAATGGGCCTAGGGAGTTAGGAAGGATTCAGGTTATGTGTAAGCAAATGGGCCTAGGGAGTTAGGAAGGATTCAGGTTGATGTGTAAGCAAATGGGCCTAGGGAGTTAGGAAGGATTCAGGTTATGTGTAAGCAAATGGGCCTAGGGAGTTAGGGTTAAATGAGAAAAAAATTGTTGGTTACATTCTGAATTACACTAGCATAAGCTGGTTTGAACAAATACTTTAAGTTGAAATAATCATGCCACACATGTGTCAGAAAAAAAATTATGTAAAATATTTTTAATTTTTTTTTATTGAGTTAGTTTATCTACATGTAAGTTGTACAAATATTTTCATGGTAAATGTTGTACACGTGTATCTATAATTCACATCAATATTTTGAAGAGAAGAAGTAGTCATGAATTCAGTGAATGATGTTGTTTGTATTCCTGCACAAAACTTAAAATACGTGTGACATGTACATGTACGTTTACATACATGTACATGCATTTTGTTCTGCCTAAAATGTTGCAAATTAGAATGAAATCATTTCCCTTGTGGTAATGTGGTACAGTTAGCCTTTTTTTTTTTTTACCATTTATTCAATTATTTTATTGGATTTCAGCATATCCCTAGACAGATACATGTATATAAGTCACATAAATTAACCCTAATGATCCCCACCCAGCCAAACTCCAACACCAGGGATTGTTGGAGTTTGATGGGTTGAGTACTGTGTACATGTACTTCTGATATGGCATGTGTAAAGTGTTGGAATATGGCTGGATGAGTACTGTATACGTGCAGTAACAGTGTTGGATTTTGATTGAGTGAGGACGGTGGTTCTACTAGCATGCAACATTGTTAGACTTTGAGTGGAGAGAGTGTGTGTATGCAACCTGCTGTAATAAACAACTGATAAAGACAAATATTGTACTTAGGTATGCTTGGCATTGTGTCTAACATCATACAACTAGAACCTACCATTTATTCCATAGGGTGTTTTAGTTTTTGTATAGTTAAGTTTTTTTAGCATGAAAACAATTGTTGGATTATTATGGGTTGAGTACTGTGTGACTCCAGTGTTCAAACTTTACTTTGGGCCATGTGTACCCACTCAATCAAAATCCAACAGCTAAGGCCCTGTTGGAGTTTGACGGGTTGAGTACTGTTATGGCAAGTGGACTGTTGGAGTTTGATGGGTTGAGTACTGTAAACCAGCAACAGTCAACCATGGTGTTGGGATTTGATAGGTTGAGGAAGGTTTCTAGTAAAAATGCATAGGGAGTTAGGGTTAAGGTAGCTTTTGATATGAATGACATTGAATGACACCTGAATGCCTTGTTGAATGCTGATCACCTTCCTGTCCCGTGTAATCATGTTGTCACGCTTGACTTTTTCTTGTTTCCATTATTCATCATGGGTAACATCATAATAAACACTGTAATATTTATTCAACGTATTGATTTACATACATAAAGGGATAATATCATCACGATCAACAGGCCATGGAATCCAAGTGCTAGTTTTAGATTAACTCAGTGACTGAAAATAATATGCTGCTGCATAAACGAGCCAGTAATTTTCAGTCACTGTGTTCATCTTAAACTAGGACACTGATTCAATGCCCTGTTGAAAGTCTACTCTGATCATGACGATATTATCCATTTTAAGCATACAAAAGTTTGGTTTGCCGTAATCACATGACTGCTCTGACCAAACGAACCAATTTTTTTGCCAAGTTACGCTTGGTTTCAAAATGGCGGATTGTAAAAGTAACCCTCGTTTTGTTTATTAATTGTTCAAAAATGATTCAATGATTGTTCGCAATAAGCAAATTTTATCGTAAAAGTTAATAACTCATGCTTAATTAAGTTCCATTTTTCCAAAATAAAATTACACCCTTTATTTTGACAATTGACATTGACAAGAGGATTGTCCATGTCAACTGCAAACAATTGTCGTCTTCTCCTGAAGACAATCGGAGCATACTGATCGAAACATTGAGTTGTAACTACCAGTTCTTTTCAGAACTAATTACTCAGATTTTTTGTTCACATGGTGTCACCGCAAACAGTCTTTACTTATCCTTTTCACCATACTAAGCTACAAATCTGACTTAATTTTCTTGTTATGTACATATTTTCGCGTTGCTCTGTAAACTTATTTTTGGTCAAGATTTTCATGGCTGGTAATTGTGTGTGCCAAAACATGCCTCAGAAGAACCAAATCTTCAACCGCCATGGGTGCAAAGTCAGCTAGAGCTTAACTTACCATTCATGGTATACGTTCCAAATGTTCTGTCGTCATCCAGACGACCCAGGATTTCCCCTTTCCCTACATCACTGTCACCGACCAGGAGGAATTTGAGTAGGTAATCATAGGCGGTTCGACTCCTATGTGGAGTTGGTGACCCGTTCATGTTAACGGCATCGCTGGTCGTATGGCCTGACTGGCCAATCAAAAATATCTGGTTCGAGTGCAGAAGTTTTATGAGTTGGCGAGTAGAGGTTTGTGTCTACAGCAGTGATCCAGTGTTGATATGTGCCGTTTCATTAAGTCCAAGAAGACATCTGTGATAACATATGAAATAAAATTCAAATCGATTATACATGTACATACATGTAAGTCTGTGTAACTATAAGAATGTGTGTTGGGTCTGGGTCTGGGTCTAAACCAACCCCACTGGGTCATCCGAGGTTACAGTGCCTTGCCAGCTGGTGAAAGAAGGCATCACATATATGGATTAAACACAAATGAAATGCAACTTGTGCAACTTTCGGTGAATTCCATCTGTACATTTTAATTTGCCAAAGGATTTTGCCACTTTAAATGAAAACAGGGCCTATTCTTCAATATATTTATTATTCTCAGAATGGAAAACAATAAGAATGTCCCATTTATCTGTGAAAAACAAATAGGCCCATTGATACATAAGGGATGTTTAATAATAATAATAATAAAGATTTTTAGCGCGCACATATCCACCCTGCTGGGCGCTCAAGGCGCGGAAACAAAGAAAAAACATTAACCCTCCTATAGGTTTAACACTCAAAGACACTCAAAATCTTTATGTCTCTCTTAACCCATTGACTTTGTGCAGTGCACTCAAATACACTCAAAATTTGTATGTAACTCCCAACCCATTGACTTTGTGCAGTGCACTCAAATACACTCTAAATTTGTATGTAACTCCCAACCCATTGACTTTGTGCAGTGCACTCAAATAAATGCAAGGACATGTGGCTAGGAGGTAAAACTAAAACCACTCAACAGTACATACACAGCTCTGTGACTCTGTGGTTTGACCTACTAATTGGCAATGCACCCAAAAATACTCAAGTGACTGTCTGTGAGTGCCGTGCTGACTGGGCCAAATTTCAGCCTGGGCATAGGAGGGTTAATACAAACAATATACAATGATAGCATAGGGAAAACAAAACAAATTATGTACCGAGATACATGTACCTACAATGCAATTACAAATATACATCATCTTTGAAGAGTTGTAAAAGAAACACAAGTTAATGTTCACACATACGCAATGTTTTATTACACAAGTTATTAAGATTTTAAGTGACATGACTTAAAATTTTAATAAGTTACATAGGCCTATCTGGATCTGGATGATACTGTACAATCGCCTGCAAAGGCTTTCACGTACAGGTGCGCATGTGCATGGGCTGCACTGCAATATTAAATTTTAAAGTGATCCCCCTAAATATCGATTTTATCTAGTTGAGTCTTGGGAAAGAATGTAGAATACAACTGCCACTTTTTCTATCCAAATATGACAAATTTCACAGAATTTCCTTTAAAAGATGACAGAGGATTCACTAAGAGAGGAAAGTGTAGTGAAGTGAGGATTGGAAACGATCTTTTTCTTTTGGGAGATTTTGTGCAATGAATGTATGCACATCCAATGAGCTGTTGTGTTGGCCATTTTGTCGTCTGCTAAAACACATTTTCGACATTTTTTTCGGGTCTTGAATTAGGGTTTTCAGGTGAAAAATTATTCCTAAATCAATATGCTCAATATTTATATCAAATTAAAGGTCTTGATGAAAGAAATACAATGGTTTTTAAATCAAGAAAGTCGGACGAGTAGTTTTTGAGGAATCCTGTTTTATTTAATCAAGTATACAGCATTTGATGAAGCCCGACTGTCCATACACTGTGTACATCCCTAATGGCAACAAAACCGTTGAATCAGCCTACACACAATTACGGCTCAAAACTTTCACATGTGATAGAAAAGAGGTGTAAAATTCATTCAGACATCGCTCTTACCTTTCAACTTAAAAATTTCACCTCGAAAAACGGTGTTTAATTTTTTATCTCTTCATAACTTCGGTTGTAGAGTAGCTGTGGAGATCGAGCAAGCATGGGTATGTAAAGGAGCCCTTTGACTTAATATGGAAACCCGTTTTCTTGTCAATCATAATGTACTCAGGCGCGGAGACAGCTCCGAAGTGGATGCCCTCAGCAGAGCGCGGCAAATTTTACGGGCCGAATGCGCCCGATCTCGGAACACTTCGCGAAAGGCTGGGCGGGACGAGAGTGGTTCATTCATAAAAACCTAGCCTTTCGCACGTACTTCCGATTGCTATTTTATGTACATTGTTGGATAGCTGAGACTATAAGTAGGGTTTTCAGGTGAAAAATTATTCCTAAACCAATATGCTCAATATTTATATCAAATTAAAGGTCTTGATGAAAGAAATACAATGGTTTTTTAATCAAGAAAATCGGATGAGTAGTTTTTGAGGAATCCTGTTTTATTTAATCAAATATACAGCATTCGACGAAGCGCGACTGTCCATACACTGTGTACATCCCTAATGACACCAAAACCGTTGAATCAGCCTACACACACCGTGATACACACGCACAGCGTTCGTGCTCGTTTCCCTCATAAGAGCTTTTGAAAGGGTGTAAAAAATACACTCTCCGCTCAAAACAAAACAAAATTACGGCTCAAAACTTTCACATATGATAGAAAAGAGAGAGATGTAAAATTCATTCAGACACTGCTCCTACCCTTCAACTTGAAGATTTCACCTCGAAAAAACGGGGTTTACTTTTTATCTCTTCGTAACTTCGGTTGTAGAGTAGTTATGGAGATCGAGCAAGCATGGGCATGTAAAGGAGCCCTTTGACTCAATAGGGAAACCGTTTTCATATCAATCACAATGTACTCGGGCGCGGAGACAGCTCCGAAGTGGATGCCCTCAGCAGAGCGCGGCAAATTTTACGCACCGAATGTGCCCGATCTCGGAACACTTCGCGAAGGCTGGGCGGACGAGTGGTTCATTCATAAAACCTAGGCTTTCATACGCATTCGATTGCTATTTTATGTACATTGTTGGATAGCTGAAACTATAAGCTTTCCAATGAGCTATTACAAGTAAGATTTTGACAGGTAAAAGTAGTAAATTTTTTGGATTTAAAATTTTGATGTTTTTTGTTGCGGGCGATGCGCTGTGCGTGTGGAGGGCTTCGGTCAAGCACGTACAAACTGAAAACCCTACTTGAATGAACTAACTGATGGGGCACATCTTATCATCTTATGTAGTCAGGTAGTGAGTTCCATTCAGGTACAGTTCTTGGATAGGGTGAGTTGAGGTAACAGTTGTTATTAGCTGGAATGCGTTGACAGATTGGATGTGGTTTCCCGGAGATTGTGTGTGTAAACAGGCGAGATTGAGAGTTAGTCATTTGGAAGTACATACATGCAGCAATGAGTCAATCTATCACCAATCCCCAGTAAAGATAGGCAGTTTCATGAAAATTTGAAGTTGCTTCAATTCTTTTAAATGTCATATCACTGGATAGAGCAAAAAATTAGAAAGAAAATGAGGGGTCAATGGTCATGATAGGTTAACCCTGTGCAAAGTTACGATTTTTTGTTGATTTAAATATTTGGTCATTTTGGAGGCCAGTTTCATTTGAAAAGTTGTGACCGCATTTGCCTGCAACGTATCCTTGTAGTACTAACAAAGTGTCTATATACATGTAGCATGTACCCTCGGCCTTTTATAACAAAAAAATCTCATTGAATACCAAAATCCACCCGTGCGTGACACCCCGATTCAGCGTGCGTGACACCCCGATTCACCGAGTCAAATCGCCGATAGAGGTGATTTTTTTTTTAATTTGCTGTCGGATCATTTTCCGCGAGTTGCACTGGTTTTCCACCAACGTTACAGTTGGCACCACGATACGGTGTATCCTTTTTTCGTGGTTTCAAGTTTCGTGAAGACCATCCAATACCTCTAAATTGATGATGAATTTCCGTCATGCACAATGATGAAAAACGGGTCGTAAACACGGCGATATTTCTAACGTCCGAGTTCGGATATTTTGCATTGAAACGAAGCAAAATTTATGAATGAATCTAAAATGGCGTCTACAGATTAACGCTTAATCCGCACAGCGACAACGCGAGCTACGACGACATATTAAACAGCTAGCCAGGGAGAACGTTTTCGCGCGAACCCGGATGTGAGTGAGTCGGTCACAATCGCGATGTCTAAAGTTAGCTTTTGAAGTGCGCCGCCAGCGGCGGCTTGCGTGAATCTGCCTAGTAAAGAGCAACAGTTTCAACAGCCAACATTAATTCTGACACATCATTCAACAAAATGTTAAACTGTTACAAAAGTGTTAGTAAAAAATGTTCAATGATTGAGTTGCTGGATTGATATTCTCAATCAACATCTGACATGATCAAGATCATGAAGATGAAGAAAAAAAATATCAGAAAAATAAAAACAAATCACAGTCAGGGTTTCTAAACTGAAAAGGGTATCAATAAAAATATTAATACACTAATGATCAACACTTACACCTTCAACTTGGCAGTTTTTCGCGTGTACTACGTGTACTGAAACTCCATTCTCAGATTCTAATCAGGTATGATCTCACTCCGCAGTCTTCAATCTCCGTGTGATGAATGAACTTTCAGCAAAATTTCCTGACTCGACAGCAGAAACACTGGTTTGCTGCATGACGGTGTGTTTTACAATGTATTTATTTGTGGGAACCAGTGGGAACTCTATCAACACTTGAGGGCGACATTTAACATGGCAGCCTCCATGAATCTCTTGTTTACGGTTTACTGCGCAATTTTGCAAACAAATTCCATGGTTTAATAGAGTAAATAAAGTGTACTTACACCATATACACTTGCTTCCGTATTTCTCGTCGTGATAATACCGTTTCAGTTGCTCTAAAATGGGCGATGATGCCATTTACGCCACAAATGATGATGCTGCTATGTGCAAACGGTAAGTCTTATCGGAATTCGGAGCCAGTGACCGGTCTCAACTCACCCTAACAAGTAACAGTAACATTAACGTTTACCATATAAAACAGATATTGACTCTTACACTGTCACAGTCAGGAGACTATGAGAGTCAGGGTAGGTGAGGCGTGTGTGTGTATGGGGGGGGGGGGGGGGGGTTCTAACATCGCCCCAACCAACCCACTTCAAAACAAATTCTCAATATTCAAAATCGCCCCAATGAAAAGAATGTAGAATACAACTGCCACTTTTCTATCCAATATGAAAAATATCACAGATTTTTCCCATAAAAGATGACAGAGGACACACTTACATGACTTAGTTAAAGAGAGGGCATTTTTTTCCTTCTCATATTTATACAATTGCAATTTATCAACAACAAAAAAAAACCTCATAAATAGTAAACTAACTATTTTAGACTTGCCATCATAACACTTTGTGCTAATGCTTTATGTTCCTTTTTGTCGTTTTATTTTGTTTGTACTTGTTTTTAATCTCTTGGATTGATTTTTATATTATATTATATTTTATTATATTGTTTGATTATGTTTGGCAGCATTATGGAGAGCCACTAGATTGTGATTTGGTTCGCATTTTGGTAATCCTACAGGGGTGCTGTCAACATTTTGTCATGTTTACCTTATTTTCATCATGTATATGTATTTAATTTTTTTCTCTAATTGTTTTTTTGCCATTGTATTTGTGATTGTTTCTGCCCTGTGAAATAATAAATGAAATGAAATGAAATGAAAACTAATTTTAAGTAATTTATTGTTAAAATCGTTGTTTTATAATTTTGTACATGAATTTAACTTTTGGCATACTCATTTTTTTTTTTTTACATTTGAGAGGCCTGTTGCCTGATGATGATTAGAGCATACTAATCGAAATGTAGAGAACACCCCAAAAAGAACTCATGGTTCTCCCTGAACCATGTTCACACATAGCGATAGTTAGCTTTTATTTCCTCATTCTTCCGCATATGAAATCTTGTGTATTTTTAATTCAACTTTTGCACTTGTTGTTTAGCTTTGCAGTACAGCAAGGATATTGGACTGATCCATACATCCAATATCTCGTCAAGGCTGGCAGCAGAAAAGCACCCGAAATTAACCGAGGTAAAAACTGATATATGATTGAAGTGACTATTGGCTTGGCAATATACGTATACTAAAATCAAATATAGGGTAGAATGTCGTATCCGGCCGCCACTATTTCTCACTCATTATAACCAATAATGGTATCTTACCTGATCAGTAAGGTCGAGAACATATGAATGATGATGGTCATGTACTTTAGATGATTCTACATATATTTTTTCATGAAAAAAATCAAGCATTTTTGGTGTACGGTGACTGCGGAACAGCAATCAATGTGGACGCCATGTTTGTTTCCTCAGTCATGTCAGTCTGATCTTATGTCACCGCCCCAAAAAACCCAGTTGCCAATCCGGTCATCGTACATGCGCAGTGGCAACTAAGAACGGATCCTTCTATTTTATGAAGTGGGTAGGTCAATGCTAAAATTAATGGAAAGCACAGATATTGGCGTGCCCGGGAAATACATGTGCCATTTGAAAAAGGCAATTTGACACATGAATTGTTCGCCCACTGTTTGTCACTCCAACATAATGACTACATTAAATCATGGCCAGCATGAGTAAATGTTCTGGCTTTTTTATAAAAGGGAAAGAAAGTCCGAATGTCATCATAAGGGTGTATTTTCAAGATAGTTTTCATTCGTGATTGTTGAGGATTCATCAACATGAATTGAAAATATTATTAAAGGTTTCTTTATTTACACAAAGATTAGCCTACATAAGAATGTTTATTTCTATCTTTTGATTTATTGGGTGGCTTTCCGCCTACGCGGTAGCCTGTGCTGGGGAGGCTGGCGCTGATCTTAAAAGCGCTGCAGCGGTTTGTACAACAGCAAGATGTCATTGAGGAACTGTTCAATGTGGTCTTTCCCTGCATTTTGGCGACGCCACATATACTCGGCTAGGCGGACTCCTTTTGATCTGCCACCATGGCACTCAGTGTTATGTGTATGAGCACCGGTGGTCGGATCAACAAAGTTTAAGGAGTGATTTACCGTGAGATGTTTGAAATTTTCCTGACTGAGACAGTCATACGACTTCCAGCAGTCAGTGATGATTGTTGATCCAGCGGCAACATATTCCTTAATTAAAGGAATAAGTGTCGCTGAATCCCGCTGCTGAACCTCAATCAGGAAAACCTCTTTCGTCTCACGGAAAATGCCACCTAATACCCACTTACCATCGACCAGACGACCTCTGTTGTACTTGCGGTGGCCAAATTTGGACTCATCTATTTCGACCACTTTTCCTGGTCCACCTATCGCCTTGCTGTTCTTCTGCTGGACTACATGAAGGCAAATTTCACGGCAAAAAGTAAACCAGTCGACGACAGTGTGGCTACCTGTAGCCACACCTTCATCAAGACCAGACTCTCTTAGCGCCGCTTCATTTGACATTCTTGTAGCCCAGCAGTAAGTTAGCACCAGGATTTTCTTCAGTGACAACTTGCTATCGCTAAACCAGCTGCCATGCCGGATACTGCAGTTACGGGACCTCTTGCGGCACCTCCGGTTGTGACACCGCCAAGCAAACCCGTCGCCCCGGTCTGCTTTCACAGACCAGGACAAGGGATGCCGGCAGTATTGACACTCCGGTGCACCAGCAATGAGGCCCCGTTCCTTGCAGAAATCTGCCGTTGCCAAGGGGGTTGAAAGCCTCCCCAGCAACTTAGCAATATTCCAAGTACAACTCATCTTGCGCATATGAAGTGGATAAAGAATACTGATTGACTGTACTTATATACACTTTGAGAACAATGGACTAGAGCTTTCAATGGTTCTTATTCAGAAGTTGGTATTTTTTCCTTACACACCCTTGTCTGTTTCCCATGGAATAGTCCAAAGAAATTCACACATATTAACCCTCCTACTACTACAAGAGTCAAAATCAGTCAAAATGTTGATATACTTGCCAAGGTATATCTGGTACACTTAAAAGTCAAACACTGTCAAACCTTACGTGTAGTAAGTACATTTACAGGCTAAAATGAGTCAACCGTTTTGACTGGTAAAAGCATTGTCTTGTATTGCTCAGGGTGGTCACAATGACAGTTAAAACCAGTCCAAAACAGGCAGTTGACTGGTTTTGACCTCTATATCAACTTCCCACTAAAGTGTAGCAATAGTAGGAGGGTTAAATCATGACATATGCTAACTTTATTCAGTAACTTATAAATATTCAACTTATAAATATTAAAATTCATTGTCAGTAAATAATTATTCTAATGTTTTATTCAGTAAATATTACATATTCATTGTGACCTGGGTAATAAGTAAGACGGTAGAGTCAAATAAAACGAAAGGACTTTCATTGGCATCAAAGCCTCACACTCGAGTGGTTTAGGTGATGCATTTATGAGTTTAACATGCTTTCATTTCCCCATACAGGTTCGAATCCCAGTGAGTGTTCTACATGGTTATATGATTACTAACACTGACTTTCTTCACCCTTTCTCAGTAGCTACAGATATGGAATAGAAACCACAAGCAGTGGTGTGTGGAGTAGTTGGAAAAGAGGATTAGAGGATAGGAAACGGAGATATATAGAGCAACGTTTTTTTATTACACATTTTTTTTTGGGACCCCTTCTTTTTAAAACCCTACTTTTTAAACTGGTCCCCCCTAGGAACTAAACCCCCTTTCGCTTTTTGTACCCCCAAAAATCGTTAGACCCCTTTTTCAACTGGTTGGTGGTTGAACAATTTTTTTTTTTAAAAACGTCAAAAAAGTGGCGGCCGGATACGACATTCTTTCCAAAATATATATTGGGTCTCAAAGTCAAAGAGCAGGTTGATTTGGTTTTGTCAATCTGTATGATGACATAATGATTTTTGTGATTTTATGATTATGTGATTTGATGACATTGTCATCAAATCAAATATCACAAAAATAAAATCACAAAAATCATTCTGTCATACAGATTGACAAAACCAAATCAATCAACCTACTCTTTGAGACCCAATGTATATTTTAGAAATTAGAGCACATGGAATAAAACACTATTAGCATGGAGGAAGGAAAACTTCCTTCCTCCATGATATTACAAATAATATTTAATTTTGTGCTGGGACAAACATGGATGTATAAGTTTATAAGGGTCGGTCAAATTTACAATTGAAGAATTTCATGCTTCTGAGCACCGCATTTAAATGTTTGAGAGACTCGGCCTAATTTCTCCCCTTCACAGGTTACTATGCAAGAACAGAGGGTCTTCGATGTTTGTTGAGGCAGTTTCTGAAGCTCACACACTGTGCCTGTCAGGTTGTCAATCTAGGAGCAGGATTTGACACCAACTTTTGGCTTCTGAAGGTAACTTGGAGGATCTTCTATTTCAGAATGCATCCTATGAGTCTGAACCATTTTTTTTTTTAACTATTAGATTTATTTACTAAGCTTGGGCGATAACACGATAATATTGAATATCACGATACCTTTTATTATTCGATTACGATATCGAGAACCTTTTTAAGTTATCGAGATATCGGAAAATCGCGATTAAAAATATATATCGCGATTTAAAAAAATGGCCATTGTGAGTCAAGTCAGAAATTCCATGGAAACAAAATTAGAACAGTCTTTTCAGCTTTTGGAAGTGAGAAACAAAAGCGAACTACTTCAGAAGTACATACATGCAAACGAATTTGTGATTTATTGTGATGTTTTAGAGGGGTACATACCTAAAGCAATCATGCATGAATGAACAAATAATCGCAATACTATCGAAAATCGCGATATATGTTTGCCGATATATATCGTGGATGAAAAAAATCGATATCGCCCAAGCCTATTATTTACTCTGAGAAACAAGCACACTCTGGTCTGAAATCTCACTCCCTGTGACTGACAGAGATGATACAATTTAATCGAGGTCATCTCAGTGAAGCACTGGGCCTAATTTCATAGAGCTGCTCAGCAGAATATATTGCTTAGCAAATTGATCTGGTAAGCAGAATTGAACTGAGAACTATCCTGAAGCAACATACATTAACCCTCCTACTTTAGCTGAACTTTAGTGGCAAGTAGCTATAGTGGTCAAAATTAGTCAATTGACTGTTTTGACTGGTTTTGACTGTCATTTTGACCACCATTTTGACCACCCTGAACAATACCAGACAATGCTTTTACCAGTCAAAAACGGTCGACTCATTCTGACCTGTAAATGTACTTACTACACGTAAGGTTTGACAGTGTTTGACTTTTAAGTGCACTAGATATACCTTGGCAAGTATATCAACATTTTGACTGTTTTTGACCCTTGTACTAGTTTGGCTGATAACTCAGTAGCTCAAGGAAATTGTCCCCTGATGTGGTCTGTCAGGGATCATCCAAATCCTGTGTACATTTTCCTCGAGATAGGATTTGAACCCGGCTCTTAACCATCCTACACGTAGAGGCCACTCCCAGCCACTAAATGTCCAATATGTTGTACACATATCATTTGTGCATACAAGCCACACTAACCCTTTTAAGTAATGTTGTATGTAAAACTCTGAGGCCACTGGAGACTAAAACTGTAACAAAAAAAACTCGTTGGGGTTTCAGCAGTTATTTTGTAAACACAGACTCTCAAGAGTAAGCCACCACCAGCCACTGAGACTGGAACATTAATAGTATGCCCCTGCAATACATCAATCACAAACCACTAAAACCAACAGACATATGAGGTATTATGTTACTATGCAGTATAGCCATTAGGAGCCACTGCCTTCCATAGCAATGGCTTGGAGTGGCCTCAATGGTTTGTTCATAAATTTGCACTGATAGTAGGAGGATTAATTAAACAAAGATTGCATGTTCTGGTCGGAACCATGTCGAATTTAGAGTGACAAGGCAGGGGGACAGTATCTGCCCATTATGTGTGCCTCCTCATTACATTCACCCTGGATTCATCCCAGGTCAGTGCGTAACCATTTTGCTAAATTATATAAATCTTGTTTGATGTAGGATGAAGGTCTGGTGGCAGATGTCTTTGTTGAGTTGGATATGAGGGCAGTGACCTGTAGGAAATGTCACATGATCAAAATCAGATCCAACCTGCTGGAACCGGTTCAAGCCAGTCATGGTGCAGACCCAGTAGTCATTGGTGAGTATACAAACATATCAAATCCTTTTTGGGAAAGGTTTATCCAACAGGCATGATATTCTTCCTACTTTAGTAGGAAATCCTACCTTTTGATTTTGAAAATCCTACCATGAAACCGGGTTCTGACTAACTTCAGACCATGGAAACTTTCCTTGTGTATCATTTTATTGTAAATACAAAGATAAAAAAAACAGTTTCCATGGCTATAGAGGTAAACCGCTATAGGCTAGTATATGCCTAATGATAATGGCAAACATTTTTCCTTCCTTTTCATTAACTCACAATGTCATCCCTGATCCTACATGTGGACAGTCAGACATGGGGGTAAAACTTCCTCAAGAAATTATTCCACATTTTTAAGTCTTATGTTTTTGACTATTTTAACAGAATTTTCGGGAAATGTTATTTTTCATCAGAACTTTACTATTTTACTTGAGGAAGTGCAAACAAATTTTTTCAAAATAATTGTGAGAAACACAGTAAATATGTACCAAAGCTAATCTATGTTCCCCCCCCCCCCTGTCATGTTTTGCAATATTCAACCTTTTTGCCTCATGCCCATACCCTCTCTTCCATCCAGGATGTCTGTTGATGTCTTATATAATCTTACAGTTTTCTTTCTACCTTAAAGGGACAATATCATCACGATCAACAGGGCATGGAATCGGGGTGCAAGTTTTAGATTAACTCAGTGACTGAAAATAATGCCCCACATGATAAGGTCATATTACTGTTACTGCTGCATAAATGAACCAGTAATTTTCAGTCACTGTGTTCATCTTAAACTAGGACACCGATTCCATGCCCTGTTGGAAGTCTGCTCTGATCATGACGATATTGTCCCTTTAAAATATATTTTATTTTGAAATTGCTTTGTACACAGAGGATGCTGAGCTTCACTCCGCTCATTATCACATCATGTGGGCCGACATGAGAGATATTGCTCAGGTAGAGGCCAAACTCAACACAGCTGGGTTAGATAGAAAGTAAGTGCATTATTATTGCAGACGATCAGAGCATACTGATCGAAACGTCGAGTTGTAACCTCCAGTTCTTTTCAGAACTAATTACTACTCAATAGAGAATTTCACATGGTGTCGCCACAATTAGTTTGACTTATTATTGCTGTCAATGCACTATGGCAAATCCAGTCTAAGGCAAGAAGGTTACTGTACTTGCATTCCCTTATTCATAATCATACTAAATACATGTATTATATTTCTATATACATAAACTATCAATAAAAACCTACTTTGCTTTACAATTAGGAGAAAAGTTGTTCAAAGTATTATAGGCCCAACTTTGAGAAACCATATGGAAAAAAGAATACCCCCAAAAAACCTTTATTTCTTTAGACTGAGGGATCTCCTATATCCTAAGTCAACCACCCTCCATCCCCCTGTGCTTGTCAACAACTGATTCAGTTCAGTGAGCACACACTCCTCTCCCGCAACCCCTAGGATCCTAGTCTCAACAGTTCCCGCCTGCGCGCCTCAACGAACTAATCCTCCAGCATCCATTCAGGGGATGATCCTCCAGCAGTCTACTTAAGCAGCAGCATTTTCCAGAGTCCGGCATTCTCCTGAGGACGATCAGAGCATACTGATCGAAACGTCGAGTTGTACCTCCAGTTCTTTTCAGAACTAATTACTACTCAATTGAGATTCCACATGGTGTCACCGCAATTAGTCTTACTTATCATCCTCACCATGCAAAGCTACAAGTTTTACCTTTCTTTCTTTAGTTAGAGAGGGATTTTCCCCTATCCCCTTGTGTGGAATACAGGGATTTCCCTCTATCATTCAGTGGGCTCACACAAGGGGATAGGGGAGATCCCTGTTAGAGAGGGATTTTCCCTTATCCCTCACTGGGCTCATGCAAGGGGATAAGGGAAATCCCCGTTTAGAATATTGGTAGATTAAACTATGTCTATGAAGAACACACAAATTGAGTGCAATTATACAAATTGTCACAGGTTGTCTGATGTCACCGTTTGAAATAAAACCCGAATGTTCTGAGTTTTGAGATGCTTCCTTAGGGGCGTGGCTAAGTCATAAACGGGGATAGGTCCCTTCCAAAATTGGTTTCCAAATCTCATTAAATCTTGTTTCCTTTCAATCTCCCCCCCCACATGCAGTAAGCCCACATTGTTCCTGAGCGAATGCGTTTTAATCTACATGCCCCCTGACAAATCAGCCGACCTGATCAAGTGGACCGGCAGCCATTTCAGTACTTCCTTCTTTCTCAACTATGAGCCGGTCAACATGGGTGACCGCTTCGGTCAGATCATGGTGCAGAATCTCCGGAAGCGTACCTGCGACCTGGTAGGGGTGGATGCATGCATGAGCCTAGATACTCAGGTACCTACTTAGTCGTTGATGTCAGATGGCATTGTATTTCAAAATTATCGTTATCCCTGTAGAGATGCAAAATAGCTTGTCACACTGCCTTACAATGTGCTTCTGTCAGACATTGTAAATGAAGTTGTTAGAACTCCCTAGGCCCATTTGCTTACACCTGAATCCTCCAATAGTAAAGCAAGCACATGACATGTATGCACACATGTGTTTCTATTCTGTGATACATGTACATGGCCAGGGACCTTCCCTGCATGCATGGAGCAATAAACAGTGTCCACTGACCCAAGCACTGACCTTGCAATCACTACAACAAACATGGATGTACATGTACCATGGAAAGGCAAGTATGCCTAATAACCTCCAAAATCCTTCACTTTAGCAAAGAGGATTTTGGAGGGTTAGGGTTAAAGACTGAAACTTGTATACATATCTCTTGATTCTTATAAAAGTATTACAGAAATTTTACCAAAGGTGTTTACTGGCTTTAAATTGACACTAACCTCAAACAATATTTTTGCAGAAAGCAAGGTTTATCTCCAATGGTTGGGAGGGAAGCCATGCTATGGACATGATGACAGTGTATCGCAACCTCCCAGGTGAGGAGCTGTACCGCATCGAAAGACTGGAGTTCATGGATGAGACTGAACCCTTGCAACAACTGATGGAACATTACTGTATGTCTTGGGCATGGAGGGATCCTCAGAAGATTGGTAAGACTGCTCAATCATCATCATCATCATCATCATACATGTAGGGTGGATTGTAGTGGCCAAGCAGTCTAGTGCATCGGACTCAACTTCTGGTGTTGTCAGAATATGGGTTTGAATCCCGTCCTGCCTGGTCACAGTACTTGTGTCTTTGAGCAAGGCACTCAAGTATAATTGCTTTGTCCTTCGGATGGAACGTTAAACCATAGGTCCTATGTACTAGATTATGAAAGCAATGTACGTAAAAGAACCCAGAACACTTATCGTGGAAGAGTAGGGGTTTATCCCGGTGTTTCTGGTTCACATAGCAAGTGCCCTTGTTTACAGGTTTCCTCAGGCTTCTGAGCTACAGTGCTTAAGTGTGCTTTTGAGGAACCCTTGGTTTCATTACCAGAAATGTATAATAAAAATAATAATTGGATGGATAGCAAATAATGGTCAGATAAACGAAAATTGTTGATTTAAAACCAGTATCGTGTCATGAACAACAAAATAGGGGAGAGGCATTCAGATTTTTTTATTCATTCTAAGGCTAAAAAAAAAGTCTCTGGTTTCTAGTCATAGGTCGGCTTCAAAATCAGCGTGGTGACATGCTTTTTTTTTGCCAACCAGTGAAATACGTGATAATTAGAACCAGACCAAATTTCCCATACACAAAGTATGGTGGCCAAGAGAGGCCGCACAAATCAGGCAAACGTTCATACCCCTATGTGAAAATGTCATTTAAAACACAGCAGAGCAGAATTCCAATCGATCCAGCAATTTTTGCTGCAATCGGACATCGTTTCATTGAAGAAAAAAAAAGAAAAAATTAAAAATGTCGACATGCAGATCTGAGGTGACGCGCAGACCAGAAACCCGGAGACTTTTTATTTTAGCCTTCATTGCATGAAGATATTAAATTCAGTTGCAAAATTTTTACATTTCTTACTTGAATGATAGCACCTTTATCAGATGAACTTAAAATTCACACATTTTTAAGTGTAAAACAGCTCAATTATGTTTGTGTGAGATCACACATAGGTTACAGTGGCTTTAAGAAGACAAGTTCTAGTCTTACAAGTGATAGTGAATTGAGGGAGACGGTGTCTCCTACAAGATTTGTTTTCGTTAGTGAAATACCATGAAAATACACTTACCCGTATGTGTCTTTGCTTTCTTATCAACCACAGGACTGGAGACAATTGGCTTCAACAGGTGAAGCTGCTGATAACTAATCTGGATTATTGAGGGAAAATCTCACTAAACGTCACACAGAGTGGTCCGTCCTCAAATTGTTTGCTGAACCCATATGTCAGGGGGCATAACTCAGAGACAAGGTTATGGGGTGTGAATACATCATCTTTTTTTTGTGTGGTCACAACTAATAAAATAGGATTGTCTTCAGGAAACCCACAAAAGAATTGTATTGACATCAACACATGCTAAATTGCTGAATGTAGTACAACGGTTTTGTTGGGGCATTACTCCAGAGCTTGCTTCTCGACTGTTCTTTAAGGCAAGTCTGGACATTAACTTTTCTTGACACTAGCCAGGTTAAGTCTAAACATTTACCTGTGCAACACAGGTTTTAGCAGCCCGACATTTTAAGTAGTATGAAATTTGGTCTAAAAGTCAAATGACCAGTTGCCAGTATACACGTTTGTAAATACAGCCATTCTCGATAACAATCAAGTGATTTCTTTTAAACTAACCTTATTTTGTTATGTCATTTCGGAGAAAATAGTGACAATGCATTCTTGAGTTTAATTCTTTTATTGAAGAATTTCAAAGTGTTGGTTAAAAATGTCTATACAAATAACACCATAAATACCAGAGAAGTGATTATTACCTTAACATCTAATGCTGTGACCAGATGTATTTAAGAATTGCCAGCAAACTGCTAGAGAAGTTCAAATGTGTTCATTATGGTATTACTTGTGAAGGATGTTAGTATTAAACAGGAATTAAAATGTGTTCATTTTAATTTATCTTTAAAAAGATAATCTTGAAAGTGTTTTTGACAATATTTGTCTGGCTTACTTAAATGTAGGTATTTTTTTCTTGAGTGCATTGAAATGCTTCCAAGTTGCATATCCTTGAAAACTGAGCTGAAGTTTTTTTTTATAAAAGTTTGTATAAAGTTAAAGGATTTATTATTAATTTATGATTTAACTTTCAACTCAAAGTTGATTATTTTGATTATTTTGATTATTTTGATGAATTGAATAAAACTGTTTAATTGCCATTAGACTGTAGTCATGATGTCTGATAATTTCGATTTGTTAACTATTCAATCCGAATTTCATGCTTGTTAGAAAGTTCACATTTGGCTGTCTACAAATGGCACATACGTAGAAACATTTTTTGTAATTGCATTACAGACCGATTTATTTTTATTTTTTTTAGCCAAATCAGAAAAATTTAACTTGCATATCGAGGAAAAAAAGTTACCTTTTCACTCAGTAATTTATTTCATAATTTTCATTGGCAGTAATGTTTCTTTCTTGCTGTTAAATTCAGAACATAAAAATAACCAAATCGTTGAAATCCACACAAATTAAATTACTAAGGAATTTAACTGTTGCAGAAACAATTATACATAGTTATTTTATTTCCATGAGGTGGTCTCAACAGAACCCTGTAAGGGTTAAAAAAATTGTTTGTAAAACAATTATGGTAAGAATTTACCACTGAAATTGTCATAATCTCTACATAAAACCAGTATACATTATTGGTAAAATGTCTGTAAATTCATCCATACTTTTTAAGAATCAAAAAAGAGATGTACAGAAAACCAACCTAATTTCATTGTGTGGTTAACTAGAACATGCATTCAGATTGATTTTTCTTATATGTTACAATGTGGAATTAACATCTCTGAAGGAAGATAATTTGATTAATTGTACAAAAATGACAGGTTTGATTTCATTTTGCCCTGCATACTCGGTGTTTTCCGAGTGTCTGTGAAAAAACTTCACGGGCGGGATTCGAACCCACGACCTCCCGCTTACTAGTGCAGACGTCTTACCTATCGACCACCGAGCTTGCCCGATGATGACTGGCTGGCTAGAATCCCTGTAAGCAGGGGTTCTAATTCCGCCCGAGTCACCTGTGAAATTTTTTCCACAGATACACGGAAAGCACTGAGTATACAGTGCTATACACACGTCGGTGTAGGGCAAAATTAAATCAATTGTTTATCACCAGACGCAAGAATTTCCTCAACCATATTTGATACCATCATCAACTTTACACCAAGTAAGTTTTATGTAAATCTGTCATCATTTGTTTTTCAAGAATACCGATAGTGTATAAGGGTGTTAACTGAAACACAGGCATTGGTATTACTGGAGAAATTGTTAATATTCTAATCAAGTTTAACCAGTTCACACCGGGAATAAAAAAGTTTTTCCAAACCCCCGTGGCGGGTTTATTTTTACCGCACAAACACGAACAATGGTGCTTACCAGAGCGTGACTGGGGAGACCGCGTCTTCCACTGTATGCTTATGGCTCGTTGCCACGTCGACCGGGAATCCTGTGGCGTGTATACACGGCCTCCGACGCGAACTGGTTAACAGACAATGTGTCTAGGACCAAAGAACAGATTCCACTGAACATCTCAAAGGATGTTAGCAGTACTAATATAAAAAACACTGCTGGCTTTATGTCAGAAGTTTTCATTCGTTGAATAAAAAAAAATCAGATTGCCAAATTCATTCTTAATAAAAATATTACTGAAGGCACATTCTCAGATCACGCTAACCTTACTAACCCAAAATACTGATATTTAACATCTCTTATCTACACAACCACGCTCTCACAAAATACACAAATTTATTGCAAAAATATACAAATAGTTAACATTTTGAAAGAATACCTTGTCGCATCCATAAAGACTGGTTCATCTTTCATGTGAATGTCGAAAGTGATGTGAATTACTGCGACGTTAACAATGCAAGGGCATTATTTGTGACCCGCTCTGGCAAAACCCGAAACTTCTCGGCATTTACCATAATGCGTAACAACCATGAAAAGATTACAAAACTGACCATAGGGACCAGTAAGAAATTCTCATGTCACCATTAAAAATTTATAGGTAGAGCATTTTCTTTTGATTTTGATGGAAAAAGAAAAATCCTGAAACGTTGTTGGGAACAATTTTGGGAGGTCACTCCGAAAAGTTGGGTCCAAGTTTAGAGTTTTGCCAGAGCCAGTCACATTTGACCATTGTGGACGTCCTGAAATTTACTTTACTTTTGCATTCACGTGAAGCATGAACCAACCTTATGTCGGTCATACTGACCTTCTTATAGAAGAAACCAATTTGAAAATTATCTACACATCCAGTTTACCCGAAGTACTTATCAAATACCAGCTGAATTGCCAAAAGGAGATATATAGATATATATTATATAGATATATATATATATATATATATATATATATATATATATATATATATATATATATATATATATATATATATATATATATATATATATATATATATACCTCACAAAAAGAAAGTCCCCACCTGTATGTTTAAAAATATTTTTAAATTTTAGAGACTTATGAGCATAAACATGATATGACGATTTAGCCTGATCATCGACACACATGTTGCAAGCAAGATTTGTGCGAATAACATTGCGCATCAGTGCACACAACTCGGTTGATTGTGTTGGGGTACCTGTTCATTTCTCACAACTTTGCATTGTGGCTCAAAATAACACCCCTGAACTCAAGCAAAATGGGTTATCCCTTTTGTCATCAGCTTTATTTGTCTGTTAAATAATGTCTTGGAGCACTTTTAAACTAAAGACCTCATTATTGGAATGTTCATTTGCCAAGTGGTCATACAGGTGGGGACTTTCTTTTTGTGAGGTGTTTTTATATATATATATATATATATATATATATATATATATATATATATATATTTATTTTCATTTTATAATTAATATAATTTGTTTAATGAAGAATATTATGAGTATGGAGTGTAACACGAACACAATGTGGCAAATTTGGTTGACCTCAAAATTCGTCATGCATGTCGTCTGAGGACACATAAGCTAAACATGTTCTCAGACTTATCAAAATTTAGGGGGTGACGTTTCTTTTGATGTTATGTATATATACACAAAATAAAAGTTCATTCCAACAAAAACAATATCTTAATTAATGCACTATGTTCAGCAGAAAATCAATTTTGTTCAAATTAAATTAATTATAACGGAGCTGGGTAGGTTGATTCTGACTTAAAGGTACAAATGGCCTTTCATGGGAGCGATATTCGACAAATGGACGGCCCATTGTTTCAAAGAACATTGCTGGAAAGAATCCTCTAATCTTTCAATAAACTCCTTTTAAGAAATCTTTCCTGCGATGTACTTCTTGTCTTTTAAAAGATGTGTGCCCTATAGACCTTCATCAGGGTGCCGCCATCTTGTTTATTTTTTATTCCATACAAGTCCATATGACCAAAGTGAGGCTGAAATGGAAAATAGTCAGGCCCCTTTTATGTTAAGAGAATCATCACTCATAACCGTTATTGCGTATACAGGGGATCTGACGAAGATGATGGCAGCAGGGTGAAGGTCTATAACATGCTATCACACCAAGCAGAGGCACTGTGTACCTTTAACCAACAACAAGGAAATCATCATCGTCGTCGTCGTCATCATCATCATCGTCGTTGAGCACAAATCTTGGTGTGCTTGCTCGACTACTCTTCAGTGTGCCTCGACTCCCTAATTTCATCAGCGGACTCTGGAATAATTGGAGAGTTGTGAAGTTTGACAGAGAATGCAGATGAAAAAAAAAAGTCATTGTGAGTTCGGGTCCAAACCGAGTCTCCTGTGGATTTGTTTTCTACGGACACTCAAAAGTACAGAGTGTAGCAGGATTGCTATCATCTAGGGTACTCTCCAATGGTACCCTGGCAATCTAAATCCTATGTAGGTTTGTGTATTTTTATGATTGCCTGGGTACCCTTGGGGGAGTACCCTGGGTGACAACAACCCCTTCTGCATTACTAATGTACACGTAGGATTGGGATTGCCTGGGTACCCATGGGGCAGTACTCTGGGTGGCAACAACCCCCTTCTGCATTACTAATGTACACGTAGGATTGGGATTGCCTGGGTACCCTTGGGGGAGTACTCTGGGTGGCAACAACCCCTTCTGCATTACTAATGTACACGTAGGTTTGGGATTGCCTGGGTACCCATGGGGGAGTACTCTGGGTGGCAACAACCCCTTCTGCATTACTAATGTACACGTAGGATTGGGATTGTCTGGGTACCCATGGGGGAGTACTCTGGGTGACAACAACCCCTTCAGCCTGAGCATACAGTGCTGTGCCACATTTCTGAGGGCAAAAATCATAGTTCTTTAAAGATGCATATTCTGTGTGAATTTTTATTCCTTTCCATAATTTTTGGTTTAAATATGTACACTGTTCTTTACCTAGAGAAAAGAAAGTTTATTACCTTCAAATAAGACATTTCACAACACAATTTCCCTTTAAAGAAGCATAACCTGCATTAATACTTATGTTTTCCATCATTTTTGGTTTAAATTTCGATCAAGACTTACTTAGTGAATAAACACATTTATGACACATCGTGATAAATTCATTGCTGATCAAATAATGGCACATATGGTGTAAAATATCTCACAGGGGTGTGATTTGACAAAAGTAAAAAATCCTGAAAAATGGCTAGCAGGCCTGGGTCTCCCTTTGGTCTAGAGGACAAAGCCCCCTGAACCTCCTGTGGGTAGCAGGCCTGGGTCTCCCTTTGGTCTAGAGGACAAAGCCCCCTGAACCTCCTGTGGGTAGCAGGCCTGGGTCTCCCTTTGGTCTAGAGGATAAAGCCCCCTGAACCTCCTGTGGGTAGCAGGCCTGGGTCTCCCTTTGGTCTAGAGGACGAAGCCCCCTGAACCTCCTGTGGGTAGCAGGCCTGGGTCTCCCTTTGGTCTAGAGGATAAAGCCCCCTGAACCTACTGGACCCTCACAAACAAGAAACTAGAGGTTTGGACACAATACAGGCTACTTCTTTCTTTACTTGGAGGCTACTTCTCTTCTTTAAAGAATATTTTGAGGCAAAGTAAGATTTGTAAAAAAAAATCCTGAAATCAGGAAAAATCCTGAAAAATCACAGGCCTGATCTTATTTGAAATTGATTTACTTTCCCTATTTCAAGGAAAGATGAAGTGTTCTAATTAAAAACAAAATTGCCAGGGGAATATCAAAATACACTGAATATGCATCTGGGAAAGAAAAAATGTGTTTAGGTTTAATTCTGTTAGTTAAAACCACAAAGACTACTTTACACCACAAAGAAGTGGGCTTTTATAATTAAGCGAGGATATCGTTGTGTGCCCGGAAGAAAGTCGTAAGGCTCTACGACCTTCTTCCGGGCACACACAAAGCACAACTTTTTTGTCCCAGCAGAAGGTCGTAAGCAATAAAATGGCTCCTTTGAAAAATAACTGTTATATATTTGTTGCTAGAATTACTCCCAAGACATGTTTTTCCATTCCCATGCGGAATTTAACTTTCCTACAATGACTTATAAATGGCAGAAAAATGACCAAACTTTCACACTCAGTTTTCTTGAAACACAATTTTGCACATTAATTGCTTACAACCTTTTGCCGATCACACTTTCGTTATGTCCTTCTCCTGGGGCACACAATGATACATATATTGTAGCACAAAATTAGCAAAAACAAAACAAAAAGGCTTATGAATAGAGTGATATGAAAATGATTGTACACAACAAGCATTATGAATATTTACAATACAAAAAAAAAATCAATTGACAGGGCACTTAAACTACTTCACAACACTTAAAATTGTCAAGGTTTTCTTTGATTATAGACAGATCCACTGAAACAAGGAAACTGGCCACTCAAAATACATTTCCAAATGTCTTGTATCTTTTGCCCTACACCGATGTGTGTATAGCACTGTATACTGTATACACAGGCGACTCGGGCGGGATTCAAACCCACGACCTCCTGCTTACTAGTGCAGACGTCTTAACCTCTCGACCACCGAGCTTGCCCGATGACAATTGGCTGGTTAGAATCCTATATAGACCTTATGCACATGACGTCATTTGAGTAGGGCGCCCTCGGCTAGAGGTCAAAAGAAGGTTGCTCATTGGCCCAATCTGTGCGCCGCGCGTGTACAGATGTGTGTTTTCCATTGTTTCATCATCGTTTTACCTCCAAGATGGCGGCGTGATGATGTCAACGCATAAGGTCTATAGCAGCGGGTGCCGCGATATTTAAAGGTTTTTGAAATTCTTGCGTCGGGTGTATCTTGTCATCCCATTGTTATAATCAAGTATTGGCTAGTATGCTGCCAATTCTTAGTACCCAGTCGTTGGTAGAAAATGTACGTTTGATGCAGCATATGGTATCACTGCAGCTATGACGGCACACAGTGAAATGGTAGGTGGATTGGTGGATTGGTGGATTGGCAGATTGGCAGATTGGCGGATTGGTGGATTACTAATCACACCCGTGCATGTGACCAACTTCAAAATCAGAGGAAAAATGTTTTGTTTGAGACTGCGAACACAATAATAATAATAAGAATGTGTGGACTTATATAGCGCACGTATCCACCAACTGAGTGGTGCTCAAGGCGCATTATATTATTACCCCTGCTCATAAGGCTCATAAGGCTCATAAATCATTCCTGAAACCATCTCAGCTCCCTGGGTAATATACAGCTCAATTGCTGCCATTACAGCGCATATAGGGCTAATCAACCAACTCTGCCCTCACAGGTACCCATTTAACCCCTGGGTGGAGAGAAGCAATTATGGTTAAGTGTCTTTCTCAAGGACACAAGTGTCACGGCCAGGTTTCGAACCCACAAAGCCCGTAACACCGTACTGTGTTGAAGGGCCCTGGAATATCTTGCAATTCTAGATACTCTGTTGTGCATTCTCATCATGTTTCAAGAAACATACAAAAAAAAATAATAATAATAAAAATATATAAATCCAGAGAAGAGTTGCATGCTTGTAATGGGGAAACATGACTTTTCTTAGTTTTTCAGTGGACTTGTCAACAACTAAAATATTTCAGTAATACATGTACCTGAGAGTAAACATTTATGTACATAAACATATCCTATGTACTACATACACTGAATACAATATATATATATATATATATATATATATTGGAATGATTCTTATGGTATATCAGGAAAACGTTCAACGTATCTTCTCTTTACCTACCTGATGATTCAGTGTTTCCTAGCATGCGTCTTCGTTCAAAATTGGTCTTAATTTTGTAATCAAATGTTTTAATCCAATTATTTCCAGCTGGTTTTTGTTCATGCTAAAAACACAAAACGGCTGTGACGCAAGTACGAGTATCTGGAGGTTGCGAATGAAGTGACACAAACCACCTAAAAACCTTAAAAATGTATTTTCTTTTTTGATGTTCAGGGGAATATTGACACCAGAGAATTGGATTTCTAATTCAACAGTCATATTCTAATGACTGAAGACAACTTAATATTCCCTTCTCATTCCAAACGCCAATCCTGATTACAGACAAGAGCTGCTAAGCAGCTTTTGTCAGATACCAGCCAAACTTTCATACAAAATTATTGTACTTTGGCTGGTGATCCGTTTTATACTACTCAAAACAATTTAGGGAACACCGGAATAATCTCAGTTAAAGCAAGATCATTTATTTCAGATAAACACAATGTTTCACATAATTGATGAGAAACAACTGCACAATAAAACAGATGATAAAGGATGCATGTAGTGATTACACATTTCATGACATGACTACTGAAAGAGAGAGGGGGTTGCAAATGAAAATCCCGGTTCATGGAACATTTCAAACCTATTTGATGTTAAAAATCCGGTGTTCCCTAAATTGTTTTGAGTAGTATAGATTGCTAAGCAAAAGTGTCTGCTTAACAGCTACATCAAATGGACCCTTGATCAATAAAATGTCCCTGCCTGCTTGCATTATTTATAAGACCCGACTAGAAGATGCTTTGCTTTGACTTGTTAGTACGCCCTTTCCTGTTAATCGAACCCACGACCACGTCCTCTTCGCTGTCGCCACTGCCCTTGCGTGGTGAGATGCGTGCTTTGCCGGAAGGAGGTCGCCCTCTTGTGGCAGGCTGGTGATGGAGGGTGGGATGGATGATGGGATGGTGATCCAAACACAGAGGTGAAGGTGGTGAGAGAAATGGTGAGAGTTTTGATGATGATGAAATGAACAGAAAAACATTAGTTCACACTGTGAAAGAAATGTTAGTTAACCAGATTTACAGGTGACGATAAAGATTTTCAGGTACATAAAGTAAGGATTTACTGCGATTATTGTTCTTTTGGGATAGGAGAAGTTAAGAAGGAATATAATGAGCATGGTTACATTTCAGGGAAAATGAGTTTTCAAATCATCAATGACAAATAGATTGAATTTTCAAACAGTTCTGGAGTAGCTATAACATGACTATTTTGCTAGATTGAAAGTATATATCATATCACAATCCCTTTAAGATGAAGATTGCTAGATTGAAAGTATATATCATATCACAATCCCTTTAAGATGAAGATTTATTAGCAAAAAAACAACTATTTTAACCAGTTCGCGTCGGGAATAAAAAAGTTTTTCTGGGCCCCTGTGCGGGTTTCTTTTTCCCACACACACACATTAATGGAAGCTTCCACAGTGCGTGGCCACGTCTTCCGAGCATGTCACTGTACACGCGTGGCTCAACCGAGCATGCATACAAATATATCAGAGTTTCCTATGGCGTGTTTAGACGCTCTCCGATCCGTGGTGCAAAAAAAAATTCCGTGTATACACGGCCTCCGACGCGAACTGGTTAAGTCCAAAGACAGTTTTAGTAATGTCATTTTATATGCATTCATAATTTGAATTATGTGTCACCACCTTAACATCAAACAGCTTTTCTCACAGCACTCATTAACCCTTCTCAGACTGCAAGGGTCAAAAATCAGTCAAAATATTGCCAAGGTATATCTAGTGCACGGAATATCTAGTACAAGGTATTAGTCAAACACTGTCAAAACTAAGTAAGTACATTTACAGGTCAAAATGAGTTGATTGCTTTTGACTGGTTAAAAGCATTGTCTTGTATTGTTGAGGGTGGTCAAAATGACAGAATAAACAGTCAAAACTACCCCTGTGTGCACATTTGGGTCAACAGTCAAAATAGGTACTCGACTGATTTTGACCACTATAGCTACTTGCCATTAAAGTTCAGCTATAATAGGAGGGTTAATAAAGTTCAATATTAACCCTCCTATATACAGTGCAGTTTGCCATAGAATTGTCAGACCTTTCAATACCTTTCAAGTTTGCTGTACTGAAGGGTTTTGAAAGGTGAGAAAACTGTCTGACAAAAGGGACCTATGAAAGGTTTCGAAAGGTATAACAACTCTCTGAACAAACTGGTGTTGAAATGTTTCAATACCTTTCAAAGGGTATTGAAAGGTGTGGTTGTTCAGTAGCAACAAATTCTGGAGGGTTTTAAAGGGTTCATAATAATTGATAGCCATTTTGGCCCGTAAGCAGATTTTGAAAGGTTTTGAAAGGTCAAACCATAGGAGGGTTAAGTCATTTAAGTATTGAAAGGGTTAATCTTCGAAAGCTTTATTTGCATATTGATCATGTGGCCCACTTCTTACAAGTTTGACAGATGACAGATTTCAAGCTGAATTTGCTTGAATCCCATCTGTATGAGCAAATATAGCTACAAAGTAGCAGGTTTTGTTGGCTTTTGTAGCCCAAATTTCTACAATCTGTTCATATTTCTGGTAGTTAGGTTTTAGGCATTGTACATGTATGTGCTGATGGCATTCCATTGTACTGTCACTGACTTGAACAGTCCATTACAGAATTGCTGTAAGCGACTTCCCTCTGTGGGAGCTCAACATGTTTTGGAAAAATGATTTTGAATGAAAAAAGGTATATTTTGATTAAGAATAAATTAATAAAAATACCAAAAGTGTAGAGTTATATAAAATCACACAAGAAGTTGGCGATATTTGACAGCACGGTTTTGGTGAATGTGGAACACAACCAATCTTTACAATTGAGAATATAAAATGTCAGCTTACCTCTCGTCCTCTTTTTCCTGAAAACAGAGCCATGATAAAACAGAAAAACAACGGTCAAATAAAAACTGCCAAAAAAAAAGGACTTGCAAATTCACTTTCTACAGACCAGACTTATATGCCAATATAGGAACATCTTGCTTGTGATGGTAAATGTTTAACCCTAACTCTCTAGGCATTTTGGCTAGGAACCATCCCAAATCCTCCAAAATCCATCAACATGCGGTAAAAAGGTATCCCAATTGTCGGACTTTGATGGAATTGGTACAGTAGCAAACGCAAAGCATCCATGGCTTGGCTATACACAGTCCTGAATCCAACAAAAACCAGCCGGTGTGGAGTTTGATGGATTTGGTACACATGGCTACACGCTCTATTCACTGGGCTATACTGTGGAGTACTTAATCAAACTCAGGCAAAACCAGGTGGTGGATATTGATGGACTTGGGGTAGTTAGAGTTAATGATAGTAATAATACTAATAACAAACGTTTATAACAGTCAGAAATGACGCTCAGGGCGCAATGCACACCAACAAATACAACTTAACCAAGGTAGACCACGCCTAAGTCTTATAACTACATGTATTCTTCTATAGGTAGGTCTTCAAAGCTCATTCACAAGACAGTTTAGACAATCAGATTGGACAGAGTGTAATCATATGAGTATTAATGGATGGTATAGACATGGCTTATCAAAATCAGAACAACACTTATGTGCCAGCTATTCCCCAGCTGTTTTGTGCGATGCGGATGTGAATCAATCAGTGAGTGACGAAGATTAGCATCACTCGCCTGACTCCTGTACTTTGGAAGTGTTTCGTGAATTTGCCCATTTCTATTTGGCTTTATTCAACAAAAATTACATTTTTGTTACATTTTGAAAACGAAATCGATACGGCCATTTATGAATGAGAATAACAGTATGATGCTTTGTCTTTACCACAGGTTAACGACCGGTTTTGTGCATGGTCATAACCCGATAGGACCGTGCCTTTGGCTCGGTCCTTATCGCCTGTGACCACGTCCAAAACCGGTCATTGACCTGCGGTAAAGACCGCGCAACAAACTGTAATTCCCTTATTTAAAGCTGGGCAATTTGGGTGCTGATAAAACAAATTCATGTGACTTCAATAATGCAAACAATTGGAGTATACAATGACTTGTCTGTGATTGTCCTCTGTCTGACATTGAGACTCTTCTCACATTATATCCAACTGTGTCTGGTTACCTGACCCACCAATCATACATCACTATACAAACATCACAGTTTTTATAGGTACCCGTCTATTTTAAACAATAGCCTCGTTTTGATTCCCACAGACTCGTGTATAAAATAAAAACCTCAAGATGGTCATTCTATTATAAAGGGCTATTGATGGAGGTCACCAACCTGAGGAAGGTCGTGACCCCTGACTCGATGACATCCGGAGGTTTGCAGTACTGCCGCCGATCACGATGCTGTCATCGTCAGAATCAACTAGGTCCTCTTCAATCTCTGATATAGCTCTTGAAGATGCTGGCGAGAAAAATGCAAACATTTTAAGGACAGATAAAAAAAACCGTCATAACTCAATGGTCACTTTTTCAAGAGAAAACCAAGTTCAACAATTTTTAAATTGGGAAACGAGTATCATGATTAACCCTAACCTTCCCAAATCCTCCAAAATCCTCTTTGAAGTTATTAGGCATACTTGCCTTTCCATGGTACATCCATGTTTGTTGTAGTGATTGCAAAGTCAGCGCTTGGATCAGTGGACACCGTTTATTGCTCCATGCATGCAGGGAGGGTCCCTGGCCATGTACATGTATCACAGATTAGAAACACATGTGTGCATACATGTCATGTGCTTGCTTTACTACTGAAGGATTTTGGAGGATTCAGGTTATGTTAAAGGAACAATATCGTCATGATCAACAAGGCATGGAATCGTAGTGCTAGTTTTAGTTTAACAGGGTTCGTACACTTTTTTACTTAGATAATTCCATGACTTTCCATGACCTTTACAACAAGTATTCCATGACTTTTCGATTAGCGCGAAGATTCGCGCCCAACATTAACAATGCGAATCTAAGTAGATTCGCATAACACCAGTGTTCTAGCCTAGCCAGGCATGCCCGATATACGCTATAAAAAATACAGATACGCTATAAATCGGCCGATACGCTATCGATACGCTATAATTTATTCCATGGTGAAAAAAAAAACACCCCAAAATTTCCTTTGTTCAGTTCGAGAACTAATTGTGAACAACAATAATTTGTTGCCACTGAGGGATTTATTTCATCTTGAAGGAAGCTTTATTGATACATTTTAATTGGCCGGCAACTTTGTTTCTTTTCAAGAGAATGTTTTTGATGCACCGCATTTGTAACTATGCGGCCTGCCGCGATCTATTTATAAGCATCAACGTTAAACGACACTGGTTCCGCTACCACTCTGCTTAGGCAAAAACCAGATGAGCGGAGTACCCGCGTGCCAGGCAGAGTGGGACCCACGCGTGTTTAGTTTATAATAGCTTGTAAACCAGGTCCCAGAGGTTATTGTCTCTTTGTCTGGGAGTGTAAAACCACAACCTGTCAGTCATTGTCAAGTGAACAATAGCCCCAACTCTTGTATTGGCTCTAATCCCAAATTGATACATTCAACATTCCAAAGTCAGCAGACATTTCTTTGATGTGAACTTGTGACCCAGAAATTGTGTCTTTTTGGTTGCCGGTTGTCTTGTTTCTTTTTCTTTTAAAACCAGTTTGCGTCGGGAATAAAGTTTTTTTGGGCCCCTGTGCGGGTTTCTTTTTCACACACAAACACGTTTTTTTTTTTGCGTGAATTTTTTTTGGTTACGTCAATGAAACTAAGACGAGACACCCCCATTTATCTTATTAGCAGATAAATTGGCGAGTTTTCGTGGGAATTATAGCCAGGAGGGCGTGTTGGTGTTGCGTCTTTAGAAGTCACCGAGCCCTCGAAAGAATTCTTCGTCGTATTTACCGTCAACCGAGCATGGAGGAAGGATTCCTTCCCATTATCCGAGTGGCGTGGTACCGAGTAACAATGGGACAATGGTGCACGGTAATTGTTCTATAGAAATCTTAGTATACCGCAGCTTTACAGATTTCAATGGAGACAAAGACAAAGGTGTGGAACAGGTTTACGAGTGCCCCCACACAACCACCCATGTGAAGCGAGCGCGTTTACACGGCCCCCGCTCTTGTGCCGAACAAGTGTTGCACAATAACACGTCAACCGAAGCACGACCTCTGCCAAAATGGCGTGTTTTCACGTCACCCGAAAGGACAATGGAAGCTTCCACAGCGTGTGGTCACGTCTTCTGTGCACGTCACTTTACGCACGTGGCTCGTTATCACGTCAACCGAGCATACATACAAATATTCCCAGTTTCCTATGGCGTGTTTAGGCGGCTCTCTGATCATGCGAAAAAAAAATTGCGTGTGTACACGGCCTCCGACGCGAACTGGTTTTAATAAGTCTTAAAATTCCATGACTTTTAAAGTAGTTTACCCTTTTCCATGACTTTCAAGGCCTGGAAAATGCAAAAGCAAAATTCCCTGACTTTCCAGGTTTTCCATGACCCGTACGAACCCTGTTTAACTCAGTGACTGAAAATAATACCCACATAATAAAGGTCATATTATTGTTGGTGCTGCATAAATGAGCCAGTAATTTTCAGTCACTGTATTCATCTTAAACTAGGACACCGATTCCATGCCCTGTTGAAAGTCTGCTCTGATCGTGACGATACTGTCCCTTTAACTGAATGTCAGACAGTACAATTTGCAAAATTTTTCAAAACAATGTGGCCACGAAAAAGTGTTGTTTATGAAAGTTGAACTTTTTCTACTCTCCACCGCAGGTGATGAGCCTGCAAATAGCTACGGTTCACACATTCAGTTCAGAAAAGATACATTCGTAACTGTAGAGGTCTTACTATTGCCGTTGTATCTGCTGTGTCGTGACCCCGAGCGTGACCTGGAAGACAATCTGCCTTCTTTCTCGGACGCCGAGTCTTCTTCGCTCCTGTGGGTACAAAAAAAAAACCAGGTCCATGACTAAACATACCAGGGTAACAGTTTCAGAACCGATTCCATGTATCAATCTGAATGATTAATCTAATGGTATCATCGTGTATTAGGCTTGACCAACAGTAAAAACAGCAAGGTAAGTTTATACATGCGTATCAACTGCCACAACCATCCTGCCGAGAAGTTGCCTTAGCTTAATTGGAGACCTGAGGTGCCTCTGGCTGTCTTCTTGAACCCACAAAACCAACCATCAGAACCCTTCTGACAGGGCGGAGGCCTGCGCCGCACCTACATTTCACAGATCATAGACGCCCTTAAACACGATCAGGCTGTTCGTGCTGCCCAAAAATCAAGCTAGGTGGCAGAGACGAATTCAAGCATTGGAATAACTTTTTGGTCACAATGTCTTGAGTCGCAGGCAGGTACGGCTTGAGTAGTGTCAACTAGCAGGAGCAAGGTCAGTTTCAACACGAGTGGTCTTTGCTAAGCAGTCAGCTGATTTATTACAAATGCAGGGTTGGGTTGGCTTAAGTTTTTTTAAATAATTGTACAAATATTTTTATCGTACGATTGTGAGGTTCGTTTGACACGATAATTATTCATTTTTGTGGCCAAATTGAAGAATTAAATTAAAATTATTTTTTGGGGGGATTGTTTCTTATTTATTGTTATATTTGTTTTAAAAGATGAAGTCTTCATTTGATATTTCCTTTGACATTAATGTTTACATCTCTTTAAACCACCCCTCCCCTCTTCTCAAACGAAAATTGTCAACATACGATTTCTTCATGTACATGTAGTCTTTGCGTGACATATGACCTCTGACTGCTGACTGGATGGTAAGTGCTGCATCATCCATCTCACTATCTTCATCATCCTCATCACTGTAGACGCTTTTCCTCCGACGTCCCGCATCCATTTTCTTCATTTGCCCCTTACGCCCCATGTGACCGCGCACGGCCGATTGGATCATTACAGCCGCCTGGATGTTTGAAAACGTTCAAAATGTTCAAAATGTAAACTGTGGATCTCTAGATATTAGAATGGCCTGACTGAGATGAAATATTTGATAGGATATTAACCCTAATCACCCCCAAACCATTCAAACTCTAACAGATGGGTTTGTTGTATTTTGATGGACTCGGTACTGTATAGCCCAGACAGGGATACTTTGCATGGGGCCAATTCCAGCTAAGTCCAACAGTTGGGTGGTAGTGTTTCTGCATGGTGTTGGATTTTGGCAAATTCAGGATGGTTCTTAGCCAAAAGAGCTGAATTCAAACTGTACTTTCGAGCACACTACACATTCTGCTCTCTGTTCACATCCCTACACTGTTTCTGTCCCAAAGGCCAATACTGTCAGATATGCTTCCAGTTTCTTCCCTCGCACTGTCTCACTCTGGAACTCCCTGCCTGCATACTGTTTCCCCACTATCTGTTATCTCCGTCAGTTCAAAAGAAATGTTAATAAATACCTACATTCACTGTGACTTTTGTTGTTTATTTCTCTTGGCCATTTGGCCTTGTGACAGGCAATCTTCATACCAAAAAAAAAAAATAATAATAATAATAATGCTTGAAAAGCACAACATGTACAAAATTGAAATTTAAGTTGATGTAAATTTGTAATTTTATACTGCCTTATACTGTTCTCTCTCACAGGTCAAACATAAAATGTAATTGATCTTTGTTAATAGATCTATATGAATTGTCCAAAAATGAGTCAACTTACATCATCCATTTCCTCATCGTCAATGGACTGCTATAAAAATAGAAAAAGAAAGAAAAACTTAGTAAGAAATGTCAGAAATTTTGAAAGCAAACAGTTCTCTGATTCTCCTGATGATGATCAGAGCATACTGATCAAAATGTTGAGTTGTAACCTCCAGTTCTTTTGTTCTTTTTTCAGAACTAATTACTACTCAATTGAGAATTTCACATGCTGTCACCGCAATTAGTCTTTACTAATATCAACCAATTCTGTTCTTTACATATCAAACCATTCTTTTACGCAAATCTACCACAAGTATGAACTCAAATCACGTTCATCTGAGTACCGTAATTTCCTGCGTATAAGACGCGGCTTATCTGACTTTCAAAGGTACGAAAACGTCACTGCGTCTTATCTAACGGTGCGCCTTATCTGGTGTCGCTTGAGATCAAAGTGATGATTACCGCTTGTGTAACTTTCGGTGGACCTCAACCTAACAAAGCGGCCGTGTTTTCCAATGAAGGTCGTTAGCGCAAGATTTTCATGCATTCATTCACCGTAAATAATACTCACGAAAGATCTCACTCGTGTGTGACGTACCAAAAGCAGAATTCCCCTGTTTCTAAAAATAGCATGCCCAACCTCGTACACGATCGCGCATTTTTATCTGGCAACGCTTTCTAATGACTAAGTCTCTATGCGATGTGTGCAAGGTTGTCAACTTTTGCCGTGTCTGTTTTTCACCTCGATTATTAATCACAGTGTATTACGCACAACACCGCGGGATCACTTGGGCCGCAACCAGACTACTTTCCTAGTACGATGCGCGCGTGGTGGTGGCGGCATGGTCGTGCTATAGCGCTTCTGGCATGCACTGCACTACTGAGCGGTCAATGGTGCGCCTTATACGGCGGTGCGCCTTGTACGTTGACACTTTAATCGCATTCCCCCGATTCTGGGGTAATGCGCCTTATACACCGAGCGTCTTATACGCAGGAAATTACGGTACTGATAATAAGTGCACTTAACCTGCCTATGACGTATAATACAGGGTGACTGTAAAAAATTACATGTTGACTGTGAAGTCTAGCAATATCACGTTTGAGAAACTTTGCCGGCAACATTTGGCAGTGGTAGACAATGTGCAATAATAAGATAAGGCAGCCAACAGGTTAAACAACCAAGTAGGATATGAAGCTTCACATGGTGGAAGAACTGTCAGGAGAAGCTTGTGGTAGCACCGTGTTAGACTAAACCGGTGGTTTGTAACTTGACATCCTGATCACTATCCGCTCAGTGCACATCGTAGCCCTCTAGCGGTGAATTTGCACCCAGCGTCTTGATGATAGCCACTTTTGCGCTGTGTGAGCGCTGTGCGTACACTTTATGTGCGTATGTTATGGTACTATAAGCGCGCGTGTACATCTGCCAGCCAATGATCACTAGAGAAATTCCGCGTATTCGCACATCAACTGCAAAATACGCCAAACATGACCCACTATCGCTGCCTTTTCGCCCACAGTGGTCTAACAACATGCGCCCTCAACAGGTCATGCACGGTGCGAATACTCTGAATGTCTTCACATCGAGTTCTCAAACCACCCCCCCTCCCAAGGGGCCAATTTCACAGAGCTGCTTAGCAGATAAAAATTGCTTACCAGAAATATTTGCTTAGCGGATTTCTTTGGTTACCAGCCAAATGTTCATACAAAATGTGTGCATTTTGGCTGGTAGTCTGTTTTATATTGCTTAGCAAAAATATTTGCTTAGCGTAATTCTCTGCTTAGCAGCTCTGTGAAATCGGCCCCAGTTTCTCTCAGAACCAACACACTAATACAACTCGTAAGAGATATCACGGTGCTAATGGAAACTTCATCTTGGTCTTAGCATTGACACCTTACAGGAGCATCCTGAGAACTGAATATGGATAGTTCTTACCTTTTTGTTCTGATGAGCCTTCCAGTTCTTTTGGATGCTCCTCGCCGAGCGATTCTTCTGGAATTCCTCCACCTTGCGGTCCCTCTCTCTGATCCAGTCCTCTTCCTCCTGCTGCTGCCGTCGTTTCAGGGAGCGTGCACTGCTGTTGCGTGAGCTGCCATTGCGTGAGCTGCCATTGCGGTGCAGCGACTCAGAACTGGAGTGACGCTGGAGAGAGTGGGATCGATCCTTGTCTTTCAGTCTGGACTCCAAATCCTTCCTCAGGGTCCTCACCTCTTCTCTGGGTTTTTCATTAATAATAAAAATATTTATAAAAATATTTATAAAAACATTGTACACTGTTGGTAAAATGACTGTAAATGCATCCATGCTTTATAAGAACAAAGAGATGCGTAGAAACCAACCTGCGAAAGATTCAGCTTATTTCATTGTGTCGTTAACAATAAAATAGTAAAAATGCATTCAGATTATTCATATCCATTCCTATATGAAAAGTAGCGCAAAATATTATTTGCGAAATAAGTTGTTTAATTGAACTTAAATAATTTGATTAACCATCCTATGACTGCAAGGGTTAAAATCAGTCACAATGTTGATATACTTGCCAAGGTATATGACATAAAACACAATAAAGGGGGCCACTTTGCATCTGTCACGTTAGCAGTTTTTCTAATGGTTGTTATTTATTTTTAAGTACCTGAAACCGACCAAAAAGTGTTTCAACATGTGAATGGACATGCAGGCTTATACTAGAACTAATTTGAGTTGATTTATTTTATTTACTTTTTTATTTATTTATTTTTTTACCCTCAAATTTCCATAAAAATTGGACGGAAAAAGTTACCGCACTTTTCCGTCCATTTATTGATAGAAATTTTAGGGTAATTAAAAAAATAATAGTAATAATCAACTCAAATTATCTTTAGGATAAGCATGCATGTCTATTCAAATGTTGAAATTCTTTTTTGGTAGTTTCAGATATTAAAAAGAAAATTACAACCATTAGAAAAACTGCTAATGTGACGGTAGGAAAGTGGCCCCCTTTATTGTGTTTTATGTCATATCTCGTTCACTTAAAAGTCAAACACGGTTAAACCTTATGTGTACTAAGTACATTTACAGGTCAAAATGAGTTGACTGGTTTTTGACTGGTAAAAGCATTGTCTTGTATAAAAACCAGTCAAAAATGCCCCTGTGTGCACATTTGGGTCAACAGTCAAAACAGACAGTGGACTGTTTTTGACCACTATAGCTACTTGCCACTAAATTGCAGCTATAGTAGGAGGGTTAATTGAACTTAAATGATTGCACTACAAACAGAAATTCTAATCTAATAGAAAGTCTAATACCATCATCGACATTAATACATCAAGTAAGTTTTCCTGTTAATCTGTGATCATTAATATTGATAATGACCCTTGCTCTGTTAGATGAGTTGCAAAAAAACAAATTAATAAAAATAAATAATGAAAGGAAAACAAAAATGATCAACCACAAATCTTAAATAAACTTCACCATCCCAGGATGAGGGCAAACAGAAGACTAAGTACACTCCCGACAAAATATTAAAAAAACTCACTCCAGTTCATCCACTCTCTGCCTCAACTTGGACTTTTCATCCTTTAGCCTCTTGCAATCCTTCTCCATTCTGGCCTTCTCGCCAAGAAGCTCCGTCTCACGTTTGTCCAGCTGGTCCAGCCGGTCAGCCAAGGTGCCGCTCAGCTCAATCTTCTCTGGCATGTCCGAACGATGCAGGGATGAGTTCGCTGTCTTTCCTTCAAGTTTGCCGATTTTCTGTTGGGAAAAGACAAGTTAGGACTGATAAGATCCTATATTAAGAGATGTATTTCAGTTGTTATAAATAATATTTTCTTAGGGTAGATGAAGACAAGAAAACTTGAATTTGTTCATTACAACAGTGTAAATTTGTAGCACTCATAGTCGTACTCGTACTGAAGTACATTTTTCTGTACTCGTACTTTTTTTCCATACTCGTACTGAAGTACATTTTTCTGAACTCAAACTCATTAAAAAAAATACTCGACTACAAGTACGCAAGAGTGAAATACCCGCATCCACAAAAAATTACAAATAGTTTTAAGAATCAGTTTATTTAAGGAAAGAAATCTACAAAATAACCGTTTCCATGTCTTAAATGGTATTTAGCTTTATAGAAAGTAATCAGCTGAAACATCATCACTTACATCTTCCAGGTCTAACACTGCAGTAAGTAGCTCTTTCCTATTCATATCCTCATAATCTGCAAGAAAAAGTTTAAAGAAATACTGTTAAATAATTTTGATTAATTGGTGTTTCAAAGGATGTCATTGATGCTATGTAATTAAACCCATTATTTACCACTGGATGAAAAATGAATACAATCAGCAGACACATATACACTTTAAGGCCGAATCAACCTTGGGCGGCATAAAACCCTCCTGGATCCACCAATGTAACCAACCTCTCTTCCGGGCCCTTCTCTTCTTAGCCCTTGGCGTGTCACCCATATCGGACATTGCGTCATCTAGCGCCCTCTCGAGGTCCTGCTTGAGTAGTTTATTCTCGCTCTGTAGCCTCTGGCTGCTTTCGGTTAGCCGTAGGATGGTGGCGTTTAATGCCTTCAGCTTGGCCACGTTGTTGGTGTCTTTGTCTGCTGTGTTGGGTCTGGCGGATGACCTGTTGAAGAAGATGAACGGCAAAAGGTCTGAAGTAATGTACTCTATTTGCTGAATGTGACCCAATCATACACAAATAATTTAAACATGGGTGTGATTCAACAATAATAAAAAATCCTGAAAAATGGGTAGGGTGCCTGGGTTTAGAGGACAAAGCCCCCTGAACCTCATGGATGTTTAATTTTGGAGGATTTACAGACTCTCCACATCCCCACAAACAAGAAACTAGAGGTTTGGTCACAATACAGGCTACTTCTTTCTTTCCTTGGTGGCTACTTCTCTTCTTTCAAGAACAATTTGAGGCAAAGGGAGATTTGTAAAAAAAAATCCTGAGAAATCACAGGCCTGTTTAACCAGTTCGCACCGGGAATAAAAAAGTTTTTCTGAACACGACCAATGATGCTCACCAGAGCGTGACCGGGGAGACCACATCTTCCACCGTATGCTTATGGCTCATTGCCACGTCGACCGGGAATCTATACAAATATTCCCGAGAATCCTGTGGCGTGTTTAGACGCTCTCCGATCCGCTGTCCAAAAAAAAATTGCGTGTATACACGGCCTCCGACGCGAACTGGTTAAAAAACAATAAATATTGTGCCCTCAAAAATCTTAATTTACATGACATTGACATGTGTGGCAAATTGAAAATGATATTTTCTTCAAAAGCGAACATTTTCCCCATTTTGTAGAATCTGGTGATATACGTAGTGTTATCGCTAAGTGGTTTTCATGTTTCCAGCTTTTTCGCTTTCACAAACAAGAATCATCAGACTCTTAGTTTTATTTCAGTTTTTAATAATAAGTAAGTCTTCACGAAAGCAGTCAATGAATGGCAAAATTACATCCCCTGATGAAGGATTGAAACGTAAAATTAATCCACAAGCACTCTCAAAAGAGAGATAACTTTCACATAGTGTCAATGGAAATATATCAATTTTCTTGAAAGTAGATAAAAACAACAGTTAATTTATCCAAAACAGATCCTCCGACTATAACAAGGTTTGATGTGACACAAAGCGATGCTTACCTTCCATTTTCTTTAACTCCTTGGGATTGCAAATACCTCAATCTTTGAACCTATTCAGAAAAAACCCCAGAAATTATCAGTTCATGAAATTTTAGTGAAAAATTAAATTGACAGTTTTTAAGTTTTTATGAAATATACCATAATACCGTCCAAATAACATCACAATAGGTGCTCAAATTTTTGAGGGAAAAAAATCTGTTTTATGATATTTCTACTACTTTTGTTGTAAATTTGACATAATTCCTTTTGAAAGCATTTCAGATGAAATAATTTTCAGCTCAGATGAAACTATTTACACCAGTTAAGATTAAAGTTAATGATTTGTTAATTTTATAATTTGGTTATTACCAATATTGTACCTTATGTTATATTGGTTATTGGTTATGTTATCTTGGTTTTATGTTATAATGTCAGGATCAGGGCCCAGTTTCATAGCGCTGCTTACCGGTAAGCATATTTTCCTGCTAACTATAGCAGAAAAATTTGCTTAAGCATAAGCGTATTTCACAGGTTAGCAAGAAAATTCAGAGCAACGCGTGCGCGTTCACCATGGATTAGTATCGTTGCGTCACTCATTTGCTAGCAATAATGGTCGGCAAGTTAGCGTGCTTTTCTCTATGCTGAACGGTTAGCAGCGCTATGAAATGAAAAACGTACAGTAAACGTACAAAAAATTGGCTGCTAAGCGGCTCTATAAAATTTGGGCTCTGGTTTACATTCTTCAAAGTATGTGAATACTCCTATTAACCCTCCTATGCCCAGGCTGAAATTTGGCCCAGTAAGCACCGCACCCACAGACAGTCACTTGAGTATTATTGGTTGCATTGCCAATTGTTCACACATGTGTATAAGAGTGCTGGAGATAGTGGCAAAGTCAAACACACTTGTGTATGTCTTACAAGTTATATGCAGAGTCACACAGAGCTGTGTATATACTGCATAAGTTACAGTCGAGTGGCTTTGGTTTGACCTCCTACTAAAGCCACATGTCCATGCATTTATTTGAGTGCACTGCACAAAGTCAATGGGTTGGGAGTGACATACAAATTTTGAGTGTCTTTGATTGTTAAACCTATAGGAGGGTTAATGCAGTCAATAATCAAAAACAATTGATGAGATTTTAAAGAAAATATTGCTTAGCAAATGTATCCGCTAAGAAAAATTTACCCGAGAACCAGCCAGAAACAATATACATTGTGTGAAAATTTGGTTGGTAACCTATTATTCTGTGCTCAGCAAGTTTGCGTGCTTAGCAGCTCTGTGAAATTGTCGCAATCTAGAGGTTGCAGATTCAAGGTGGCGTTAGTTTATCCTCATCATATACATATCTGTATTTGTTGTGGTATACAAAAACCAGTAATTACCTCTTGGTAGAATGCCTCCATTCCGACTCGCATCTCGTCAATCTTAGTGGTTTTCAAATCCCCCTTCAGGTTACTATAGAAACAAAAATAAACACACATTTTGAAAAAACACATTTAGGACAGCAAAGGGACATTTTACTGTCTCCTTTTGTATGACAGAAAAGAGTTTTTCGGTTCAATTTGTGGTGACGCCATGGGGGTTATCTCAAAGTGAGCAAAAGTGAGATCATTGGTTCTGATAAGATCCGTATTGGTATGCTATATATTTCAACTAGCCTGCTCCAGTTGTCATCAGGAGAAATAGTTCACTGAGTAAATCTTCCCAAACTATTCCTTCTAATTGCGTTGCCTTTGGTGTTGGCAGAGCTGCCAACTCTTCCGGATTCTGCGGAAGAATTCGCGTATTTGACGGTAATTTACCTACTTAAAATATATGCAAGGAGGCCTCTCCTTTTGGTGCCAAAGGAGGCCTCCTTATTTTAATGTACACGTCAAAGTCTCGCAGAATCCGGAAGAGTTGGCAGCTCTGTGTTGGGCACGTAACTCAAATGTTATTGTTCTGGGAAATCAATATTTTGAATGCCCCCTCCCACTTTACATCTACCCCCAGTGACCTTAAAATTTACCTTAGTTCTGTCTCCCTGTCTTTTAGGACCATTTCTAGTTTCACCACTTTCTGCTTCAGACTGTTCATTTTCTGTAAAACAAATTATTTTTAGTTGATTTAGAAATTTCAAACCGTTTTAATGTGTATATGAGAGAGGAATGAACGGTAAAAGGCATGGTGTAGCCTGTTGTGTTCTGAGGAGGTATTAAATCTCAGCTTCCTGTAACTGTACTTATTTAAAACATTTAATATTTGACTGTAGAATCTCTACTGGACAAATTGTTTGAAACTGTTAAATTGATCAGTCTGTGGAATACAATATCATGAATGCACCCAATCCATTGTACTTGGAATACTATGCCAAGGATTAGGTTATTACTTACATACTTGCTGTAGGTAATAGACTTCTGAAACATAGCATACAACAATTAACCCTCCTACTATTGCTGCACTTTAGTGGGAAGTTGCTACAGAAGTCAAAACCAGTCAACTGCCTGTTTTGACTGCTGACCCAAATGTGCACACAGGGGCATTTTGGACTGGATTTTACTGTGGTTTTGACCACCCTGAACAATGCGTTTACCAGTCAAAAACGGTCGAACCATTTTTGACCTGTAAATGTACATACTACACGTAAGGTTTGACAGTGTTTGACTTTTAAGTGCACTAGATATACCTTTGGAAGTATTTCAACATTTTGACTGATTTTGACCCTTGTAGAAGCAAGTAGTAGGGTTAACAATCCTTATGTCTTAGTCCTTACGTTCCATCAATACTTACTGCAGTGTCAGGCTGTTTGCTGGTTAATGTCATTCTAACATCACCCTGGCAATGGAAAGAAAAAAACAAAGAAATAAGGCAAGCATTCTTGATGTTAATGCATTTCCTCATTAACCCTAACCTTCCCAAATCCTCCAAAATCCTCTTTGCTAAAGTGAAGGATTTTGAAGGATTGAGGTTACATGCTACATGCTCTTTGCTAAAGTGAAGGATTTTGGAGGATTGAGGTTATTAGGCATACTTGCCTTTCCATGGTACATGTACATCCAGGTTTGTTGTAGTGATTGCAAGGTCAGTGCTTGGGTCAGTGGACACTGTTTATTGCTCCATGCATGCAGGGAGGGTCCCTGGCCATGTACATGTATCACAGATTAGAAACACATGTGTGCATACATGTCATGTGCTTGCTTTACTACTGAAGGATTTTGGAGGATTCGGGTTATGTGTAAGCAAATGGGCCCTAGGGAGTTAGGGTTAAGCAAAATACTATAAATCATAGGTAATTTTCAAAATTTTAAATGATGGGAGATATTAAATCCAACTTTCACAAGATGGATCAAATATATATGTCTTAATTCTCATACAATACGAAGGAACTACTTGAAATTTAAAATTACACTTGCTGTATAGGTGATGATAAACCCATATCAAAGTAATATTTGTCTGAAAAACTTTCTTTTCAAAAATTTGTTTTGTCAAAAGCAAAAGTTGATTTTTGGTCAGAAATTGAAAAAAAAATGTTTCAGAAGTATCAGCACTTTCTTAAATGAAACTTTCACAAATTGAATTGAATATCTTGATTCTTCATACAGCATGCAGTCACATTTAATGCATGCTGGAAATTTTCTCGAGATATTCTAGGGTGATTTTAGTTTCCACGTACCTTGGTTGGGTCAAGAAGTTCTTCGATTGTCCTCTCCTTCTTGAGATGTTCATCTTCAAGACGCCGGTTCCGAGCTTTCACTCTCTCATTTTCTCCTTTCAAGGCATTGATTTGCTGTAAATGAATGAATACAAAAAATATATTTAAAAAAAACATAATTCCATTATTTTCATAATTCCTAAACAAGATTTGGTATCTTTATTATCTTCTCTGTATTCCATATTTACGTGGAGGTCTAAATGACAAAAAAAACTTTTGTTTCACTGAATGCATTTCATAACTTAAAATGTCTTAAGGTCCAGACAAGCTGACCTATCAATATTCATTAGCGTTGGACAATTAATCACATATTCGCCGGAATTATAATATACACATACATGAAGCATGCCAGTCATGTCATAACCTCGGTATAATACTCCACGAATGACGGATTTGGGACGTTCATGACATTGTATTCCAAAGATTGCTGCGCACAGTCTCAAAAGACAGTCTGGCACACTTCGTGTAGGTAATAAACTTCAGATATCGCATATTACACAAATAAACACTCAGGGATGTGATTTGACAAAAGTAAAAAATCCTGAAAAATAGGTACCATTGTCGAGTGGACAAAGGAGGACTTTGGAGGATTTACAGACTCTCCACATCCCCACAAACAAGAAACTAGACGTTTGGACACAACACAGGCTACTTCTTTCTTTCCTTGGTGGCTACTTCTGAGGCAAAGTGAGATTTGTAAAAAAATCCTGAAATCAGGAAAAATCAGGAAAAATCACAGGCCTGATTGACACACTGCTGCCTGCCACAATATCTGACTGAGGGCGCTCCAAATTCAAACATTTGGAGATCAACATACAAAGTATAAAAACAGCATTCAAATCACCCTGGTACTCGCAAGGAAACCTGAAAATGTCAACATGTTTCATGGACTCTATAGTCAGTGTTGGATTGAACGTACCTTCTTCAACTCCAAGATGTCGTCGTACATATCCTCTTTGGGTTTGTAGCTTGGAACGCCCTTCTGATTTCTGTTGAGAGGTTCTGAGGGAAACAACAACATGAGGTAATGAATCAAACAGAATACTGAGTGAATTATCATCTAAAACTAAAGCATACTTGGGTTTAAGTGTAAAGGTTATGGAACCAATCATCCCAACTAGTTATACTGTCCGATAGGGGCATGGCCACGGGCGATAATGGATTGAGCCACGACCCCGTCATCTGTATCCTGTACTAAATAGAGAATTAGCTGTTACAAACTGCTTACTAACCTAAAGGACCTTTAGTATAAATGCAAAATAGTAGTTATTGGCCTTACGTTGCGAACCTAGCAGGTTCTTTCTCAAAGGCAATATTGACGAAATAAACGTACACGCAAGAGTGGGCAGAAGTCAGTCAGGTGTGAAAGAAACACAAAAAGAAGAATCGGGGTACAAGAGGCAGATGTCCGGTATTTGGGGCCGGACAAAAGAGGGATTAGATGTGAATAGTTTGTCTTTATTCTGTGTTAAAGACCAAGCAACAAGCTTTTATTCCCATTCATAAATGTCCTCCAGATTGGTTTTCCAAATATCAAAATTAACCCTTCTGTGACTGCAAGGGTCAAAATCAGTGAAAATGTTGATATATTTGCCAAGGAATATCTAGTGCACTTAAAAGACGACGACGACGACGACAACAACAACACTAGTCACAAGGTTTGCTCTCTTTGTCGGAATGCACTGATGACTTCTGCAGCACAACTTACCATCCATAGTGCTTCCTCTATAGTGCTTCTTTGAGGACATGCCTAGCACTGTCTCCCTGAGGTAGTCACTGCAGCTGCTAAGACCTAGATTGGGGGACCCTGTTTTGCCGGCGTAGTTGCTGCTACGGCCACTTCCAGTTAAATCTGGAAGAGAAACATGATTACAAAAAATGCAAATTACTAACAGAAATGTACAAAGTCAGCATTGACGGGAGCAGGGAACAGGGTTACTGGCATTTGACCAATTTCCTAACATCCCCCCCCCCCCCCAAAAAAAACAATTGAAAACCCTGAAAAGCATTAACTACAACAAACTACAACCTATCTGAAGTTGTGGCTCCACACCTTTGGAATGATTTGCCTCTGTACATTCGTGAATCTCAAACTGTTTACTCCTTCAAGAAAAACTTAAAAACTCATCTTATGTGTATTGCCTATAAGGACTATTAACATTCATTTATGCATTTTTTAATCTTTTGTTTAGTATTATATTGCATTTGCTATTGTATTGTTATGCTATTGTATGATTATCTTGTTTACTGTAAAGTACCTTGAGCACTTCTTGGTGGATATGTGCGCATTATAAATCTTCTGTATTATTATTATTATTATTATTATTATTATTATTATCTTGATTGCCTCACCGCCATGGCGACTGAAGAGCAATTGCTACATTACATATCCTAGGTGTAAAAAGGTCATGTTAAAAGGCTTCATGCCATGCCTATTTCACCTTGGAAAAAAAACAATACATGTTTAAAAATGACTGGTACCCTTGTGCATATAAAGCATACAGCAGAGCAATTGCTGCATTACATTTCCTAGGTGGGACAAGACCATGTAAAAATGCATCATGCCATGCCTATTTCGCCTTGGAAAATAACAATGCGTGTTTAAAAATAACTGGTACCCTTGCGCAAATAAAGCATACAGAATGTGTCTCAAGCTGTCAGTTCATCATGCCACGTCGCAAGACCACCCTCCTTTCCCAAAATTAGTACTTTACATATCTTTCCTCCGTCAGCTTTGCATTCTAAACTGTACATATAAAATCAACATTTTCAAAGACAAATGACTGGCAACCCCCTTCCCCGTCAGTACTAGCTGTACTACACGTACCTTGAAAATGTTGAGCATTTCTAGACAACCACTAGCTTAACTGTTTGCTTATTGTAAAATAAAAATCAGAACTGCGAAGCCACTGTTTTAACCCTAACCCCCTAGGTATTCTGGCTAGGAACCTTCCCGAATCCTCCAAAATCCTCCAGTGCACTTTTGGAAACATGCCCTTATCTTCAAAATGCACTGTGCCATTTTCGATGATCTTTCATATTCAGCATTTATGGCCTGTACTTCTTGCCAGGTAGTAATTTTGTCCCATTTGAAGAGGTGAAAGTATCAGTTTCTAACAGTGCTGAATTTTTCCCCAAAAGTGCCCCTTGGAGAATTTTGCAGGATATGGGGTGGTTAGGGTTAGGAATCAAGTACCACTGAAAGACGAAATGCCAAAAAAAACCAGTTCTTTATAACTGCAGTCTTTCAGAAACATAACGCAAGCAATTTGGAATCAATTTCCAATGGAATTAAGATTTCTGTTCAGAATCATACCCAACACCAACATTGCTAGCAGCGCTCAAGCCTAGATCCCCATGAACCAACTCACTTCCTGTTCCAAGGCGTAAACTCTGTAACCACAGCTCCCTTGACGACTTCTGGGGTGCGGTGGATGATAGAGTTACGTTCTTTCCCTTCTTCTGGGCTGAAGACGGCCTATTCTGGTATGGTGATGCTGTAACAAATTACATGTTAATGTTAAGATGGCTTTAACCCTCCTGCAATCAGTGCAATTTTTGAAACAACCCATTCAGGCCACTCCAAGCTGTTGCAGTTGTTGCCAGTGGCCTCATATGGTTACCCTTCTGTGCACTGTCACACCACTGAGATTGCAGGGTAAAGTGGTCTCCCATTGATACATTGCAGGCCATATTTCCAAACAACCAGCTACAACCATCTGACCATGTATTTTTACTGTAAACACACCTATACAAAACCACTAAAGACTGGTTTGTAATGGCCTTCAGTGTGTGTTGAGTATGTAATCGGAGATGATATTATTTACACTTGGCCTTGGGTGGCACTGGGTTGATTTTGTAAGATTACTTGTAAAGGACAGCGATGGCTTGTATGCTTTAAAGATTGGTGAAGAACATATTGGAAATTTAGTGGATCGGAGTGGCCTCCATGTGAAGTAGGGTTGAGCAGTGCTTAATTGTTATAACACCCAAGGAATGCAACTTACATTACAATTGCAATGTATTCAACTTAATCTTACATTTATTTCCATACAAAAATAGTAAACATACATATGTCATTCAACATTCAATAATTGTGTATGGAGGCAAAGTCGTGATAAGCCAAATCTTGTATTGGAGTACCTTAAACACAGAACAGAATTACAACAAAATGGGAAATTACTTCATTACTTAAGAAGGACGGACAATCAAGACGGTCAAATGACCAAGTGGATAATGTAATGGAATGTCTAATGATATATAAACCTAAATAAAGAGATGTGTAATTAAGTACTGTAGTTTTAATCATCATTTGAGTAATTATATGATTACATGATTGTGGCTTTGTATTTTGAAATTGCAAATCAACCATAAATCACTCAGATTAGGGATTACTCGAGTAACCATTTTGTTTGAACTCCTTGATATAGAAAACTTCTTAAAATGCAAAATGCCCTTCACTAAATACGTAAAGGGACAATATCATCACGATCAACAGGGCATGGAATTGGAGTGCTAGTTTTAGATTAAGTCGGTGACTGAAAATAATACCCCACGTGATAAGTTCACATTACCGTTGCAGCTCCATGAATGAGCCACTAACTTTCAGTCACTTTGTTCATCTTAACCCTCCTACACATAGAGACCACTGTAAACCACTAAATGTCCAATGTGTTGTACACATCCTTAACCCTCCTACACATAGAGACCACTGTAAACCACTAAATGTCCAATGTGTTGTACACATCCTTAACCCTCCTACACATAGAGACCACTGTAAACCACTAAATGTCCAATGTGTTGTACACATCCTTAACCCTCCTACACATAGAGGCCACTGTAAACCACTAAATGTCCAATGTGTTGTACACATCCTTAACCCTCCTACACATAGAGGCCACTGTAAACCACTAAATGTCCAATGTGTTGTACACACATTGTGCATTTAACCCTCCTACACACAGAGACCACTGTAAACCACTAAATGTCCAATGTGTTGTACACATCCTTAACCCTCCTACACATAGAGACCACTGTAAACCACTAAATGTCCAATGTGTTGCACACATCCTAACCCTCCTACACATAGAGGCCACTGTAAACCACTAAATGTCCAATGTGTTGTACACATCCTTAACCCTCCTACACATAGAGACCACTGTAAACCACTAAATGTCCAATGTGTTGCACACATCCTAACCCTCCTACACATAGAGGCCACTGTAAACCACTAAATGTCCAATGTGTTGCACACATCCTAACCCTCCTACACATAGAGGCCACTGTAAACCACTAAATGTCCAATGTGTTGTACACATCCTTAACCCTCCTACACATAGAGGCCACTGTAAACCACTAAATGTCCAATGTGTTGCACACATCCTAACCCTCCTACACATAGAGGCCACTGTAAACCACTAAATGTCCAATGTGTTGTACACATCCTTAACCCTCCTACACATAGAGACCACTGTAAACCACTAAATGTCCAATGTGTTGCACACATCCTAACCCTCCTACACATAGAGGCCACTGTAAACCACTAAATGTCCAATGTGTTGCACACATCCCTAACCCTCCTACACATAGAGGCCACTGTAAACCACTAAATGTCCAATGTGTTGTACACATCCAACCCTCCTACACATAGAGGCCACTGTAAACCACTAAATGTCCAATGTGTTGCACACATCCTAACCTCCTACACATAGAGGCCACTGTAAACCACTAAATGTCCAATGTGTTGCACACATCCTAACCCTCCTACACATAGAGGCCACTGTAAACCACTAAATGTCCAATGTGTTGCACACATCCTAACCCTCCTACACATAGAGGCCACTGTAAGCCACTAAATGTCCAATGTGTTGCACACATCCTAACCCTCCTACACATAGAGGCCACTGTAAACCACTAAATGTCCAATGTGTTGCACACATCCTAACCCTCCTACACATAGAGGCCACTGTAAACCACTGAATGTCCAATGTGTTGTACACATCCTTAACCCTCCTACACATAGAGGCCACTGTAAACCACTAAATGTCCAATGTGTTGCACACATCCTAACCCTCCTACACATAGAGGCCACTGTAAACCACTAAATGTCCAATGTGTTGCACACATCCTAACCCTCCTACACATAGAGGCCACTGTAAACCACTAAATGTCCAATGTGTTGCACACATCCTAACCCTCCTACACATAGAGGCCACTGTAAACCACTAAATGTCCAATGTGTTGCACACATCCTAACCCTCCTACACATAGAGGCCACTGTAAACCACTAAATGTCCAATGTGTTGCACACATCCTAACCCTCCTACACATAGAGGCCACTGTAAGCCACTAAATGTCCAATGTGTTGCACACATCCTAACCCTCCTACACATAGAGGCCACTGTAAACCACTAAATGTCCAATGTGTTGCACACATCCTAACCCTCCTACACATAGAGGCCACTGTAAACCACTGAATGTCCAATGTGTTGTACACATCCTTAACCCTCCTACACATAGAGGCCACTGTAAACCACTAAATGTCCAATGTGTTGCACACATCCTAACCTCCTACACATAGAGGCCACTGTAAACCACTAAATGTCCAATGTGTTGCACACATCCTAAACCTCCTACACATAGAGGCCACTGTAAACCACTTAAAGTCCAATTTGTTTCACTAATCCTTTACCCTCCTACACATAGAGGCCACTGTAAACCACTAAATGTCCAATGTGTTGCACACATCCTTAACCCTCCTACACATAGAGGCCACTGTAAACCACTAAATGTCCAATGTGTTGTACACATCCTTAACCCTCCAACACATAGAGGCCACTGTAAACCACTAAATGTCCAATGTGTTGCACACATCCTTAACCCTCCTACACATAGAGGCCACTGTAAACCACTAAATGTCCAATGTGTTGCACACATCCTTAACCCTCCTACACATAGAGGCCACTGTAAACCACTAAATGTCCAATGTGTTGCACACATCCTTAACCTCCTACACATAGAGGCCACTGTAAACCACTAAATGTCCAATGTGTTGTACACATCCTTAACCCTCCTACACATAGAGGCCACTGTAAACCACTAAATGTCCAATGTGTTGCACACATCCTAACCCTCCTACACATAGAGGCCACTGTAAACCACTAAATGTCCAATGTGTTGCACACATCCTAACCCTCCTACACATAGAGGCCACTGTAAACCACTAAATGTCCAATGTGTTGCACACATCCTTAACCCTCCTACACATAGAGACCACTGTAAACCACTAAATGTCCAATGTGTTGCACACATCCTTAACCCTCCTACACATAGAGGCCACTGTAAACCACTAAATGTCCAATGTGTTGCACACATCCTTAACCCTCCTACACATAGAGGCCACTGTAAACCACTAAATGTCCAATGTGTTGCACACATCCTTAACCCTCCTACACATAGAGGCCACTGTAAACCACTAAATGTCCAATGTGTTGCACACATCCTTAACCCTCCTACACATAGAGGCCACTGTAAACCACTAAATGTCCAATGTGTTGCACACATCCTTAACCCTCCTACACATAGAGGCCACTGTAAACCACTAAATGTCCAATGTGTTGCACACATCCTTAACCCTCCTACACATAGAGGCCACTGTAAACCACTAAATGTCCAATGTGTTGTACACATCCTTAACCCTCCTACACATAGAGGCCACTGTAAACCACTAAATGTCCAATGTGTTGCACACATCCTTAACCCTCCTACACATAGAGGCCACTGTAAACCACTAAATGTCCAATGTGTTGCACACATCCTTAACCCTCCTACACATAGAGGCCACTGTAAACCACTAAATGTCCAATGTGTTGCACACATCCTTAACCCTCCTACACATAGAGGCCACTGTAAACCACTAAATGTCCAATGTGTTGCACACATCCTTAACCCTCCTACACATAGAGGCCACTGTAAACCACTAAATGTCCAATGTGTTGTACACATCCTTAACCCTCCTACACATAGAGGCCACTGTAAACCACTAAATGTCCAATGTGTTGTACACATCCTTAACCCTCCTACACATAGATGCCACTGTAAACCACTGAATGTCCAATGTGTTGTACACATCCTTAACCCTCCTACACATAGAGACCACTGTAAACCACTAAATGTCCAATGTGTTGTACACATCCTTAACCCTCCTACACATAGAGACCACTGTAAACCACTAAATGTCCAATGTGTTGTACACATCCTTAACCCTCCTACACATAGAGACCACTGTAAACCACTAAATGTCCAATGTGTTGTACACATCCCTAACCCTCCTACACATAGAGACCACTGTAAACCACTAAATGTCCAATGTGTTGTACACATCCTTAACCTTCCTACACATAGAGGCCACTGTAAACCACTGAATGTCCAATGTGTTGTACACATCCTTAACCCTCCTACACATAGAGACCACTGTAAACCACTAAATGTCCAATGTGTTGTGCACACATTGTTTGTGCATAAGCCACACTGACCCTTTGAAGTAATCTCCAATGTACATACATGCATACACAGACACATGTATACCACAGTTGACCTTATTTTCAGCAGGTTAAACTGTAAACAAACTCCCAATAATAAATCACCATCAGCCACTGAGACCAAGACCGCGTTCACACTTGATCCGGCAAGGGCGATCAAAGGAGGATCAGATCCTGCAAGGGCGATCAAAGGGCGATCAACAGCTAGTGTGAACGCAAGAGCGATCAGGATCTGATCCTCCTTTTGATCCCCTTTATTGCGGGATCAAGGAGGATCTGATCCTGCAAGGTGGATCAAAACGAGTGTGAACGCAACGCAGGATCAGACCCCGCACTTGACCCACCGACTTCCGGTCTAATCAAACAGACTGGAGCGCTGAAAAAAAATAAACCGAAAGCTTGTAAACAACCAGTGTTGGTTATGCAATGAGAGCCCCTTATTACACTGGTTCCAACACGTAATACAGCATTTCTGTGCACAAAAGAACATTACACGATTTGAATGGTACTTGGCATTTGCATCCCTGTTCTGCATGCAACAACTGCGTGACGAACCACATGCTTCGACCATTTCTACCTCTATGCATCGACCAGTTTCCTTCTCATCAGGCTTTCGTGTTTTTTATCATAATACCACGGTTTTCATTAGTATTTGAAAATCATTTTGTATATCCATATTTTGTATTTTCTTGTCGCAGTATTATAGTACACTTAAGGTTTAGTGTTGTTGGTGGTTGTTTACGTTATTTCTTGTACGACATGGCCGGGCTGCTGCTGTTGTATGGGCCGAATGTGGTCGGAGGGGAGCTGGCATGTTTTTGGACATGCATCACCCGGCAACGTGTGCCTGCGTGTGCACAATCAATGACCTTGCTCAGTTGACCTGTCACACGAGCAGTGTGGAACTTCCGTTGAACCGACGGTCGGGCTAGGGGGATCAATGCACGATCAGACTCAAGTGTGAACGCGTCCGCGATCAGTTTGATCGCCCTTGCAGGATCTGATCCTCCGTTGATCGCCCTTGCCGGATCTAGTGTAAACACGGCCCAATAAACCATACCAAGCCTCCATCATCCATTGGGATTTTCAGCAGTTATTTTGTAAACACAGACTCTCCATAGTAACCTACCACCAGCCACTGAGTCTGGAACAAAGTAATATGCCCTGCAATATGTCAATCACAAACCACTAAAACCAACAGACATGAGGCATTATGTTACTATGCAGTATAGCTATGAGGAGTCACTGCCTACCATAGCAATGGCTTGGAGTGGCCTGAATGGGTTGTTTCAAAAATTTCACTGATTGTAGGAGGGTTAAACTAGGACCCCGATTCCATGCCCTGTTGAAAGTCGGCTCTGATCGTGACAATATTGCCCCTTTAAAAAGAAATACCTAAAGAAATACCACACAATGGAGAAATGTATTAATAATAATATTAATGAAGACATTTTTAAAGCGCTCTTACACACGGTATCACAGCACTGTACATTATTACCCCTGCTCATCAGGCTCATAAATCATTCCTGAAACCATCTCAGCTCCCTGGGGAGTATACAGCTCAATTGCTGCCATTTCAGCGCATATAAGGCTAATCAAACACAACAACCAACTCAGCCCTCACAGGTACCCATTTACCCCTGGGTGGAGAGAAGCAATTACGGTAAAGTGTCTAGCTCAAGGACACAAGCACCACGGTCGCGGCCAGGATTCGAACCCACATTCTGACGACTCAGCCATCAGAACACAAATCCGATGCACTAAACTGCTCGGCCATGGCACTCCATGCTATTTCTAAATGTACAATCTTTAAATTCAATCATACATGTAAATGGGATTGCTTATCTGTACTGTGCCAAGAATAACTCTATATGTGTTTCATTTACTATTTGTATTGGGTTTGGCTGTATCGGTTTATAAATGTCGTCTTTATATTTCACTTTTTGAGATCAGTGAACAATAACTGATTATTCACTCGAAAAAATAAATTTAAAAAAAATAAAAAATAAATAAACAAAAGTTTGTTCTGGCAAATTGTGGATTTATTTATTTATGACCATGGATAATGTAATGAAATGTATGACAATATTTGTAGTTAAACAGTAGATACAAAATAGACATGTAATTATGTAAATTGTTGATTTATGTACATTTTGATTAGGCATGTACATGTAGCTCTATACTATAGATTTAGATCACCCCCCAAAAAAAATAAAAATAAAAAAATAAATAGTAATAATAATAATTTTGGTGAGAATGAAAATTCTAATCTCCTGCATTGATTGTGCTTGTTCAGTTATTGTTATTGGACTTTATTTATATTTCATTTTAGAGTAGTCATTTTATTTTTCAGCGGATAATTATGAAATTAAGTAGGAGGCTACTACTACAAGGGTCAAAATCAGTAAAAAATTTGATATACTTGCCAAGGTATATCTAGTGCACTTAAAAGTCAAATACTGTCAAACCTTACGTGTAGTAAGTACATTTACAGGTCAAAATGAGTCGACCGTTTTTGACTGGTAAAAGCATTATCTGGTATTGTTCAGGGTGGTCAAACTGACAGTAAAAACCAGTCAAAAAATGCCCCTGTGTGCACATTTGGGTCAAAAGTCGAAACAAGCAGTTGACTGATTTTGACCTCTATAGCTACTTCCCACTAAAGTGCAGCAATAGTAGGAGGGTTAAACCTGTACTTACGTGGTTTTTTAACCCCCGCCTTCCTGGGAGTTCCCCTTGAGGCGCTCTTAGGGCGCACCGACTGTGGGGTGGCTCGTGACTCTCTTGACTCTGCCCTTAATTCCTCGTCAGAATTATCAGAAAAAGACTCTTCTGAATAAAATGATTCCTTGAAAGAAAAAAGATGATAATATGTTTGTTCAGTTGTTGCAATCTTTTTTTATTAGGTTACAAAATGTGACTGGCTCTTGCAAAACCCTAAACTTGGACCCAATTTTCAAAAGTGAGCTCCCAAATTAATTGTAAAAATTAACAATGTTACCAACGTTTCAAGATTTTTCTTTTTCCATCAAAATCTAGAGAAAAATCTCTATATGGTGACATGAAAACTGGTCCCTGGGGTCAGGTTTTGACCTTTTCATGGCATTATGGTAAATGCCAAGAAGTTGTAGGTTTTGCCAGAGGGGGTCACAAATAGTCAAAATGCTAATGTTTAATTAATTTACTGTATATTTATACTGCATACCTTCAGTGTTCTTAAAAAGCAGAAATAATCAAAGTTTTCCAATAATGTACTTAAAAGTTACTTGGTGTAAAGGTATTGATGATATCAAACATCTGTTTATTAATTTCTTTTTTTGCCAATGTGCTGACATTTTTAAGCAGTCAAACGTTAATCCCAATTTTGTACGTCAAAATTTAGATCCAAATTCCATGTATCCAAATTCCATGTATCTAAATTCCATGATAGAAAAAAAAATCATGCACAATCATCACCACCCTACACTGTGGCTACACATGTATATTCAAATATCCATTCAGGATAGAATGTCGTATCCAACCGCCACATTTTAAGGGTTTTAGGAATTTTTTGCAACGACTAACCGGTTAACCAGTTCGCTTCGGATGCCGTGTATACACGCAATTTTTTTTTGTACAGCGGATCGGAGAGCGTCTAAACACGCATTCCGATTTTTGTGTGTCACCGGGAGACTTGTCAACATGCCACACGTGGCGTGCCGTCGTGGCGGCTGACGTGTATACACGCAATCGTTTCTCGGAGTCCATGGGGTCACGGTTCGGTGGCCCGGACAAAATGCACTGCAAATACTGAACGAGTTCACTCTTTTTGTTGATTTTTGCCTAATCCCTTTATCCAAGACCTGTTCCTTTGACGTACCAGCCAAGCATTTGTAAAGACGGATTTATATCCATTGTTTACGAGGCATTCTATCTCTCTCCAGGTATGCCGTCTTTTCAACCGGGCGCTGGTCGCTAATAGGCCGTTGCATCGGAGCTTGCCAACGGTCTAATTGTGCTGAACAAACACAACCGTAATTAAAAAACTAGCCATTTAATTCTCGAAATGTCAATGAGTAAAGGTGTTAATTTGGTTGTCCGAACTTAGTTTCATTGACAAACAAATTTATTAATGGCTAGAAATTTTTTCAGATTTTTCACTGAAAATAAACCCGCACGGGGGTCCGGAAAAAAATAAATATTCCCATTGTCAACTGGTTAAAAAATGATTCGATTTTTGATTGTTGATTTTTTGATTTTTCATCCTTAACTCCCATGGCCCATTTGCTTCCACATAACCTGAATCCTCCAAAATCCTTCAGTAGTAAAGCAAGCACATGACATGTATGCACACATGTGTTTCTAATCTGTGATACATGTACATGTATATGGCCAGGGACCCTCCCTACATGCATGGAGCAATAAACAGTGTCCACTGACCCAAGCACTGACCTGACAATCACTACAACAAACATGGATGTACATGTACCATGGAAAGACAAGTATGCCTAATAATGTCAATCCTCCAAAATCCTTCACTTCAGCAAAGAGCATGTAGCATGTAACCTCAATCCTTCAAAATCCTTCACTTTAGCAAAGAGGATTTTGGAGGATTTGGGAAGGTTAGGGTTAAACAAATATTCTGGAATAATTTGAAGTATTTGTCCATCATCATCTGTATGTTCTCCACCTTACTGAGCACGTAAGATTACATTATTGGTTATATTTTAATGAAGGAAAAAAAGTGGCGGTTGGATACGACATTCTTTCTTCCATTCATGTACATGTACCTTGGTGCTGCCTTTTTACCCTGCCAATGTATGATATGAGGGTAATATGGGCCATGTTTTTGATGGGGCACAATGTTTTATTTCGAACACTTGTTGCCATCTGCAACCCACCGCTAGAACTTCACGGGCCCTCCAGACGCATGCGTGAAGTTCAAGCGCCGGGTCGCAGACCGCAACAAGTGTTTGAAATAAACAAGTTTGCCTCATCAAAAACATGACGCATATTACTGTGAAAGAGTTTACTGTCTAATTGCTTTTCTAAAAGGGGTTCATTTGGGATTGTGTAACAATTCCCTTGGCTAAGGGAAAGCGTTAGACGACTGTAGTGAAAAAAAGCTTTCCTATAAGAATTGTTATGCCATCCCAAGTGAATGTCAGAACTATAACCATTGTAATGTTCATTAAACCTAGTCTGAATGCTTCTTCCGTTCAGTCTCCTACATGTATGTGTAATTGGGAAAGAATGTCGTATACGACCGCCACTTTTTAAGGGTTTTGGGGAATTTTTTTTGCAACCACTAACCAATTAAACAATTATTCTATCGATTTTTTGGGGTACCGAAAGCGAAAACTATCTTTAAAAATCCACTTTTATGATGGTTTTTGGACTTTATTTCCCTTCTAAAAAAATCCTCCCCTTCAGAAAATAGAAGGATCCTATTATAGTTGTCACTGCGCATGTACAATGACTGTGTTGGTCACTAATTGGGGAGTTGACAAGATCAGACTGACATGACTGAGGAATTCATCGTCTACCAAAAATGCTTGATTTTTCATGAAATAAATATCCTGGAATAATTTGAAGTATATGTCCATCATCATCCATATGTTCTCCACCTTACTACTAGGTAGATTACTTTATTGGTTATATTGAATGAGAAAAAGTGGCGGTTGGATACGACATTCTACCCTGTAATTGAAATAAAGGTAGGTACAAACTAACGTTATTTACTATTTAGGCCATGATTGCACTTGCAGTATTGGCAATATTGCCCTTGCGTTTTCAAAAAACAAAATTTGGTGGAATCGACTTGTTCATATTTATACACCTACCTCGGGATCTATGCCTTGAATAGTGGGCATTTTAGTTCATAACTCCTTGCCAGTCTCCTAGCTCACATATCCTATTCCTAGGCAACACCGAGGAAAATATCCAAACATCAAAAACACTCCACTCCAAACCGGTGGGACTGCCACTAGTGCCAGTGACAGTGTCGAATTGCGAAGTGCAACCGGCGATCGAAACTAACGTTAGCCAAGGCCTTCGTCTCGGATTTTAACAAGCAGTTAAAAATACAACAGAAAACTGGCTGCTTTAATCTCCAGATCAAGTATCAAACCACACTATTTGGAGCAACATTTCAAGGAAAACCAGTTTTCCAAGTATGTCTACACGTTGTTGCGGTATGTTTACAGGGCGACGAGCATCGGCTAATATTAATCAGTTGTAAATTTAATGGAATGCTTTGCCAAGTGCAGCGCCCTCTTCGGACAGTATTTCACACACCTTCTCAAAGGAGGGCGCTGTACGCGTGGACGAGGTTACTCAATAATACTCATTTGTTTTTTAATGAATTGGCTTTATATTTCCTTAAAAATCTCCACATACGTGAATAACTATAATATAGAGAGGTTTTGCTTGTGAATTATACAAGCAATTAAAAAAATCTTCATATGATAATGGCAATTCTGGACCAAAAACAAATTCTCACGTTCGGGAACATCCGAACACCTATTGAATTATTATTAATATTCTGTTCTTTTCTTTTTCTTCTTTTTCTTAGTCATTTTCTTGTAGTCACAGGCGTCATCATTGATCAAAGCGCTCTCTAGCGGTAGGTTGAAAAAGTAACTATGCAGACGACAACATCCCAGCTGGATTTGAAATTACAGAAAATGTATTTTTCTTGTGCAGTTTTACATACAACTTAATACTTATTGTTGCTATCTATTTCTTTAGTTTACCTAACTAAAATAGGCATACTGTCGTATAAATCAGCACAAAATTAATAGCATTTTTATGTTTGTAGACGAGCAAAGATTGTACACGAATGCATTTTACACGATAGACTATTTCGTCAATTTATGGACTTTCTGCACAATGATTGGCATACTAAAAAGTCAAAACGACCTTGTCAAAATATAAAATAATGATGTCTCCGATCAGAAAGGTCATTTCTAGGCCAGTGGGTTAAAAAAAACATGACCAAAATAGCCATTATCAAACTGTAAGATAGATCTGCAGCGAAACGAAAAAATGTGGACATATTTTATCCATCATTCAATGGGGGTAATAGAAGCAAAACAAAAATATTTCCATTCAGCAAAGTGCCCCTCTACGGAGCCCCTAAGGGGACAGGTAAAGAAAAAATTGGGAAGGTAAAAAAAAAAGGGAAATGTATTTCGTTCCCTCGAATTAATATTTCGTTCCCTCGAAATAACATTTCGAAATATTATTTCGAGGGAACGAAATATTATTTCGAGGGAACGAAATAAAAAATAAAAAATCTTGTCCCTTTAGGGGCTCCGTATAAACATGTATTTCCCTGTTGGCAAAAAAATACCCTAAAATAAATAAATAAATAAAAAATACAAAAAAACTTTAAAACAAAACGCGTCACTTCACCGATTTTGAAGCCGACCGATAATCAGAAACCGGAAACATTAATTTTTTTGGCCTAACCCACACCTGAGAATTCGTCTCCCATACGGTTAAGGGAAATGGGTACCAATACAGAAATGCATGCGATCCGTCTGTGTAGCCAAGACGATGGGCGTGAACCATTACCGCATCAACCACAGGGGAGGTGCTTAAGAAGATAACTAAAACAAAGACAAATGTACGGAACAAACAACTTAAAACGTGTAATAAAAAAAAAGAAAACAAAATAAAAATTACTTTAACTTCAATGGAGCTTTGCTATGCTTTGCCATAAGTCACTTTACCAAGTTAAAATTTGTCAACTACTTACAAACTATCAATATTCAAAATAATCTCTGGAATCTGATTATCTGAACAATAGATCTAATAAAAAGACTTGTTCACTCAAGATACTCATCATTAAAATAGTTTAATATTAACAAAGGGCAATTTTGTTTAGCAAATGCCATTTTGTACTATTTCAGAATAATCATAAACAGATTTAAGAAATTGTGTGTAATGGGTTGTAAACGAAATACGAGTTTTGCCAGTAGTAATCTAACACCAACTTACTGTCAGCAAGTGAGGCAGCCTTCTTGAGAGCCTCGTCGAGAGTTGGAAACTGATTAGCAAAGACCTCAATAACCGTTATCCCATATTTCTCCTCCAGAGACCCCAAAACAGCTAAGGGGATAAAGTCTCTGTAGTACGAACTATCATCAGGCCTGATCCCACGCAGTATTACGCATCGCCGCCACCCAAAGCGTTGAAAAAGCACCGATATGAAACCAGTCAGCAAACTCATATCAGGACCATTGGCGGATCCGGGGGGGGGGGGGGGCTAAGGGGGCTGTAGCCCCCCCCCCCTAAAATCGTAAACAATTTTTTTTAAAGGGAGAGAAAAAGAGAGAGAGAGAGAGAGAGAGAGAGGGCGAGGGGAAGGGAGAACGCACTCCCATTCCCACAGTGTGCGGGATAAACATAAGGAGGTGACCTACTGTACTAACCGTTGCGCATAGGAAGTGGCGGCACCCTTTGTAGTACTGAAAAATAATTGTTTTTAATTCTCAGCCCCCCCTAAAAAATGTTCTGGATCCGCCCATGAGGACCCGTGCGTGTTAGAGTTTGAAATCGCGTCTTGTCATCGAGCAATGTAGTGGCGGAAACTCCAGAAACTACTGGAAGATTCCAGTAGACTGCCAGTCAGCTACAGGTATCATGTCAGGACTCTAGAAAGGCATTCACGGAGTGGTCATGGTAAAACGAGACAGCGACTGCGCCACCAGATCGCACCGGACGGTTGCAGCGTTGGTCGCTATTTATGAACGACATGTTAAAGTTCTTGTATTCACCATCTTCTAGGCATTTAGCAACCCTTTTCATGGCAATTTCAGCGGCAGGAAATAAGAAAACTCCATTTATGTACGCTCTGAAGTCGCCGGCTCGGTGAAGCATGCCTACTTTAACCTCGACATTAGCACTAACCACTACAAACATGAATGACAATGCAATCGTGATTGCCGACATTACGCCAACATTGCAACGCAGCAAAATGTATGTATAATGTTGAACCAACTCAATTATTCATGGCTATTAATCATTATTCATAACTGGCCAAGATAATTAAAAGTCCTGTGAAACAGGTTTTTTTTCATAGTATACAATGGAGTGGAGTGGAGTGTCGTGGCCGAGCGGTCTAGCTTACCGGACTCAAGTTCTGGTGTTAGCAGCAGAATGTGGGTTCGAATCCCGGCCGTGACACTTGTGTCCTTGAGCAAGACACTTAACCATAATTGCTTCTCTCCACCCAGGGGTTAAATGGGTACCTGTGAGGGCAGAGTTGGTTGATTAGCCCTATATGCGCTGTAATGGCAGCAATTGAGCTGTATACTCCCCAGGGAGCTAAGATGGTTTCAGGAATGATTTATGAGCCTTGAGCACCACTTAGTTGGTGGATACGTGCGCTATATAAGTCCACACATTATTATTATTAATAAAGTATGCCTACTGGAACATATACTTGTCATTTGTAAATTTTTCCCCTCACGTTTATACCATAAAAATATTAATTTTTAAATTTAGGGGGTGCGCTTCGACACGCCCATACCCCTCATTAACATAAAATTCGTGACGTACACTGAGGCGATTCCCGATCCGCGATCCACAGCACTTGCCCAACTATGCGTCGTATACAGCGCACCACTGCATGCAGTGTGTTGCTAGAGAAAAAGTTTCCTCAAGTTTTCTGTCAGGTTTGAAGCTTATTATTTTCGACAATGCCATCGAGGTGTGTCGCTGCAGGTTGCAGCAACACGGTGTTAGTCTACACCGCGAATTTCCGTCTGATCCAAAATACAGACGTATTTGGACGACTAAAGTGAAGCTGACCAGAGCGAAGTGGTCGGGACCGACGGAACACTCATTTAGTGCACAGTTCGAGCAGACATGCTTTTAACGGGGCCTTCACAGGCAGTTCGGTATGGCTTATAAGGCCATGCTGCTACCAGACGCAATTCCAACGATGTTCCCCGCCCGGTAAGTAAGAAGGCTGGGAGGGCTCAAACGAAGAAGAGCAGCCTGCGGGCATTGATCAATGCAATTGTTTATTGTACACAATGTTTTTCACTTACCTACACGTACACGTAGTCTGGTTCTTTTTTCAACCACTCCTGATCCTCTCCAGTTACTAATGTACGAACATGTATCCTTTATATATACTGTCTTTTCGAAACTCTTTTTAGTCATGGTGGCATGCAATTATAATCTATATTTCAATATTTTAAATTTTGAATGTACTTTTTTACATAAACATAGAAGAGAACTGTACATCAAAATCTTACCTTTTTAATCATACAATTAACAGTAAATTATTTGAAAATGGCCTTAAATCACCCATTTTTACATATTTAAACATTGAAAATGATTCGAGCGCAAAGCTATGTCAAAGTAAGGTCAGATCATTTACATATTGGATATATCCCAGAGTGCAATGGGAGCGACCATAATACGGGTTTCGGCCGTAAAACAATGAGAAACTGGGATGATTACGGTAATTCACCGTAGAATTTACAAACTTTTCGGCGTAAAATTACGGTAATTTTTTACAGTGGGGAAAAGACGTCGTTCAGTTGTCAGAAAAAGACGTCGTTTTGTTTTGCATATTCGTCAATAATTTACGTCTATAAGACGTCTTAAAGACGTCGTGTGCCCACTGGGATAACGACCGTATAACAACGTCGTATAAAGACGTCGTGTTTTTGTTTGTTTTGTTTTGTTTGTTTGTTTGTTGTTGTTGTTTTTTTGCGGGTGGGGATGAGTTCTGAATAGGGAGAAAGACGTCTTTTAAGCCCTTTTCACACGACAAACGCAAACTAGGGTCCTTGGTCTCAGGCGCCAGTTGTATTGACCACGGACGTTGGTCAAACTCGGATACGACCTTTCACACGGCGAAGAAACCAACGTCCCGTGTCACATAGCCTTCGTCTTTTGGGGTGTCAAAGGTCAACATTGTTTATCGTGCAGTTAACTGGTATCCGCACAGCTAGCGTGGAATCGGTATTGCATGTATTGATAACCATTCATTTTCCCGCGCTATTGTATTGTATGTTTATTGTTAGCGTCCGTCTTCTCTCTCTCTCTACCACTCTCACAGCTCAGTGCAAAACATGGCAAAAAACGATATAGAATCGGTAATTTTTGAGCAAATGTCCAAAACTTCATCGAAGAAAAAAAAAGAAAAGCGGAGCACATGGACGTACCACGAGACCATCCAGCTGATTACGGTGGTAGGCTCCACTGAAGTCCAAAAAAAGCTGGACGGTCTCGTCCACAACTACAAAGTGTGGAAAGACGTGGCGGGGGAAATGGGAATGACACACTCGGCTGAAAAGTGCCACGACAAGTGGAATTACTTAAAAAGAAAATACTGAGAGGTGAAGAAAAAGAATGACAAAAGTGGACGGGGCAGGAAGTCGTTCATATTTTTCAACGAGATTCTGGCACGTTTTCTGTGCCTCGACAGCATTCTTCGACGGTAGAACATCGTCCGCCTTCTATAGTGTTGGTTTATGCCATCAATTTCTCTGGAAACGTTGTTGTTTTGACGTTTTCTACACATTAAACTTATGCCATCAATTTCTCTGGAAACGTTGTTGTTTTGACGTTTTCTACACATTAAACTTAGCAACAAAAGCATCATCATTAACTGTTCGGGCGTCGCCATCTTGATTTAAAGGCATCCTGGGAATTTTTCTTCTTGTGCGCATGCGTGGTAGCTCTCGCGAAACAATGGTCCTTGGTCTCTGTGCGGTTTGTTCATTCACACGGCCTATCGTGGTGAACTTTCACAACGGTGTGTTTTTTTGTTGCTGGTCTCGACCGTGGTCAGGAAAAGACTACGGACCTGTGTTTGTGCAGAGCAGAGGTACATTTCACACGAAGTGTATTTGACAACGTTGTGTTCTTAGGACCATGGACCCCCTGCTTATTTCCCTCGTGTGAAAAGGGCTTAACATCGTGTGCCCACTGAGATGCTCACCGTTTCAGTGTTCACGGCATGAAAACATGCCGTGATTTTCCGCATTAATAAAAACATCGTGTCTGATTTTATATCCTGGCAAGACAAACATAAAAACATTAAACCTTTCTCATTATGCCCGCGCTTGTTTTTAGTTTTTTTTAAATGATCAGAACTTTGACTTAACTGTTTCTGTTATTTCATAAAATAACACCGTAATGTTAGCATTGCCTTCGGTGTGTTTTCCGATGGCATGATGGGGGCTTGCGCTACGTTTCACGGTACATAGAAATTCTCTGCCTTTGTGTACGTCACGAACGTTTCGTTGAAAATTCGGGGGGTAAATTTTTGATTATTAGATAAACAATTAATAATCCACTCGAAACAAAAAAAAACATTTAAAATTGTTTTTAATTCATACCAATCAATATAACAGCACCAAGAAATAAAGTTTGGTAAATACACTCTTCACAAGACCTTATTTAAGACAATCTGAGTGAACGAAACATATCGGCGATAATAAGTATGCGCAATTAACGCAATCGACGTGGGATTGGGCCCGTCAGAGTATAGAAGTTTGTATTCGAATATTAGACTAAGTTGGAATTTCGTCCATTCCTGGCTCTTTTTCAAAACATATTACTGAATATTACAATGTTGAAACCGAAATCAATATGGTCATTTTAATGAATGCGAATACAATTGCGACACTTTGGTCTTTTCCTTAGGATAAAAACATCGGTGTTGTGACACCGGGCCTTAAGGGACCTCGACCTCGTCGAAAAGTACTGATTGCATAAGAGATATCACCATATTATTGTATTTATAAGCAAATGACATTTATTATTACGGCTGGGTATGTAATTCTTTCAATTAACTTTGTAATGTAATTCTGTAATTAAATCCATTTGGCCTTCTGCATGGTATTCAAAGGCTGTAATCATTTCGATAAACACCCTTATCTCACAGTATGGAGCTATAATTAAGAGGCCATCTCTACAGTCTGTTTTATACTATGATCCTTACATTAATGAATGGTTAATTTATATGATTATTGCTGGTGAGGCAGTCGGTGTATTGTGTAAAACTACACAAGCACCATGTTGCAGAAGTCTCTTAATGTCAAAATCTTCTAAGAGTGTAACTCTCAGGCCACCTATTTTGTGTTTGTCATAAGTGTTTGCACGGTGCCTTGGGGTTACCCGGCTCCAAACTTACCCCTGGCGGCGTGGAAAAATCCCGAGTGTCTTGGCCGCCCTAAAAATCCCCGGACGTCGTCATTTACGCGCGAGAGGGAGAAAGGTTGTTTCAGCATTTTCCCCCGATCTGTTCTGCCATGCCGCGGCCGTAGCCCGCGCCGTTACATTACCCAAACCTGCACCCGCTGCCTGTGCGTGTTTCCTCACGCGTGCCACCGTCTGGCGTATGTTTCATTCGCGTAAAGGCAACACGTCGTCCACTGCCGTATCTCTGACATCGAACAGCCGTTTACGTCAGGTCCCTGTATTCTGATAACAAGCTATAAACTAAAGCTAAGTGTTTTTGGGACAAACACACGGTGTTCGTGAGAACTTCCGGTTCAATCAAATAATCATCGATGATTTCACAATCATATTTTGCAAATGTGGATCATCATTATAAAAATATCAATTGCATATTCAAAAGACCTGTCAATTTTGCGTTAGATTGTGTTGAATTTGAACTTCCTGTTTGGACCGGAAGTAAAGGTCAAATTAGGTTATTTGAAGGTCATACATCTGACACAAGAAAACTTCCTCATGTTCATGAAAAAATAATGTTAGTATCTAATGACGTTCAGGAGATATGGTTTTTCATAATATACATTATATTATAAGAGCTACACATAATGTGCAAACTGAACACGTTAACTTCCGGTTCAGTCACGTTACTAATTTTATGACGAAAGCTTAAAGCCATGGGCGTCAACAGGTGGGGGACGGGGGGGACATGTCCCCCCACTTTTGAAAGTGGGGGGGACATCATATCGTTTGTCCCCCCCACTTTTCAGAACAATAATTTAAAAAAATGGCAGGCATATGTTCGATTTTTTGTATCAATTGCTGACTCAAATAGAATCAAACTCGATATTAGTGAAAACAGCCATTTTTCGACTCATTATCAAAATCATCAAAAATTAGAGGCAGACGAACCGTTGCCGCCGTGTATGCCTACTAGGTAGACCTATAACGTTACTCACGGAGACAGAGGAGGTGGACGCTTAATATTCCTGTACCGTACAGTAGGAACATATTAGAAGCCAGCCGCGCAGGCATGTTTTCCAACGCTGCTCACTATGCACAAACGGCGTGCGGTGCAGAATGCCAGCGACACTTTTTGAGACATGCGCACTGAAAGCCAAAGATCGTATTGCGTGCGTATGTATTTTCGCCCCCAGTTCATAGCGTTATACGGGGCGAGCAGGCGATTCGACGTCGCTTGTTTCTAACGTTACTCACGCAAACAATCTCTAAGGGCAAGGGGACACCCCCTCCCCTTAGATAACTCCCCAGGACACAGATCACTAATTGGGGCTCATGTCCCCCCCACTTTTCATAAGCTGTTGACGCCCATGCTTAAAGCTATACACTAGATGTCTTTTATCATCGTACTAAATTTTGTGGAATTCTGTTCGATAATTTCTGAGATGCGAATATGTTGCCCCTTAGCGTGGTGGCGCTATTTCTCTTGCAAAAATTATGATTTCAGGATTTATTTTCAGGAGGTTTACTTGCAGGGTCAAATCTGTAATGCTTAAATGAAATTTTCATGTCATCTGTGCATTATTTATAAGCATTCATGAGCAGTGGGTACGAGGCTGTTCATAAACCCTGTGAATGAGGATAGGTAATTTTTTTAAATATATATTTTTAATTAAATTTTTTTTTTGATCCTTCTAACGTTGTTCATGGTTACAATTTGTGCTTAAGATTTGCCTTTTCTTGTAGAATCCGCAACTTTTACAGACCACGTTGCCAATGAAACATCGTAAGTTTACTAGGTATTTTGTAGGTGTTTTGCAAACGTGGGAATTATGCAAGCTTGTTTTCGAAAAAACTTTTTCAGACGATGAAAGAACGTGTATTCTTGTCAATTGTGAATAATTAGCGTTCATGCAATGGTACGAGGCCGCTCATAAGCCTTGGGAATGAGCATAATTCGTGGGAGGTTCTATATATTTTGCTCGTAAACGTCTGTAGGCGGTTCATGGTTATAATTTGTGTTTCAGATTTGCATTTTCTTAAATATCGGCAAATTTTCCAGACCTGAAACACGTTGCCAATGAAACATCTTAATTTTACTAGATATTTTAAGGTGTTTTGTAAACGTGGGAATTATGTTTGTTTTAGAAAACCTTTTTAGACGAGAAAAAACGTGTACTGTGCATACATAATGCAGTGCAGTGAACGAGATGGGTGCATACAATACACGTGTACATGTGCACGTACGTGCACGTGCACATGCATCCATTCATAACGTCCGTTGCAGTCCGAGGCATTGGGGGCGGAATGTATTTAATTACTAATAATTATTAAATAGAAAATCAATTACTGATTATATTCTTACGTCATTGTTATTAGAGCAATCTAGGAATTCCAAGGAATGCAAGTGCAAAATATGAACCCATTCTGAGCTTGGCAACTATGTTTTTGTTGGATAAATGTCACCATATGGGACCCACGGTCAAATTAGCACCACTTTTTTTCAGGCCCTATTACATCAAAAAATAATCACACTTTTAAGGAAGTCAAAGACCACAGGTCATGATATTGGACCATTTTTACAGTCCCTCAAACGAATATAATTAGGCCTTGTCGTCTCCAATGCACCCAATTACTGAACTCCGATTTTGTTATATGCTAATGAGCTAATGTTTTTCATAGTTTGACCTTTAAGCTCATATCAATGTGACCCTGGTCATTTGCATACAAAGTTTACCTTGCAATGACTTATGGGGCGATATGGTTTAGCTATCCTTCGTTACACACACGCACTTGGAGAGATAGGAACTAACATTGTCTTTTACCGTACAATACCGTACCGTTTATTGTACCAAATTTGAACGCAAGTATCCTTTCATTATTGAAGTAAAGAAAGTAACAGAAAGGAAGCGAAGACCATTAATAATAAAACACAGACGATCCTTGCGGAAATCAGATTTCTAGCGTGATTTATTGTGAAGTCAAATCGATTAAATTGAATAGCGATTGTAAACTACAACTCGAACACGTTGAACTAGGACTAGGAGCCTATTCCGAAGACATTTTACCACTGGATTTTATGACAGACATCCGCGTAAATACAATAGCCTCTAACAGGCCTATGGACCTCAAATTTGACTTCAGACAAAATTATGGCATACACATGAAGCCTAATGAGGTCAGCAAATGAATTCGGTCACTATTTTATTATTTAGTGACGTGCATCCATAATACCAATTGCTACAAGTGTTACAGTCATGACTCGCCAACGCTTGATTTGTCCTTCCTTCTACTACAGTTTTAATACGTAGTTAATATTGTCACTTTACATACCTTCGTAATCATTTACGTCGTGTGCCAATACGGTAATTATATTTCAGTGCAGTATTTTTAGAGATGCATAGCATACACAAACTAAATGAGAGTGGGCCTACAATTTACCAACGGACAAGAGTTGAACACCTCAGTGAAAACACTCAATGAGTGAAGGGGTGGAGTAGCATACGAAATGTTGAGGGCAGGGTACACGGGAAAAAATCCCACCCTCAGTATGAACAGTTTAATAATCACTCAAAGGAGGGCCTTCAAATCAGAGGAAGGGGAGACTACTATTAAACACTACGTAACCAACAAATTTGTGCATTTACCTTGACATTTCACTGTTCAGACGTCTCTATGCAATTCTTCGCAATGTCCAACAACAAGGCCCAGCAATGATAAACCGCTACCCTTGAAGTTGCATGACTTCATATCTTTTCAAACCCGACTTCTCCCATGGACACTTATTTTGCGTGCTCAAGAGTCACACCCCAAATTCCCTATAAATGTTTTTTTTACAAAGACAAAGCCCAAAAGTGCTCACATCATTCCCACCAACCTCATATCAACCCTACATATTTTATTTCACATAATCTTAACCTATTTCCTATGTTTACATGCTATCAAAAACCTGAGATGATCGGGTAACTTAGCTTGTACCTAATGAAATTGAAAGTAATGAATAGCATCAGAAAAAAGATATCTAATTATCTGCACAAATTTAAATGGCAAATACATCATGACCAGTATAAGCTTCTGTTTTTTTCAACGGTTGTGTAATCTATAATTATATATATATATATATATATATATATATATATATATATATATATATATATATATATATATATATATATATATATATATATATATATATATATATAAAATTAATTGGCCTTTATATTTATTATGACTACATGTAATTCGTACATTTATAATGATTTTTTAATTTCTTTATTTACCTCCTTAAAACCAATTTTTTTTCTCTATATTTTATTTGTATTAGCGTAAAGCGCCTTGAGCGTCAATTTGACGGAGTGGACGCTATATAAGATTATTATTATTATTATTATCAAAAATACATTTCAAAAAATTTAATAATGTGCTAACATTTACCGTACAAAGCTGAGTACAATATAGAATAACACTTAATTTTACTCATACTTATATATTGTTTTACTTATATTTTAATGATCAACCTTCAATCAATAAATGAATCAATAACAAGTAAAAACATCATTTATAAAAGATTCAAGGCTTTGCATGGTGGAGTATCAATATTAGTTTGATATGCAGTAGCACCACGTGATATTATTTAATGTTGCATTGTGAGACAAATCTAATTAACCAAATAAATTGATTTGGCCAAAGCATCTTCTTTATCAGAATACTCTAAAGTGGAATGGATGACTTCCGTGTTATATTTTTCTGACCCTTGGACATACTCTAAGTATTCTGGAGCTCCAGGATAAATGATGTTATCTGCCACGATGACAGTACCCTTCCTGAGTAGACCGTGTGACTCAAGGAGCTGGAGATCCCTCACATACAGTTGTTTCCAGTGATCAATGAAGACAAAATCTAGGGTTTCTACAGAGAAATCCTTACGCAGGAATGGAATGACCTTGTCTGATTCCTTGTTGATAACAGTTATCTGTGTAAAATAAATGTGTTATACAGTGCGTATCAAAAAAAAGGTAATCCGAATTCAGGGCGTTAATATGCCAAGGTTATTTAGTTTGACAATTTACATGTAGTGTACCAAAGAAGAAGAACTCCTCAGCTTTCCATTGATACCTTTATTGACCCATTGCTGTCACACATGACCGAGTACATTGTTATTGAAAATGACAAATTCAAATCGCATTTTTGCAAGTTTGGGTAATCAGTGCAAGGCAGGATAATTAGTGAAAGTCAGTATGATAAACCAGATTTTCTTTAGGAATGACTGGACATTATTCAAGAAGAATCTCTTCTAACATTGGTGGGGTTAAAAACTCCCGGGAATTTCCCGGGATTTTTTTTCCCGGGAACTGGCTCTGTAGTGTGAAAAGGGCTTTAGTGGGGTGTACCCTGTATTTTCGCCCCAGTGAACACGAATCCTCCACTGGCCTTGGGGAACTTTTATCCATATGTTTTGTTTGCTGGTTTAACGTTGACAATAAGACGCAGAGACATATGACAAAGGGATGAATGGAATTAGTTGAAGGCATTGTACATCTTTGGTCAGGGTAGTTTTTCTTATTCTGGAACACATGTACATCGGATTGCGCCTCGACGGCTATTGTAGTGGTCGTGTTGGGTTTTTCCTGTCTCGCATTCAGTGTCATTCTGGGCTTAAATTCTTTCCAGGTGGGCTCTTAAATGGTGAGGCAGGACGCCTCCCCATAATGGGTACAAAGCTTTGATAGTTAACAGATCTTTATTGGCTTGCATCTTTCCAGTGGTAAGTGGATTAAAAGGTTGCCCAAAAAGCGGTACACTCCAGTGACTCCACCCTGGACAGTCTCATTGTTCTTCTGTCTGCAGATTGTCTGCCAGAACTGGTCTGTCACATCTTGGTTGCCGGCGCTGCCTGCCACTGCGTGACATTTGTGGCTGATTTATTTTGTTTGAGCTAGTGGGCAATGGAATGTGTTCGCGCAGTGCTGTGCCTGTGACATTAATTTATCCATGGTCCCTAATTGGAAATAATACCTTTTAAATCTACAAAGACAGTGTAACGAATTCGAAGAAGAGCATGAACAATAAGAATACCAAAATAATAGTCATATTGTTCCCAGTGACAGATTATATAGATAACAACTATAGGGAGCGCCCGGGGTTGAAAACCGTGTTTGAAATTAGTTCCACCGTACCTTTTCGCTCACTTCAGCGCCTGCTAACTTGATAAACTTCCTCGCAATTTCTGCACTTTCCTTGGAAACCTCAATGGTAAGAAAGCGGCTCGCTTTCGGCACAACACTCGCCATCAGAACAGCAGAATAGCCACAGTATGTTCCCAATTCAAGGCACGTCTTCGGAGCCAAGTCCTGGACAATCTTGCGAACGATTGCACCTGCACGGTTAAAAAGGAGCCAGAACAAGAGTATTAATTGTCTGACCTGGTTTGAATTTTTATTGGGGGAGGTTCCCCTCCCCCAATAATTTTAGAGGGGAATGCAACCACATAATCCCAACAATTATTTTTAAATAAATAAATAAAAATTAAAATAACTGTCACATTTACCACATGCCTACCCCGTAAGGATAGTTCATACACTTCAATTCTCTAGTTTTCAAGAAATATATCTCCCCAGGATGAATGTGGGTAATTTCTAAATCAATATACACATTCATTATTTTTTGGTATTACAGATGTTTTGTCTCATATCCTCTGTGTTTTCTGCTTTTTTTTACCAGCAATTTACCTGGAACATCGATTATTTCTTTAACAAGGGTGTATTTTTTAAGAAGACAAAAATACCACTGTAGGCCTATCGACCTATAACGGTAATTCGTTTATAAATTCATCTTTGGGGAAAATTACTGTGAACCACATAACGAGCATCAATGACATTACAAAGCCTACTTGGCCTGTGCGTCGAACATGCCTTTTGGACATGTGTCCCTTTCCAACAATAATAATTGCCCAAAAATGAAAATGACCATTTCCTTCATGATCCGCCATAGGTATTATAGAAGGCCTATAACGCTGCAGCTAGCCTATCCACAACCAGCGATATCATGGGAGTACAGCAGTCTTTTGTCATTAGCCAAAATGGACTGTTTACAAAGATTGATTCATATGATAAGATGCATTAAGAACACACTTTCGTACAGATTGTCCTCTATTACAGTGTATGTGACAACCCCATAGGAGTGGGGTTTGTAAAGAAAAAGTTAAGCAAGTTAATCACCCTTCAATTCGCACCTTCACCAAAGGTTTGTTTGAAGGCGAATTAGTTTGAATCTCGCTCGGTAGCCAACGCAGCGTGAGGTCACTGCCTGTAATCCAATGCAATACATGTGTGATTGGAAGACCAATCCCCAAAATCTTGTTGGAAGACCAATCGAGTCCAAACCGCCAAAATCTCAGAATTTGTAGATAATTTTCTACTCCCAATAGTGACCGCCCAACCTACATAGCAGACATACTGCGGAAACTCGAAGGAAAAACTTTTCCACAAAATGTGCTTATCACAAGTATTGATGTTCTTTCAATGTACACAAATATCCACCAAACCGAGCCAATAAACTGTGTATGCAATGCCCTCGACCGAACAAACCACCCATATGTCATCAACAAACCACCATCCCCGAATACATCCGAAAACTTCTGGAACTTATACTCAACATAAATTGTTTCCAATTTGGAAATAAATTCTTTCTCCAGAAAATCGGTTGTGCAATGGGCTCAACAGCCAGTCCGGAAATCTGTGACATAACACTACATAATCTCGAAAACAAAATCCTAACAACAGGCTGATCATATCCAAACATGGTGGCGCTATAGAGATGACATAATAGTCATTTATAGTGGCGAACTGGAAGATTTCACAAATCTCATTAACACTGTGAATCAGATGCATCCGTCACTCAAATTCACATACGAGGCCTCAAAAACCTCAGTCAATTATCTTGACTTGACCATTTTCAAAGGAAAACGCTTCCGTGAAACTGGCATACTAAATTGTAAATTGTACTTGCATCTCACTGTAAAGCGCCGTGATACCGTTTGTGTAAGAGCGCTATATAAATGCCTTCATTGTATTGTATTGGATTGTATTGTATTGTATACTTGACACAAAAGTGTACACCAAACCGACAGAAACATATCAGTTTCTACACAAAACCCCACCCCATGTATTCAAAGCATTTATCTACGGAGAAACTCTCCGATATGCGAGAAATACCAATAATGAGGATTAGCGCATTTCCCGGGATTTGATCGCGAGTGTTTGTTTGTTTGTTTGTTTGTTTATTTTCCATATATCACAGCTTAATACAATATGTTAATACAACAATTATGTACAAATGGTGACAAATGGAGGGCACCAGGTAAAAAGCCTAGGCTTATACAGGACCTGGTCCCTTTAGTTAATAAATGAATTAATAACAATTTATGAATAGCAAAAAAATAATTATCGATGAAGTACAGTAAGGTGAAGTGTACATGTAGATGGCAAACAATAATTCGATTAGTAAACTAGCTTTTACATTCAGTTTTAGAATTAATAGAACTATAGTACATTATATACAGAATGAAATGAATGTGTAACAAGCAAAAAAGGAGAAGTAAAAAAAGAAAAACGAGAGAAAAATAAGATTATTATTATTATTTTTTTTTTGCATTACAAGACTTAATAAATTGGAATGTAATGTAACCATGTGTACATATCTTAAATAATATTGGAAATAATTAGGTTTTTGAGGTATTTTTTAAAACTGTGCACAGTTCTAAAAAAAGGTATAGGTGTAAGCTGATTCCAGAGTAGGGGGCCTTGATGTCTGACTGTTTTCATAAATAATGTGGTCCTAGCCTTTCCAATATGAATTTTAGTTGCTGATCTAGTATTATGCATATGGACGTCCAGATTTCTCAAAAAAAGAGATCTTATGTTGCTAGGTAGCAGGTTACTTTCGAATTTAAACATAATGATGCCTAGATGATATTTGTACAGTTCAAAAATGTTGAGAGTATTAAAGTGCCTAAAAAGGGGTAAAGTGTGCTCTCTATAACTGGAATTTGTGATGACTCTCAATGATTTCTTCTGTACTACCAATAATTTGTTCAAATAAGTAATATGAGTATTTCCCCATGCTAAAATTCCGTACTGAAGATGGGGCAATGTCAATGTATTATAAATAGAGAACCGGACATTTCTTGGCAAAACAAGTCGAAGTTTACGCAGAACACCCAAAATTTTGGAAGCTGATGTGTGGACCTTTTGACAATGCAACTTCCACGTAAGGTTGCTATCAATTATAACCCTAGAAATCTAAAAGAATTTACTTGAGTTATTTTAGAATTATTAATATAAATATTGATATTTACATCTTTGTACTTATTTGAGAATAACATTAAGCATGTTTTCTTTTCGTTAATCGACAGTTTGTTACATTTAAACCACAAGGAGACATTTTGAAGTTCTTTATTTATAACTGAAACTGCCTCCTTTAAATTACTGTGACTAAAGAAAACATTGGTGTCGTCTGCAAACAGAATAAAGGATAACAATTTTGAAGAATTATAGATATCGTTTATATATAAAAGAAAGAGTATTGGACCTAAAATAGAACCTTGTGGTACACCACATTTGATTGATGTAAGTGAAGATTTTGTATTTTTCCATTCAACAAACTGTTTCCTGTCACAAAGATAGTTCCTGAACCAGTCCAGGGCATTTCCCCTAACACCATACCTATCAAGCTTTGAAAGTAAAATATCGTGGTCAATAGTATCAAATGCCTTGGAAAGGTCCAGGAACAATCCAATAGTGTGGTTGGATTTATCCATAGATGAGCTGATTTTATCAACAAGGTCTATAAGGGCCATTTGAGTTGAGAAATTAGCGCGAAATCCATACTGAGAGTTATACAGAATATTATACTTAGTTATAAATGTATCAAGACGATTTGCAACTAATCGCTCAAGCACTTTGGAAAGACAAGGTAATATAGAGATAGGGCGGTAGTTGCAAATTAATTGAGAGTCACCGTTTTTAAATATAGGAATTACTTTTGCGATCTTAAAATCATTGGGCACAATTCCAGATAGCAAAGATAGGTTAAATATTTTCAACAATGGCCAAGCAATGAGTGTTCCGATTTTCTTAATGAGATAGGTGTCTAATTTGTCATGGCCTGGACTTTTTCTAGAAGGTAACGCATCAATACATTTCAGAAGTTCATTGTTAGTTATTGGGGTCATAAAAAGAGAATGAGGAAAATCACCTTCAATAAAATCTGTAGGGTCAAATCTGGATTCAGGAATCTTAGATGCTAGATTAGGACCAATATTTGTAAAGAATTCATTAAAATGCTCCGCGATGTGTCTCGGGTCGTCTAAGGTAGTAGTATCATTTATATGAAATGAGTCAGGACCCGGCAACTTTTGTTTTGTTTTGTTCAAGACGTTATTGATTATTTTCCATGTATTTTTTATATTGCATTTTTCCTTTTCGAAGGAAGCAGTGAAATAAGTTTTTTTGGCTTCTCGTATTACAGTAGTTAACCTGTTCCTATATTTATCATATTTTCTTTTATTAGATTCATTTGGGTTTTGGAGATAACACTTATACAACTTGCCTTTCCGCCTGATTGACTTCAATAGACCCTTTGTTAACCAATGATTGCCCGCAGTCTTTTTACATTTAAATCTTTTATATGGAACACATGTATTTAACACTTCATTTAATTTTGTAATAAACTGCGAGTAACAATCATTTACATTTTCTGCAATAACAATTTCATTCCACTGGACTGTCTCGAGCTCATGCTTCAAGGAAGAGATGTTTCGATCACTAGTATTCCGTTTCCAATAAAACATCTTTGATTTTGTGGCTTTAGTAAAACTAGGACCAAACAAGACTATAGGCAAATGATCACTCAGCCCAGAAGTAATAATTTCTGCCTGGTGACTGTCTATGCTGTTAGTGAAAATATTATCAATGAGGGTAGCTGTATTGTGCGTAATTCTTGTTGGTTTGTCTATGGAAGGGCGAAAAGAATGTGAATATAACGTATCTAAAAACTCGTGTGTTGGGTTATGGGAATCACTCTTAAGCAAATTTATATTAAAATCTCCTAAAATGTAACAGATTTTGTTTTCGGACGTTATTTTGCCAAGAATTTCATCCATTTCATCTGAGAAATTAGAAACAGCAAGACCAGGAGGTCTGTAAATTAAACCTACAATAATATTTTTCTTTTTGTGAATTCCTATTTCTAAAAAGATGGATTCAAAGCATTCCGAAGCACTAAATAAATCAGGCCTAATGGTATATTGCAATGAATCTTTTATATATAACATGACACCCCCACCATTTTGCCTCTGTCTGTTTGTATGCTCACATTTATAACCAGGAATAGATAACATCGAATGAGGGGTGCTTTTAAGCCACGTTTCAGTTAGACCGATAATATGAAATTTGTGTTGTATTTCGTTTAGAGTAAGAGTAAGATCGTCGAAATGTTTGTGTATACTTCTGATATTAATGTGAAATATTGAGAAAGATTCATTTTCTAATTCGTTAATTTTTGCTCTGAGTTGTCTTTCAGATAGGTATTGAGCACCACATGTGTTAAATAAAAGCTCACTTTGGTCCACTGAATTCAGAGAAGCAGGATTAAAACACAATCGTTAAAACGAAAAGCCGTATCATCCACTGATTCAGGGTTACTGTCATCGCTTATGCTATTGTTGTCATGCATTATGTGTTACGAACTCAAATTGAAAACAACGGTATGGTAGACTGATTAAGTACAAAGAAGTGTTTATATATAGCGAGCTAGGTATAGGAAGCTCAATTCTGCGTACAGTATTTTGTGTGCATGGGGAACAAGATGGAACCGAGAATGGAAGCAAAAAAACATCGTTTGAGACATATTGTATGGCACATGAGATACATATTTAAGTAATGTAGACTTGGTAGCAATTTGATTTCCAAGAAAAAGAAGAAAAAAATAACACATGTATTTAACAAGGTACATTCCAATGACATTGATTTGTTAAATATGATAATAGAACTGATAATAATAATAACAATTTCTCAGCTGATGCTAGATGTTATGTCTGGAGCTAACAAGCTATGATATAGGGCTTGCTTCCCCGAATCGGAAGGTCTTAAATGAACCGCTTTTCAGTTTGTAGGTGATAACCGCTGGGACAGACATTGGGACGTATGCAAACTGAACCCTTTCGTCCTGTCGGATGGATTGGAGATGATCCTCTCTTAGGCGTTTCCTGGCTCCCCGGATCTTTGAGGTGACGTCGTCGGTGATGTAAATATTTGATCCTCTATAGGGATTATTCTTCAGAGTCCGGGCAGCGTTTTTGAGGATGAACTGCCTATCCGTATATCTCAATAACTTGCAGTGAATCAGTCGTGGGCGTTTCTGATCACCAGTCCCGGTGTGGGGTGGTTGGCGTCCAGGTGTGCGGTGGGCTCGCTCGATTTCTATATCTGAGCCCCCCTCCAGTTTCATGTGGCTAACCAGGAACGACCGTGCATATTCCCGGGAAATAATGTTCCTGGGAGCGACCAGATAGGTACAGTGTGAACGGTCGCTGGGGCGTTGGTGGGGTTAAAAACTCCCGGGAATTTCCCGGGAATTTTTTCCCCGGGAATTGGCTCTGTAGTGTGAAAAGGGCTTGATTTCGTAGAAAAAGTCAAGATCTTCTCACAAAAATTATTAGCCAGAGGTAAACAACGCAACATGCAAAAGTGTCACGGGCAAACCGAGCCAAACTGATTCACAAGCTACCAAAAGGTAAACAAAACAAGGAAGTACCACTGGTTTTCTCAACAACCTATAATCCGTTCGTTAACCACAAAGATGTGAAACTGACAAGCAGTAAACAAACACTGGCCGCTGATACAACAAAACCCACAACTCTCGGAAATATTTCCGAAACAACCCTTTGTTGCATTCTGAAAGGCCTAAAACATTCGGGAGAAACTAATCCCAGCAAATCTCACAAATACAGATCCAAAAGGACTAACTGAGAAACTCACTCCCACCCCATACGACTCTGTTTTTTCGAAGAACCAGATGAAACACTCAATGTTCTGCTTTCTTTATTAGAGGAACAAATCACATAAAACAATGAACTCTCTCACTCAAACAAAACGGATACATTACTGTTTGAAAAGAACATCAATATAATGTCTTATCCGATAATAAGACAGGAGACAACCCGGTTCCTCTGAACCATTACATGCAACTGATGATTGCCAAGTGAGTCATGAAAGCTTAGCTATTTCTACCAAAGGATCTGAAAAAATATCCTGTCTCTTCTACACATTTCCTCATTTTGACCAATCGGTCATTATTGGAACCTTCAAACAAAAGGTCTACTATTCCCACAAATTTTATTGTCAAACGGACAAACATTGGAAATAGTCAGATACGGATTCACTGTATTTCAATTTGTATAATAAATACATATTGAAAAACAAAAACAAAAAGTCAACAAAGATTGAGTGTCACTACTGCCTTAAAGGCCTTTCTCAAAATGGGCGTTTTCACTAGAGGGTGGTTTTCATTGGGATGCAAATAACTTGATGGGCCTCTGGACAATCCACATTAAATTGAGAATAAAATAAAAAGTTAGATATCAATCAATATTTTGTCTTTAGGTATTTAACATTTTAGTACTAAGTATTTTTAATGATTTTTGAATACTATTGTGGTGCAACCTGAAAGTCAAGTTTTTTAAAAGGTCGAATCACGAGGGTCGAGGGATTGGGAACTTGTGCGCAAAGCGTGTGTTTTCGCAGATGACGAAAAGGCCAACATCACACTGGATGTGCATACATTCATTGCTCAAAATCTCCCAAAATATCGTTTCCAATCCTCACTTGACTACACTTTCCTTTCCTTAAGTGTGTCCTCTATCATCTTTAAAGGAAAATATGTGACATTTGTCACATTTGGATAGAAAAGTGGCGAGTGTATTCTACATTCTTTCCACAAGGGTCGAGTTGTCTCGTAGGTGAATGTTGATATTTTCCAGCAGAGTTGTCGGGGTCGACTGTACCATTTATTCGCATGACTGAACAGGGAACAGGCAAAATGGCCGCCGTAAAATGTTACGTTTGTCAAGTTTTATATTTCATGGTAAAAAAAAAGCAACAAAAATTATATATCACATTAACGCTTCCTCTAAGTATTTAGCCATAATTATTTCACATGTTGTCGGCTATTTCTATTCATTGTCGTCGTAGTAAACCCTTGACGCCGGCTTGCAAATGTGGGCCTTGACGTCGAATCCACCCTGGACGCCTTTACGCATCTTCCCTACACAGTCTACTATTTTTATTTAGAATAATTACGTAATTGTCGCTGTGAAACAATTACGTCATTATTATATAAAAAAAGATAAAAGACTAAAGTTAACGTTAGATTAATTTTCAATATACCTTTCTTGTCTCCCACGTTCATCATACTAGGATCATGTTCGTAGCAATATTTGTCCATCGTGTCCAGCAGATTAGCCGGGTTCCCTTCCGTGACGTGATCAACGACGTAAGCCATCATCTTCTTGGCTTGAGAAATCATGGTGGCTTCTTCTAAACCACGACCCGAAGTCATGCTGTCATCCATGTCTTAATAACTGTAGTCTGTATAACAACGTTTTTGCACTGAGCTGGCTGGCCTCGGAGATATATACAGACAGACGTATGGCCATAGAGCAAGTACCAGTAGCTAACTGCAGTGTTTAGATCGTGACCTCGACCTCTCTGGCTCTCTCGACCCTTGTGACAACTCGACCTTTGTGACAACTCGACCCTCAAACAACGCGACCTTTGAGACAACTCGACCTTCGAGTCCAAAGTCAGCATTTCAAATAACTGAATAGAGAATGTTCTAAGAATATTTCATTTTAAACCAAGCAATTTATTCCTTAAAATTCAAGCAAAAAAAATTATCAACAATGTAAAGTTTGTTAGGAAACCAGCTCTTAATTGGTCTGAATTCATAAAATATTATTATAAAATACTGACTGTCATGAGAGCATGCATAGAGATCTTTAAAAACAATATTTTACTGTATGGTTTTCTCGATCTTTCACGAGTCCTGCTAGGTTCGTTTTGTTTGTTAAAAGGAAAATTTGCGGTAACACCATGTGTTTATCTCAACTAACTCGAAGCTGAGGTACAGGTTCTGAAAAGAACCTTATCCCACAACTCGTATCTCAACCTTCGTTAAGTGAGAAAGGTTCAAGGGAGAACCAATTTCGGGCAACTCGATTTTCTCTAAGGTCGCTAAGTGAGAAATATGGTTCAGGGAGAACCATGGGGACTTCACGGGTTAATATGGTTCAGGGAGAATCATGGGGACTTCACGGGTTATTCTCAACGTTTCGATTAGCCTGCTCTAATCTCCTGACGAAGATTAGTTCGCCAGACATCTGGGGCCTAGGAATGAATAAAAGATTAGCCTACTTCAGCGTAGCCAATGAGAAGCTTGCCTTCCGCGTCTAAGGGTAGAAACGTGCGCAAAATCAGGTTATACAACAGGTCCTTGTTTCATGTAAGGAAAGGTATTTGACGAAAGTAAAGTGAGTGACAACTTAGAAAGGAGGGCGTGTTCTAGGTGTAATGCTTACTGGGGATGCTAAGCTATTGCATGAGGGGAGCAGCGGTTGCGCATGGGAGCACGACACGCGGACTAAGGCATATTACGGAGCGGGTCAGTCACGGCGACTGTTTAGCCGTGCTACACCCACGAACCGTGTTCGGTGTGTAGGGTGGACTCCGAGGAAAGGCTCCAAGCCACGTGGCGGGAGGGTGTGGCACGGAAGGCTCTCGCTGGTGTTGCATTATGCATTGCGTTGGCGCTGGATATGCATGAGCAAAAGTAACGGCCTTGTGTAAGGATTGCATATTCATAGCAGACAATCGAGGGTCCAGGGAAACAAATCCTGTGAAAGGTGTGAAATAGAGGGCGCTAATATTTATTAATATCAAAGGGTAAGATTCGTAACAGAACTGCCAAATACTAGCTTGTAAAGAAGATACTACGGGCGGGAATAAAACAAGGCCGGCAATTAATGAAAAGTTATTTCAGTAGTATTGGCTGTATCCGAACCCTTTATGTACTCGCCGTACACACCATTCGGAACTCGTATATGTAAAGTACAAGACAAGTATTAAGTGTAACTATTGACATGTACCTGAACAACGCTACCGCTCTTTTCATACATGTTATTAATGCCTTTATTGTTGAATAGCGAGAATGTTAATAAACCAACGTTACCCATTTGATATTGTCACAACAAAGTTTGTGTCTACCCTTATTATTTTGTTGACCCACAATAATGGGAATGCAACAATAATGGCAACACAAGCTTCCTAATAATCATAAGAAGGTAATAATTATAAGTATGCAATCACATTTTCTTCAGTGGTGTAAAATTATCAATGGCTTATCAGTTAGAAATGCCAAATACTAGCTTGTAAAGTAGATACGGGAATAAAACAAGGCCGGCAATTAATGAGTCACATAATGTGCGTTACAGCCAGTGCGCTTAGTATAGTGCTAGTTCACTTGAAAGTAAAACTATGTTTTTTTAAAAGGTAAAATGCATTTATGAATGAGAATAAGTGGTGATGCGACCTCAAGTTTAACGCCCAATCTTTGTATGAGGTTCAGTCCACTAACAGCGGCCATGCTCCTCTCCTGCCCTTACTTCTAAACCAGGGTTACCAGGTCACCACACTTTCATCCATTTCATGTATAATACTGGCCCAAGTTACATGTCTATTCGTACATGTGATAATACATTAGGTGAACAAATATTTGACAAGATAATGTTAGTTTTCAAATAATGTGAGGCCATTATATGAATTTCTCTCTGCTTATTTTGCACACTAAGTGTATCGTCCTATACATCACTACGTAGATTATTATCTTCATGGGGCCTGTGTGGGCTGTGCGTTCAACCTTGAAACTCCTCACAGGCTGCTGTGGACGTGTACTTCAATGGGATCTCAAACGGCCATTCTGATTCGCTGCTTAGTTTAACAGTACCAAGTACGCCAGTAAAATGTAGCCAATCAGCGAGAGTTTTACATCAACTTTCCGTGAGGGATCAACCTCTATTTTAAAGCTCGAACGAAAATAATCGGCCGGAAGGTTACTGAGTTACGACCGTTTAGGGACCGCATTGAATAGTCTGCAATGAGCAAAAAATGCCGCCTACACGGTAAAATTGACAAAACCGACGATCTTTAACCGGCATGGCACGAGACTTTAAAACAATCATCTAATACTATTTAAGCGCTGTTATGAAGAGGAATAACTATTCTTCTTTTGGGCGCAAAAACGAAATTCATACGTTGAGTAGAAGTTGAGATATGAAACTGGAAAGACAAAAAACACTGTTTTGCGACATTTTTGGAGACGATTTCCGCCGTTTTCGTAGTTGGTTGCTTATGTTGTACAAAGGAATTCATCCGCCGGGCGGATGATGATCAAAAAGTCTCCAGTCTTCTGGTCAGAGGTCAGCTTGGGTTTTACTCATACAAGATCTGCCTTGGATACCAAAACGTGTAATTTTTTAAAACTTTTATGTGTGATAATAATAAGAAAATACACAACTTATAAAGCGTCATACTAATTCAGTGTTCGGAAAACATGCTTTAAACCGCCGTAACAAAGTTATATAAAAAGTTACATTAATATATAATTTATTAATGTAAGTGGTGGATGAATAATGGTTATTCATGACTGCCCACAGGGCATAAAAAAAGACACCTGAACACTCTCTGGCTAAATTCATAAAATAATATATTTTCCATTGAATGGTACTTGGAAAATCCTCTAAATTTTAAACATGGAAATCTGAATGTTTACATCATATATAGGCCTATATGTATATTTAATGAGAGCACCTAAAATTGAATAATTTCTTGGGCTAAAAGTAGAGCTTGAAACCATATTTAAGCTTTAGGTAATGTTTTTGTATGTTTTCTTTCTTCACAATTACCAATATGATAGCGAATCGTCCCTTTTATAGAGTTTAAAAACTTTGTATGAATTAATGTAAGCTAGTAATAATAATAATGAATTTTTAAAGCGCTCTTACACGAGGCATCACAGCGCTGTACATTATTACCCCCTGCTCATCAGGCTCATAAATCATTCCTGAAACCATCTCAGCTCCCTGGGGAGTATAAAGCTCAATTGCTGCCATTTCGGCGCATGGGCTAATCAAACACAACAACCAACTCTACACTCACAGGTACCCATTTACTCCTGGGTGGAGAGAAGCAATTATGGTAAAGTGTCTTGCTCAAGGATACAAGCACCACGGTTGCGTTCGGTATTCGAACCCAAATTCTGACGACTCAGCCATCAGAACACAAATCCGATGCACTAAACCGCTCGACCATGGCACTCCACAGCTAGACATTCTGTTAATTTATAAACAATTGCCTAGCCCAGTTATCACTCACACTAGGTTCAATTATCACATACACAACAACTCTTTAACTTGTGATAAACAATTTCCCCTATAACGGCCAGCTCATGTAAGTAATATGTCCAAATCTAGTATTAGGGCATTTACGTTTCAGTATTTATTTGCCATATTCATTTTGTCTGCTATGATGAGCGCTATATGAAATGATTACTCTACTAACGCCTAATTTGCATGTCCGAGATTTTTGGATGTTGAAAGGTTGACCCTGGGGACCGTACCGCACCCCTCCTGAGGACAGCGGCGGTGCTACGGGGGGGGGGGATGCCCCCGGTTACTTTCTTCCCCCCGAATTTGCCCCCCACCCTATTTTTCCCCGATGGTATGTCAATGCTTTTCCAGCAGTACAAAATTACATTAAAGATTAATGTTTTCCCCTTAAATTTAAGCTTTGCCCCCTTAAATTTAAGCTTCCCCCCTCGCCCCCCCCCCCCCCCCCCAGTTTAACAGGTCTGGTGCCGCCGCTGCCTGAGGAGCTGAAGATCCTCACGTTCAGTTAGTGTTTCCTTGCAGTGAACGCACTGAAGACACAATGTAGTATCTACAAGATGACCCCGTCTGGTACCTAATTGTTGACAATAGCTAAATATGAAAAACAAATAGCTCACTCTGAAGACCAGACTCTCGACCTTCAGACCTGTGGCCAACGTGATAACACATGCTACTATTAATCACGAGAATTATTACATAGAGTGCGGAAGAGTGATATGAGTACTACCCATATCACCATTGGGTACGATGCTCTAGGGGTGCACACCCCACTAAATAATGAGGAATTCATGCGCCAAGCTGTTTATCATAAAGTTTATGTCCTCAGTTTTTTCTGAAAAATAAAGATTTGAGGCCCATACATTTGGTGGATTGTGTAAAAATGGCCCAATATCATAACCTGGGATCATTGACTTCCAACTTTGAGTATTTTGGATATACACTACACCCTGAAAAAGTGGTCCTAATTTGATTTCAAGCGTAAGGCCTTTTTCCAGAATGGCTGCTTTTCAGTGTGGGCGTTTTCACTACTGTAGAGGGTGGTTTCCATTGGGATGAGAATAACTCGATGGAAACCTGGACTATCCACAATAAATTGAGAAGAAAATAAAACGTTATGTGTCGATCAATATTTTTTCTTTGGTTTTAAAAACCGTACGGCTTCTAACTATTTTTTTTTTTAAATGATTTTTTAATATTTTGTATTTAGCACTGTTTACTATGGGAGTTTATTTAGTGGGGTACACTGCACCCCGATACATTGCAATCCACATGCATGAATTAAGTCCATTGATAGAGGGCGCATGCACTCTCAACCAGCAATGTCATTATACCTCCTAGAACGTGCCGGTTCTCGTTAAAAAAAAATCAGGTTATCGTGCAAATGTGCACTTTTTCGGAGAAGAGATTGTGGCACTGAAAAGCCAACAAAACCCGGTAGCTACTATAATGAGTAGCAGTCCAGCATCCTCCTTGAAGCCGACTGAGCACACTGTTCGAAACGTCGAGCCTGTATCCTGACTCCCGGTTCTTTTCAGAACCACACGCATTTAAGAAGAGATTTTTTACATTATGGTGTTACTCGTAAACCTACTTAATTGATATGACATTCATATTTGTGTTGACAAAATGAAGCAATCGGTAGGCCTACGTATTATCGTTCGTAATTAAATTTCATGAATTTGTTGAAGAGACAATTCTAGGATTTCCACCTGCAACACGCATTCAGCTTCATTTTAAAAACGCGTACGTCTTCAAGCGTTGAATAAACATATTTCACTGATACACAAATATTCATCCGTCCACATGGTGAATTATGTATGTACAGTATGTACAGTGGATATATCCAATGCGACACCGGATCGCTTGAGACTAAAATTGGGCCGGTGAAAGTGCTTTTATTTTAAACGTTTGAAAAATGTTCAAATGATTTAGTAGGCCATATAAAAATGGAAACTTTTGTTTGGGGATAAAACTATACGGGCAGCAGGTAGGCCTATGTTTAATATTTGGTTCACGCCTTGTTAACTCGCAATCAGAAAAAACGCGCCAAGATCGTGTCAAAGAACAATTAAGTGCTCCACTAAAAAAAAAAAAAAAAAAAAACACGTTTTTCAACTCGGTCGAGTTAGGGGAACTCATGTAAACCTTGCTTTTTCAAGACAAAAAGGGTTAGGAGAAAATGACTTTTTACAATATTGGGCATTCTTTGGGCTGTGCATGCACAAGTCCCGGCGGAGTGAAGTATCAGCAAACAGACTTAGTAAGCCATCCATCCTTAATGTTGATCCATCTTTTTTGTTACTTTTTTGTCATTCGTCCCAATAAAAAATGATTGATTAATGGAATACACATATGAGAACGTAACAAAGTTATATAAAAAGTTACATTAATATATAATTTATTAATGTAAGTGGTGGATGAATAATGGTTATTCATGACTGCCCACGGGGCATAAAAAAGACACCTGAACACTCTCTGGCTAAATTCATAAACATAATATATTTTCCATTGAATGGTACTTGGAAAACCCTCTAAATTTTAATCTTGGAAATCTGAATGTTTACATCATAATAGGCCTGCTATGATAAGCGCTATATGAAATGGTCACTCTACTAACGCCTAATTTGCATACCTGGGATTTTTGGATATTGAAAAGTTGACCCCAAGGACCGTACCGACCCTTCCTGAGGAGCTGGAGATCCTCACGTTCAGTTAGTGTTTCCTTGCAGTGAACACTGAATACACAATGTAGTATCTACAGGATGATCCCGGGCGTCTGAAACCTAATTGTTGACAATAGTTAAATATGAAAAACAAACGGCTCTCTGAAGACCAGACTCTCAACCTTCAGACCTGCGGCCAACGTGATAACACATGCTACTGTTAATCACTAGAATTATTACAGCGAGTGCGGAAAAGTGATACGAGGACTATCCATATCACCATTGGGTTACGATGCTCTAGGGGTGCACCCAAAAAAATAATGAGAAGTTCATGCGCCGAGCTGTTTATCATAAAGTGTATGTCTTAGTTTTTCTGAAAAACACACATTTGATGGATTGTGTAAAAATGGCCCAATATCATAATCTAAGGTCATTGACTTTCAACTTCGAGTATTTTGGATATACTACACCCTGATAAAGTGGTCCTAATTTGATTTCAAGTGTAAGGCCTTTTCGCAGAATGGCTGCTTTTCAGTGTGGGCGTTTTCACTATTGTTAGAGGGTGGTTTCCATTGGGATGAGAATAACTCGATGGAAACCAGGACTATCCACAATAAACTGAGAAGAAAATAAAACGTTATGTATCGATCAATATTTTTTTTCTTTCAGGCCCTATTATATCCAAAAATAATCACACTTTTAAGTCAACGACCCCAGGTCATGATATTGGACCATTTTTACAGTCCCTCAAACGAATATAATTAGGCCTATGGACCTCAATTTTTACTTTTCAGACAAAATTATGGCATACACATTAAGCCTAATGAGGTCAGCAAGTGAATTCGGTCACTATTTTATTATTTAGTGACGTGAATCCATAATACCAATTGCTACAAGTGTTACAGTCATGACTCGCCAACGCTTCATTTGTCCTTCCTTCTACTCCAGTTTTAATACGTAGTTGATATAGTCATTTTACATACCTTCGGAATCATTTACGTCATGTGCCAATACAGTAATTATATTTCATTGCAGTATTTTTTTATTTTTTTTATTATTATTATTTTTTTTAGAGTTGCGGGGACAAGGTGGACAAACAAACTGTTTCGGTCAAATTTACCGACCAAACAAACATAAATGCAGCGGAAAAATGTTGTGCAAACATTAAAAGGCAATTATATGGAGTGGGATGCATAGCATACACAAACTAAATGGGAGTGGGCCTACAATTGCCCACTTACCAAAAGTTGAACACCTCAGTCAAAACACTCAACGAGGGAAATGTTGAGGGAGCATGAGAAATGTTGAGGGGAGGGTACGCGTGAAAAAAATCCCCACCCTCAATTATAAACAGTTTAATAATCACTCAAAGGAGGGCCTTCAATTCAGAGGAAGGGGAGACTACTTAACACTACGTCACCAACAAATTCGTGCATTTTCCTTGACATTCAAACCCAACTTCTCCCATGGACACTTATTATGAGTCACATCCCAAACTCCCTATAGACCTAAATGTTTATACAAAGAGAATGAACAGAAGTGCCCAACATCACTCCCACAAACCTCATACCAACCCTACATATTTTATTTCACATAATCTTAACCTACTTCCTATGTTTACGTGCTATCAAAATTCTGAGATGATCGGGTAACTTATTTTGTTCCTAATAAGATTGAAAGTAATGAATAGCATCAGTAAAAAGATATCTAATTATCTGCACAAATTTAAATGGCAAATACATCAAAAATACATTTAAAAAAAAATAATAATGTGTTAACATTTACTGTACAAAGCTGAGTACAATATAGAATAACACTTAATTTTACTCATACTTATATATTGTTTTACTTATATTTTAATGATCAACCTTCAATCAATAAATGAATCAATAACAAGTAAAAACATCATTTATAAAAGATTCAAGGCTTTGCATGGTGGAGTATCAATATTGGTTTGATATGCAGTAGCACCATGTGAAATTATCTAATGTTGCATTGTGAGACAAATCTAATTAACCAAATAAATTGATTTGGCCAAAGCATCTTCTTTATCAGAATACTCTAAAGTGGAATGGATGACTTCCGTGTTATATTTTTCTGACCCTTGGACATACTCTAAGTATTCTGGAGCTCCAGGATAAATGATGTTATCTGCCACGATGACAGTACCCTTCCTGAGTAGACCGTGTGACTCAAGGAGCTGGAGATCCCTCACATACAGTTGTTTCCAGTGATCAATGAAGACAAAATCTAGGGTTTCTACAGAGAAATCCTTATGCAGGACTGGAATGACCTTGTCTGATTCCTTGTTGATAACAGTTATCTGTGTAAAATAAATGTGTTTATATATAAATAAATATAGCTGTTCCAAACGTTTAATGACTAAACAAAAATTACCTCTAAACGCAAACTAATGGTAGCTTGTAAGGGCCTCATCACGTGATGTTTTGATACAAATCTTTTATATCTCAGAGACTTTCTGCAATAAAGACTTGGGCCAATCCCATAGTGCTGCTCATGCAGCACACAAATGTGCTTCGCAAAATGTTATGACAAAAATAGATTTCCAATTCTTTAAACTGTTCAGAAGATTGGATATCCACAAAAATGTTCATTTCATAGGCCCTTTAAGTTCACTTGCCAACAACATCTAGGGTTATTTATTAAAAATATTTATTAAGGGACCATGGATAAACCTAGTCACGTGTGTCCACACGTGCTCACGCGTTGGGACAGGGCTGTTCTGGAAATGAGCATGCGTGACATTGCGTGATATGACTTTTGGTGTGTTTGTTTCATTTGTGAGATGCACAGTGCGAAAACAAATAAAATTGAAACTTTTTAGTAGGACCCAAATTCCTGGATTCGTGGATACGGTTGTGCATTGCGACCCCGTACACATTCAAACTTACACAACAGCCTTGATCCTTCTGTAATCGAGAGTTTATGTGTTTCTTTATTTTCCCATTGGAAATCTAATGGAAATTCAAATGCAAGAATTTTTATTTGTGGGCTGTCGCCCGAATGGTCACTGTCTGTATGTACATACAGTGTATGTATATGCACTGTGTGTGCAATGCCTGTAACGGGGTTTTCGTTCAGCTATTAAAGTGCCGGGGCCAAAATTGTGCGACTAAACCAGTCCGATGCGCCTTGGCCAAGGCTATGCAGATAGAAGATACCGAGTTCAAGACTAGGTTTCCAACATTTTGATAAATTAATATATAATAAATTGTGGAGGAATTTTTTTTAAAGGAAAATAAAGTCAAAAATTCAGTTTTAGAATACAAATGCTAAGTGTAGCTCAGAACTGTGCCTGTGGCAGAATGAGCAGAATTCATCCGCTAAATTTAGATTTTTGTTGTGACAAACTGTTTTAGATATCATTCGATGGCAATGATAATTTATTTTGGCCTTCAAATAAATTGTTTCAAGAAGCTGTTTAGATTATTCATGATGATTTCATGAATTCTGTAATGATTTTCGTCTTGTTATTTTCGTTTCCGCCATCTTGGATCTAGCACGTATCCATGCACTATATGTGAGCAGGATCGGCAAATACAGGATCCGGATCAGTAAACTCAGTGTCTAAACCGTACTGACTGTCTGGTGATTGAGATTCGGAATGTGTGAAACAAACAGACCCTGTATGGGTGCACCCGACTAAATAAACTCCCATATTAAACAGTGCTAAACACAAAATATTCAAAAATCATAAAAAAATACTAAGTCCCACAGTTTTTAAAAACCAAAAGAAAAAATATGGAAAGAATGTCGTATCCAACCGCCACTTTTTAAGGGGATTTTTGGAATTTGTTTGCAACCACTAACCAGTTAAAAAATTATTCTATCGATTTTTGGGGGTACAGAAAGCGAAAACTATCTTTAAAATCCACTTTTATGATGGTTTACGACTTTATTTCCCTTCTAAAAAAGTCCTCCCCTTCAGAAAATAGAAGGATCCTATTATAGTTGCCACTGCGTATAATGACCGTGTTGGAGGAGTTGACAAGATCAGACTGATATGACCGAGGAAGTCATCGATATACCAAAAATTCCTGATTTTTCATGACATAAATACCCTGGAATAAACTGAAGTACATGTCCATCATCATCCATATCTTCTCCACCTTACTGGGTAGGTAAGATTACATTATTGGTTATATTGAATGAGAAAAAGTGGTGGTCGGATATACGACATTCTACCCAAAAAGATTGATCGATATATAACCTTTTATTTTCTTCTCTATTTACTGTCTAAAGTCCAGGTTTCCATCGAGTTATTCTCATCCCAATGAAAACCACCCTCTACAGTAGTGAAAACGACCACACTGAAAAGCAGCTACTTTGGGAAAAAAAAGGCCTTATTAAATTACGCTTGAAATCAAATTAGGACCATTTTTTCAGGGCCTAGTATAGTGTATCCAAAATACTCACAGTTGGAAGTCAAGGATCCCAGGTTATGATATTGGGCCATTTTTACACAATCCATCAAATGTATAGGCCTCAAATCTGCTTTTCCGGAAACATTTGAGGACATACACTTTATGATAAACAGCTCGGCGCATGAATTCCTCACCATTTAGTGGGGTGCACCCTGTATTTTCGCCCCAGTGAACACGAATCCTCCACTCCTTTCTGGCCATGGGGAGCTTTTATCCATATGTTTTGTTTGCTGGTTTAACGTTGACAATAAGACGCAGAGATGTATGGCGAAGGGATGAATGAATTAGTTGAAAGCATTGTACATCTTTGGTCAGGGTAGTTTTTCTTGTTCTGGAAAAGCCATTTGGTAACACATGTACATCGGATTGCACCTCGACGGCTATTGTACATGTAGTGGTCGTGTTGGGTTTTTTCCCCGTCTCACACTCAGTGTCATTCTGGGCTTAAATTCTTTCCAGGTGGGCGCTTAAATGGTGAGGCAGGACGCCTCCCCATAATGGGTACAAAGCTTTGATAGTTAACAGATCTTTTTTGGCTTGCTTCTTTCCAGCGGTAAGCGGATTAAAAGGTCGCCCAAAAAGCAGAACACTCCACCCTTGGACAGTCTCGTTGTTCTTTTGTTATGCAGATTGTCTGCCAGAACTGGTCCGTCACATCTTGGGTGCCGGCGCTGCCTGCCAATGCGTGACGTTTGTGGCTGATTTATTTTGTTTGAGCTAGCGGGCAATGGAATGTGTTCGCGCAGTGCGGTGTGCCTGTGACATTAATTTATCCATGGTCCCTAATTGGAAAAGCTAAAAATATTACCTTTTTAAATATACAAAGACAGTGTAACGAATTCGAAGAAGAGTATGAACAATAAGAACACAAAAGCAATAGTCATATATTGTTCCCAGTGACAGCTAATAGATAACAACTATGGGGAGCGCCCGGGGTTGAAAACCGTGTTTGAAATTAGTTCCACCGTACCTTTTCGCTCACTTCAGCGCCTGCTAACTTGATCAACTTCCTCGCAATTTCTGCATTTTCCTTGGAAGCCTCAATGGTAAGAAAGCGACTCGCTTTTGGCAGAACACTCGCCATCAGAACAGCAGAATAACCACAGAATGTTCCCAATTCAAGGCACGTCTTAGGAGCCAAGTCCTGGACAATCTTGCGCACGATTGCACCTGCACGGTTAAAAAGGAGCCAAAACAAGAGTATTGTCTGATCTGGTTTGAATTTTTTTCTGAAACCCATTACACACAGTCCTCCGAGGATTACGGGTTCCCCTCCCCCAATAATTTTAGAGGGGAATGCAACCATATAAACCCAACAATTGTTTTTAAATAAATATTAAAATAACTGTCACACTTACCACATGCCTATCCCGTAAGGATAGTTCATACACTTCAATCCTCTAGTTTTCAAGAAATATATCTCCCCAGGACGAATATGTATAATTTCTAAATCAATATACATATAATACATTATTTTTTGGTATTACAGATGTTTTGTCTGATTTCCTCTGTGTATTCTGCTTTTTTTAAACCAGCAATTTACCTGGAACATCGATTAAGGGAGGGAGGGTAGCGGTAGTCAACCGCCACTTTTAGCTAATTAATTAATTAATCCTTAATTGAGCGCTCAAAAAAACTAATTTTTTTCAAGTTCCTACATCAGCCATAGCCTAACAACATAGCATAGCCCCTTTAGTGTAGTTATTTATAGTTCAGCCAGACACGAGCCAGATACCATGACCCCTTCGCCACAAGGCCATACCTTGTGTACAAAACATGGTATACACAGCCCATATCCCTTGACACAGCGGTACCCTTTGTGTGATCAATCATCCTGGTCTACAGGCTTGCCTCAGGATATCTGTGATCAATCATCCATGCTCAGGGGTTGCTTGACAGTGCCTGGAAAGGATTGACCAATAAAAAAAACATAAACAAACTCAGAATTGATGTGTTTGGGCAGAGATTGGCTACTGGCAAATGGGGGGGGGGGGGTGGTTTAGGGATTTTCCCTTACACTAATACACCGCAGATGGCTGGCTATGCATTCTTAGAGAGTTTTTTTTTGTATTATTTGGCCTGGACTACATTCAGGGACTGTCTGAGGTGTAGCTCTGCATGAAAAATGGTATAAAACGGAGTGTACAGTACGTTATTCACACGAATATTACACAGGGCTGTTACAAACCGCGCGGGGGGGGTGGTTTAGGGATTTTCCCTTACACTAATACACCGCAGATGGCTGGCTATGCATTCTTAGAGAGTTTTTTTTGGTATTATTTGTGTTTGGGCAGAGATTGGCTACTGGGCAAATGGGGATTGGAGATTTCACAGAAACTAAAAAAATAAATCAACTTCCTAACATTTGGACAAACATTTCTAAAACCTCTGGAAAGACAATATAAAAAAAATAAAAAAAAAATAAAAATGTAATTAAAACAATAATTAAATTTAAAAAAATAATTGTAAAGTAATTTTTTTAATTTTTTTTTTTTAAAACAATCTATAAGACCTCTGGAATGATTATCAGCTTGAAAAAATGGTATAAAACAGATTTTACAGTAGTTATTCATACGTATACCACGGGCCTGTTACAAACCGCCAACGTACTACAGCATTTACACATGTGTAATGTAAATAAAACAATAATTAAATTAAAAAAAATAATTGTAAAGTAATTTTTTTAATTTAAAAAAAAAAAAAACAATCTATAAGACCTCTGGAATGATTATCAGCTTGAAAAATGGTATAAAACATATTTTACAGTAGTTATTCATACGTATTACACTGGGCGGTTACAAACCGCCACGTCATATGTTCGTGTATATTGAAACGGTCAAAGTGGTCGGAGGGATTTATTAACAAAGGTATATTTTTTTAAGCAGTAAAAAATACCACTGTGGGCCTATCGGCCTATAACGGTAATTCGTTTATAAATTCATCTTTGGGGAAAATTACTGTGAACCACATAACGGGCATCAATGACATTACAAAGCCTACTTGGCCTGTGCGTCGAACATGCCTTTCGGACATGTGTCCCTTTCCAACAATAATAATTGCCCAAAAATAAAAATGACCATTTCCTCCATAGGAATTATAGTAGGCCTATAACGTTGCAGCTACTACTAGCCTAGCCTAGCGATATCATGGGAGTACAGCAGTCTTTTGTCATTAGCCAAAATGGACTGTTTACAAAGATTGATTCATATGATAAGATGGGTTACTGACTGACTGTTTTATGGGTTCCAGACTGTTGGGCTAGAAACCCAAATCTTTATAAATCTAAGTTTGTACAGTCTTGTACGAAAGACCATTAGTGCCACTCTAAGTATATATTACTAATCCGTAATAACGGATTAGTAATCCGTTATTACGGATTATCATTTCCATGCTTTCAGTGATAGGAGCGATATGCCACTACTGACCGTGAGTGTGGAATGCAAGCAATTTATTCGTTTTTACTTCAGTTTGGGTTACAATTATCTAGAAATACGGGCATTATTGTTAGCAAACCATGACATTCTTATGAGCAAGCGAACACTTCATCGAAGGTTACGAGAACTTGGTTTGTTTCGGCGAAAAGGGCACACCGATATACTGGATGTTGCCTGCTTTATTGAGGAAGAACTGCAAAAGTCGGGCCAGTTACATGGTTATCGATGGATGCATTTGTATCCACAATGGTATCAATATCGACAAGGAAAGTGTTCGTCATCTATTAGGACTGTTAGATCCTAACGGAGTACAACATCGAGCAAGGAAACGACTGCAAAGGCGAGTATACCGAGGAAGAGGCTCGAACTTTATCTGGCATATTGACTCGTATACGACAAACTTAAGCCCTTTGGAATATGCATTAATGGTTGCATAGATGGATTTTCCAGGCAACTATTATGGTTAGATGCCTTCGTTACGAGCAGTGATCCAAAGGTAATCGCTGGTTATTACATTCAGGCAGTTCGCAAAAGAATGAGATGTCCTAGGGTTATAAGGGCAGATTTTGGTACTGAAAACACAAACGTGCGACAAATCCAAATGTTTCTGAGAAAAAACGGTGACGATACGTTTGCAGGAGAAAGAAGTTGCCTTCTTGGGAGCAGTCCGAATAATCAACAAATCGAGTTTTGGTGGAGCATACTCAGGAAACATTGTGCACAGTTTTGGCTGAATGTATTTCATGAACTGAAAGACTCTGGTCACTTCAGGGGAGATTTTCTGGATATCTCATTGATCCAATTCTGTTTTTTAAATATGATTCAGGTAAGGATCTGTGAGTATTTTGCATAGGTAAAGCCCTTGAAATAAGAAAGGTTCTGATACATTATAAAAAATAAAGTTTTTGACTGGTTATTTGGTTTCTTTGGCGATTTTTACACCTTTGCCAGATAATGTATTGTTAAAAGGCATTAAGCACTGATACTTTTCATAAAAAAGCAAACCTATTATTCATAAAACAAAATCCTTCCGTCTCTCCTTGGAAACCGTGCTTGATTGACAGGCATCCGTTTTTATACTCTAGTTTGTGGACGTTAACAGATTGCTTTTCGAATTGTGGGTGCCATGATCGGACAGCCGGTGATTTAAAAGGGTGATTATATAGCTATAAATTTATGTACATTTAATGATAGGAAATTAATTGGGCTATTTAATTGAATAATTATAATCATTTCAGGTGTGATTGGTGTGGAAACTGAAATTACGTTGAACTGCGTTCACGTCTTCTTTTTATGAATGTTTATAGGGGGAGTTGGACACCGTTGTGAAAGAGTGGAACGCCCATCGTATTTCTCCATCTCGGAATCAGCATGGCCCATTTGGGCAACCATCAGTGATATACCACATTCCTCAGTTGTATGGAGCAGAAGACCTAAGTGTACCAGTGAAGTCTGCGAAAGCGAGTGTACTTTCAAAGGTCGATACCCGTGTGACAAAGATGTGTTCAAGCTTTGCACAATCCTTATGGCGGAAAGAGATCTGGCAGTGCCACAAATCGCTGACGAAGGCGTTATACTGTATAAGAACCCCAGAATAATGATTCAGAGACAGTTGTAATAATATTGCCATGTGAGCATTTCTCTGTCATCTTCTTGAAAGACTTAAGTGCAACAATGCTGAAGAATTTCTAGATTGTACGGAGCTCTTAAGGTGCCATCCGACTTGTTGAGATCCTGGGATGAAGGCATCTTACAGGAAATGTGTCGACATCTTGAGAAAATTTTCTTGGGATGACAACATCCTTTCAAGGAAGTTGTCAACTATTTGTGGTCATTTGTACTATTAATTTGTCATCCTCAAATTAAGCTATTGACAATTTCCTTTATTTTTTTATCTCAGGATGACGACATCCTAAAACTTGAATGTCAATATCCCAATATAAATTATCTTGGGAAGATATCCTCAAATTTTAATGATTACTTCTGAAGTTAATTTATTGTTGAATCTGGCTTTGACGATCATTAGCGATTATTAATGTCAAAACATTTAGGAAATTTGAGGATGTTGACATCCCAAAATATACAACCTTACAGATTCGACATTTTGCTGGAAAGGATGTCGTCATCCGGAGAAAATTTTCACCGGATTACGACATAATAAAATTTCATGTAATATATCTTCATTTATACCAATTATGGTGTTCTATTGACACAGAATCTCTATAAGTCGGATGGCACCTCTACAGCTCCGTAGTTCCAATCTCAGTGATAATGTACAAGGTTGTATTTGTTTGGAAGTGGATATTCGACCCGCCGGCGTATTTGTTTTTTACACCGCAGCGACGGGTTTTGTGCGCATTTCGCCCTTGTGTCAAGACTATGAACCCATTCAGCACGCATGCGCGCGAAGGGAATTTCGACACGCAAAAAAAAACTACCATCAACGGAGAGGGAATGGCTCCATGAGTTCCACTGCAGAGCGCCATGGTCGACTGCAGCTTGGAGTTTTCTATCGTCGCGCGCCTAGGGTTTCGTAGTCTCTCTCTCAAGACCGGAATTGGCACTTTTACTGCACAAAACCCGTCGCTGCGGTGTAAAACAAATATACGCGACCCGCCGTGGGTCGAATAAGCTCCGAAATTCTTCTTCTTCGCACCGCAGTGGGTCGCGTAATGATAATTTTTAGAGCTTATTCGACCCGCGACGGGTCAAATATCCTTGTCCAGTCTGTTCATCGTAGATGTGTCAGTCATAATGTCATTATTTTTTTTATTTTTATTTTTTTATTTTTTATTATTTTTTTTTGGGGGGGGGGGGGTTTCAAAGGGAGGGCAGTGCACAGTCAACTTTAGAATGGAAAATGATGGCATACATTACTTGCATTTAAGTGTAGATCTTAAGTTGATATGGAACAGCAGACACAAAATAATATTTGTTCTCTAGCTTTAAACTTCAAACTGTCTCATTCTTTTCAGTACTTTAATAAAAGATAAAAGGTTGTACAAATATAATGGTGTTTTTTGTAAATTGTTTTAACAAGGGGTCCTCCATTGTACAAATATAATGGTGTTTTTTGTAAACTGTTTTAACAAGGGGTCCTCCATTGTACAAATATAATGGTGTTTTTTGTAAACTGTTTTAACAAGGGTCCTCCATTAAACATAAATGACTTCAGATAAGAAAGCAAATACCATATGGCTAGTAGTTACACTCATCAGTGGCAAAAGATAGCGTGCATTTATAAGTTGCATATACATCACCGGTTAACATCCACAATGTAATACTTAATATGTAGGTGCATCAACTTTCCCTACATGTAGTTATCAGTCCTTTTCTTTGCAATGTATGGAGCTCCCGAGATGCCATCCAGTTGCCGACTTCCCAAGCTAATTTATGTTAGATAAATTAACTCAGGATCTCAAGAATTTGGATGACACTTCAACAGCTCTGTAGCAACGGGGTGTAGAATAGTTGAAAAGAAAATAATAATTTGCATTTTGAATCTTTGATGGATACCCTCCCGAAATTCCAAACAATTGATAAATACAAACAATGCATGTTGACTATTGTTTCATTTTGTTATTTAAAAAAAACAAGGTATAAATACAAACTGGTACATTTTACTTGGAATTTAAGTTTTCAAATCATAACATCAGTTTAATTTGTATTACTTATTACATGTATCAGCAACTTTTTACTAAGTAATTTTGATGTGAAATTATTATTAGGTTTTGAAAGATTCCATTGGTTAATTGGTGTTAATTGTTAATTGGTGTGAAGATTAAACAAATAAAAGAAAACACATTCAACCACTTTTTTCTAGCTTTTGATAATGTAGTAGTAAAAACTAAACTACAGTAAACAATGAAACCTTGTTTTGGTTACAAAACAACCTACCACAACTGTTGCTGTAAACTGATAACTCTAGTAAACAAATAAATTTTAAATTGTCATACATTTACATCAAAAACGTTCTTCAACCTGCAAAATAAGATTAAATTGTAAGGTCCTTACTTACTGGGGCGTTCGTTAGTTATTAGCCAAAAAAGGTGAAAACAGAAAATAACTGAAAACAGCAGAAAAAATGTAAATCTTCAAAGAGGACATGGGCCTACAGTTGCTTATTTTATTTCATCTCATTTTCTTTTAAGAGATAAACCCATATACTGCAGTCATCCAAAAATATAATGTTGTGCCACTTTGTCACAGTATGTAATTACAACAGTCAGTCCTATATAACATGGAAACGAATAAATAAAGAATAAATAAAGAAAAAAAGAAAAATAAATACCAAAAAATCTGGACCAAACTTGGCATAATATTTTAGCAGGCCTGTAGCATCAAATATCTAGCCCTCCTATATCCTCAACTGACCCATTCATCTGTCACAGCTGTTTTACTATTAAATTTGAGAAAATAAAAGTAATATAACTTTTCACAGCTATTGCACGTGAGGGCTGTATGTCTGCATTAGAAAAAATAATCCGTAATAACGGATTAGTAATCCGTAATAACTGATTACTAATCCGTAATAACGGATTACTAATCCGTAATAACGGATTAGTAATCCCTAATAACGGATTAGTAATCCGTAATAACGAATTACTAATCCGTAATAACGGATTACTAATCCGTTATTACGGATTAGTAATATATACTTAGAGTGGCACTAATGGTCTTTCGTAGTCTTGTGATATTTTGTTGAATGATAAGTTACTTCAGTGCGAGTATATTTCTTTTTTAAGTGAAGATGACAACAAAGTTGAAGTATGAAGGTGATCTTTCGGTTACTGAATGTTTAAATGCACTTAATTTTATGTCAAAGAACAAAATCACATGAATGATGCATGGTCTTTCTAGTGAATGGTACCAGAAATTTTTAGATTGTTATTGGTCCTTTTGTTAACCCTCCTACTTCTGGTACCTTTTTCATACAAGTTGATGCACCATTTGAAACCATTCGCTTTTGTGGTTTTGAATGGTGAAATAACTGTACAGTATTGATTCCCCCAAATGGTTTTGAATGGTAGGTCAGCTAATACAAAACCTTGTTTGGATCTTTCCAAATGGTAGTACAGCTAATACAAAACCTTGTTTGGATACTTCTAAGTGGTGAATCAATGGACCCTCTATGCATTTGAATGGATTTGAATGGTAGTAAAGCTTGCTACCAACACTGTTCAAATGGTATCACCATGTGTGTACAAAACCAATGGGCATTTTGGTAAGTGGAAATTTTGAATGGTTTCAAATGGTCAAACAGTAGGAGGGTTAATGGTTTGAAAACATGAGCAATGTCATCGTCCCAGAAGCAAGCAGTGATTATGTTAATTGAAAACGAGGGTAATAGTAAAACAGGTGTAAACTTAAGAACTGGAGACCAATATTTCTCTTTTGAATGTGGATTATAAAATGAAGTTTTAAATACACTACAAAGTCTTGTTGGCCAAGCCTTAATAGCTTTGCCAACAAGACTGTTGTGTAATTAAAACTTGAGTTCATACTGATCAATCTAATTTTGTTAAGGGCAGGGTCAGTCCAAACAATTATTGATGTGATGGATTTCACTAAATTTCATGATATTCCTGGTTACATTTCGAGAAAGCTTCTCAGTTCTCACTCTTTGGAATGGCCTTTTTTGTTTATGTCATGACAAAAATGGATTTTGGGCCCAAATTTATATAATGTATTAATCATAGATAGCTGGATTCAGCTCAAATTATTTTATTGGAAAGAAGGGTGAGAAGGGGGACCCCTTATTTATTTATTATTTATTTTGGCAGTTAAAATGTTATCATATAATATTAGAAATCATCGAGGTGTTGAAAGTATTATCGTTAATAACAAGGAAAGTTATTCAACAGGCCTATGCCTAAAGCATAAAAAGATTCAGTGATACAAAACCTCCTAATGTCGATTGGCCTACTTGAACCAGTACAGGCACATATGTGTTTATTTGTTATGACGAAGCCCTGCTGTGAAAATGAATTTTGAGCTTAGATTAACCCTCCTACTTTTTCATACAAGTTGATCCACCATTTGAAACCATTCGCTTTTGTGGTTTTGAATAGTGAAATAACTGTGTACAGTATTGATTCCCCCAAATGGTTTTGAATGGTAGGTCAGCTAATACAAAACCTTGTTTGGATCTTTCCAAATGGTAGTACAGCTAACACAAAACCTTGTTTGGATACTTCTAAGTGGTGAATCAATGGACCCTCTATGCATTTGAATGGATTTGAATGGTAGTAATTTCTTGCTACCAACACTGTTCAAATGGTATCACCATGTGTGTACAAAACCAATGGGCATTTTGGTAAGTGGAAACTTTGAATGGTTTCAAATGTTCCGAAACAGTAGGAGGGTTAAAGAACTTAAAAACTATTCTTAATATCTGGAAATTGAGACATTACTTTGTCAGGTGAAATAATTTTAATTAAAATTTCGCATTATCACAATTTATTTATTTGGCCTCGGTTATTTCCATAACGACCCAAATTATTCAGCAAATTGAGAAGATGTTATGTGATTTTCTTTGGAATGGTGGTAAATGCATGATTAAAAGGAACTTTGATTGGTAATGTTGATGCCGGTGGTCTTGAAATGATTGATATCAAAGCATGTTTAAATCATTATAAATAAAGTGGATTCAAAAGTATATAAATAATACTGCATGGTTTTTATCTTTTCAATACTTTCTTAGCTCCTTATGGTGGTGACTTGATTTTCCAATGTAATGTTAAACCAAATCAGATGAATAGCTGAACAAATATTTCTTTATTTTACAATGAAGTTGTATACCTTTTATTTTTCCTGTTTTCAAAAGCCACTAACGTTATCAATTATTTAACATACTTTTCTTTTAAAATTTACATGTTAAATAAAACAAGAACAAGGGTATAAATAATGTACAACAGACTTATTAAAATGGGAGTTGGAAAATCAAAATATTGTACTAAATATTCTCGGCGAAGGGCTTATGAAAGAGAGCCTCCTTTCTGAATAATGAATCCACCCCATGTACTTCCTGTTTTGAAAAGTTAGTGACTGCAAAATTTAACCTTACCTTAAAAATAAATTACAATGCTAGCCAATTTCTACTTATTAAAGTCAAGAATTTTCGGTAATTTGAAAAGCCACTACGAGTGAAGGTCGAGTCACATGTAACGAGTGTCGAGTTGTCATGAGGGTCGAGTTGTATTGAAGGGTGCACCCCACTAAATAGTGAGAAATAGATGCTCCGAGTTGTTTTATCATAATTTGTTTGTCAATTTTTTCTTTAAAAAACCCCAAAGATTTGAGGCCCAAACATTTGAGGGATTGTGTAAAAATGGTCTTGTATCATGACCACGGGAGTCCTTGACTTACAACTTTTGAGTATTTTGGATACACTAGGCCCTGAAAAAGTGATCCTAATTCAGTTGATTTCAAGGCAAAGCGTAAGGCCTTTCTCAAAATGGGCGTTTTCACTAGAGGGTGGTTTTCATTGGGATGCAAATAACTTGATGGGCCTCTGGACAATCCACATTAAATTGAGAATAAAATAAAAAGTTAGATATCAATCAATATTTTGTCTTTAGGTTTTTAACATTTTAGTACTAAGTATTTTTAATGATTTTTGAATACTATTGTGGTGCAACCTGAAAGTCAAGTTTTTTAAAAGGTCGAATCACGAGGGTCGAGGGATTGGGAACTTGTGCACAATACGTGTGTTTTCGCAGATGACGAAAAGGCCAACATCACACTGGATGTGCATACATTCATTGCTCAAAATCTCCCAAAATCTCGTTTCCAATCCTCACTTGACTACACTTTCCTCTCCTTAATAAGTCCTGTATCATCTTTAAAGGAAAATATGTGACATTTGTCACATTTGGATAGAAAAGTGATAGGCGAGTGTATTCTACATTCTTTCCACAAGGGTCGAGTTGTCTCGTAGGTGAATGTTGATATTTTCCGGCCAAGTTGTCGGGGTCGACTGTACCATTTATTCGCATGACTGAACAGGAAACAGGCAAAATGGCCGCTGTAAAATGTTAACGTTTGTCAAGTTTTATATTTCATTGTAAAAAGACTAGTTTTAGAAATAAAATTTTTTTTTTATTTTTTATATATATCCTCAATTTACCCTAAATGACGCACCTAAGGTTATATAATCAACTGGACGGTAACTTACAAATGAAATTAGCAGTTTGGTGTTTCAGTTTGTTTCAGTGAAGGATTCTCTTGTATAAATGCGGAATTTCAATGCATGATCATATGCGTGGACGTCTTGAGCGCCGTTTTTTGAGACGCACAGAATTGTAGTCATCAGAAAATTGATGTTGGTATAATGACTCACCCCCAAACTGTTAAAGTTTATGGGGGCACAGAAAATGTACCCAAGAAGAAAAACAGTTGAATCATGCTTCATCTTATTCCAGATAGTTGTAAAATTGTTTTTAATCTTGAAAATAAAAATATTGTTTTCGATTTTTAAAATAAAATGGTATAATTTGGAGCTCTCAAAACTTTTAATCAATATTCTTGAAAGACCAATAAAATGGAAGGTGGTTAAAATTTTTGCAAAAAGTACTTTAAAACTTTGAAATGTGTAAAAATGCTGTTAACATTTTGTCAAATAAAAGATTTCTTTTCATAACCATGATATTAATGTTTCATTTTCTCAATAATTTTCCACTACCGTCGAAATAAACACCAACGAATAGACCTTATGCACATGACGTCATTTGAGTAGGGCGCCCTCGGCTAGAGGTCAAAAGAAGGTTGCTCATTGGCCCAATCTGTGCGCCGCGCGTGTATAGATGTGCATTTTCCATTGTTTCATCATCGTTTTACCTCTAAGATGGCGGCGTGATGACGTCAATGCATAAGGTCTATTAAGTAGTCTTCGTTCGGTTCTTCTATAAGGAATGTGTCCATTTTGAGGATCAGTATTTCTTTAAAAAATCATTACAAATGCAAAGCATTCATATATTTTGGTTTCCACAGACAACAGCTTGTTGACGGCATAGAACAATAAAATCACAGATGTTCGTGAAAAAAAAATTTGAGGTCATGTAAATCTCTTTGTATTTAGTAAAATCAGTGGTTAAACAACTTTTTCCACTTTCACAAGCACTAACTTTCCAGTAAATCATATAATTTCACTATAATTTTTATTTCTGTAACAAGCACGACTTAGATAAGTTTATGCAACCAGTAATACGCCATAATTTTGTAAGTTTTCCGAGAAATGCTAAGCCAAAAGTAGGTGCGTCATTTCACGAGTGCGGCGAATTACGTACATGGACGATAACATTAACGCTTCCTCTAAGTATTAGCCATATTTCACATGTTGTCGGCCATTCATTGTCGCCGTAGTAAACCCTTGACGCTTGCAAATGTGGGCCTTAACGCCGAATCCATCCTGGATGCCTTTTGACGCATCTTCCCTACATTCTACTATTTTTATTTAGAATAATTACGTAATTGTCGCTGTGAAGCAATAATTACGTCATTATTATTTTAAAAAATTATAAAACTAAAAGACTAAAGTTAACGTTAGATTAATACATTTTCAATATACCTTTCTTGTCTCCCACATTCATCATTCTAGGATCATGTTCGTAGCAATATTTGTCCATCGTGTCCAGCAGATTAGCTGGGTTCCCTTCCGTGACGTGATCAACGACGTAAGCCATCATCTTCTTGGCTTGAGGAGTCATGGTGACTACTTCTAAACCACGACCCGAAGTCATGCTGTCATCCATGTCTTAATAACTAGCTGCTGTAGTATAGTAGTAGTCTGTATAACAACGTTTTTGCACTATAGCCAAAGATAGAGCGCCGCGCCTACGACGGCGCTCTACTATCTTTGATATGGCCCAGTGGCCCAGAGCAATAGCGCCCTCTTGTGACAGGAGAAAATACATGTGACAGCTCTATACTAGCTCTATAGCTAGCTCTAGTCTAGTCTGCAGCCAGCCAAGTACTAGTAGTAGTACAGGCCTAGTAGTAGCTATTGTTTTACCAAAATCGTCCCAGAAAGTGTTTTATTTTGCTGAATAAAATGTACAAATGGCTTGTTAATTACCATCAAATAACTCAGAATTACTTCAATTGAGTACAGCACAAAACAACTGTTGGCTCTCAGGTAAGCTAAAATTTCATTGTTTAAAAAGTTTACTTTTGTATGTGTAAAACCATGTGACTGATTCATGCACAAGCACTATAAAAAATAATGCAATGTATGTTTGTGTAGGTCTAAACGTACATAAACCTGATGTTTCATTGCTACAATAGTAAATGATGGATGTAGGTTTACTTATTATTAAAAATGCCTTATTTCTGCAATATGATTTTCATGACCATTTTGAGGGTTTTAGGAAACTCGCATGTTTTACTTTTATAAATGTAAGTGATTGTTTATTGATCACTGATAATTCTAAGCTATTGGAATAGTTTTCATAAAGTCTAGTAAATGTATGCCACATTTTTAACAAAAGTCATGTGACAGTTGCACATGAGTTTGGATCAAATGCTGGATAGTTTTTTGGCATTGATAAGATTTGTGAAATGGAACTTAGTAGAGTTCACTATATTATATACATGTTTATTGTTTGCTCTCAGGCCTCGGCTCAGTCTTAGGCCTCGTCTCGGGCTTCTGTCTCAGGCTGCTTCTGTCTCGGGCTATAGTCTCAAGGACTCAGCTATAGTCTCAGTATAGCTCAAGCTAGGCTCATTGGTTCCATTACACCACAGACGGAGTCATTTCTTCACTGCCTCATTGCTGTGGACATTGACAGTTAGCTGGACGTGGATTTTCGTATGGACTCACCTCGTATCCTTTACTATTGAACTTTGTTGAACTCATCTGACTCATTGGACTAAACTCATTAGATTGGACTCATTGGATTGAACTGATCAGATTGAACTCTAAGGAAGTCTCACTGATTCAAATAAAGATCCAGGATCCTGGTTATAGTTGCTTATTGGTACCATACTTTCTTGTATTAAAGTTTTCTTGTATTAGAGTGTGTAATTCATCTTTGCTAGTGTGAAGAGGAATAAAATAATTCTCAATTTGTTTTCAAAACAAGACGCGCTGGGTTGTCAGGTTTGCTGATTTTTTTGATTTTTTTTTTAAATCAAAAAATCAGATTTTTAAAATTTAAATCAGATTTTTAAAATTTAAATCGGATTTTTTTGATTTTTTATAATTTATAAAATTTAGATTTGCTGGAGTGACTTTATTCAATTGAATGTAACATAATATAATGCTGCCCTAATAAAAGCATTATTTTTATAATCTTAATTGTCTGTAGAAATGTGTAGGCCTACAAAGTATTGATGACTCTACCTCAAATTGAACTGACAAAGTATATCTCTGTTGTAATAATTTTTCCCATGGAAATCCCCTGTCTGATTACCCAATGGAAATTTCATAGCTTGTGGGTTTTTCCAATTAATGATTTCAGTCATTTCAGTCATTTCAGGCTTTTCTAGTTAATAGAGCAAAACATGCATTTGAGCTGCATGCTGAAATGTAATGACAACTAAAATATAGGTTTGATTTCTGGCAACATTATTTGATTTCTGAATCAATGTCATGCACTTGTTGTAATCATTTAGCATTTGTGAGTAAAATAAGGTGAGTGTGACACCAACTTTACAGGAAAATATAGAAAACAGTACTTCTCATGATGTGAATGAAGAATATTAGTATAATGCCAAACAATTCAGGGGGAGACATAATAAGAGGACATACATGTAATAATATCATAGCCCAAATACATGTACTTAAAAAGTGATTTTACCCAAGATATTATAATCAAATACATAGTGCAGACTACAGACCATGGTAGAAAGATGATCTTAACCCAATCAATATGGTATCTTCTTAAAATTTATAATAAAATTTTTAAAAAAAAGTTATAAAAAACGTTCAAAGTACATGTCCCCCACAAAGTTTCCATTTGTTTTGTGTTAACTTTGTGTTAGTGTAATGTTGATCTAGTACAGATATCATTCCAGAACTTTTTGCCTACCAATTAGTTCGAGTATTGTTACCATTAAAGTGTTTTATGTATTAAAAGAAGATAACAGAAAAATAGTTTGTCCGAATGAGTCATTAATGATTTTATATTCGAAATTTAGAAATGCTGTATGAGATTGGTAATTATAAACATCTGCTTGTCAAATTTATGGGGGTGATGGTTTTTGGAGTTCTTTTAAATATTCTAAACCTCTTAATTAGTATGATCCAGTTGGTTATATTTACTAAATTGATGTTAGGGCCTACATTAAACTTACAAAATAATAAGAAAAATCTCAGAAAGTTAATTTTTCAAAAAATTGATTTAAATCAGTGATTTTTTTTGAAAAAAATCATGTGAAAACAACGTGATTTAAATTAAGCAACCCTGCGAGTTGTTCTCTGTGTGTGCTACACACACGCATATATATATATATATATATATATATATATATATATATATATATATATACACTGAGCCAAAAAAGAAACTTATAAAATTTTAACAGATCACCAAATAAAATTCTGTGCATGAAAATGTACCAAATTTGGATACAATATTACTGCAATGTATTGCTTCAAATGGCAGTCAATAACCAATTGTTTGCTTCAATGACACAAGAGAAATGTGCACTGACCCAAAGGACTTGCTGTTCCACATGTCACATTCTTCAGCTGCAGCCCTGTACACACATGCATGTTAGCCTTGGCATATCTGTTTCATTAGCAATACTCAGAAGAACTAGAGCAACCCTGTATGAAGACTTGCAATCATGCAGGTAAGGGGTGCAAATCCCTTTACAAATTCTTTTGTTTCATTCATTGACATGCATGTGTGTACAGGGCTGCAGCTGAAGAATGTGACATGTGGAACAGCAAGTCCTTTCTCAGTAAGCCATCCATCCTTAATGTTGACCCATCTTTTTTGTTACTTTTTTGTCATTCGTCCCAATAAAAAATGATTGATTGATGGAATACACATATGAAAACGAGGCCACATTTCTCTTTATCCGGAAAACTCAGTAAAATTATTGATGGATTTTAAGGGACATCCCGGATTGGCCACGGAAATCCGATGTTTACTCCAACAGTAAAGGAGTGACGTCACAGAATGGGACTTCACGGAAGTTCCGTACCGCGACGGTACGACACATGATGACTTCTTGGTATCATTCCAGTGGCCAACTGTATATTTCAAAATAGGTGTCACTTGCAAATGAACAACTTCAAACAGATCAACAAAATTAATTGTTTGTTTGTTTGGGTGTAAAGGTCGACGATTATATCAATGAAGTGCTAAATAGTCAACCGATGTTGATTGTCACTGATATATTTTTGGGTGGTTGAATTAACCGCAAGTTTAGGAACCTGAACATCTCTGCAGATTAAAAATGTTCAGTCCTAGAGTGAAGCGAATATGTCTCCTGGTAGTTGGCGCTTGTGAGTGCCTCTTTTTCGGTGGATGGATATTCGGATGGGCCTCTCTGGTATTTGTTTTCAAACAAGAAGGGTACTTCGCTGATCAATGTCTGGCGATCGATGGGAACACCACGGTCGGTTCGACAATAATCCCCGATCCCACCGGCGCGACTGAGCTTCAAACCACAGTGTCGACCACGTTAACGGAATGCGCTGGGCAGGACCGCGAACTCCAGCTGGTGTTCACCATCGCCAACTTTTGCGTCGCAGGGGCTGCGTTCCCACTCGGGTTGCTGTTTGACAGACTGGGAACTCTGTTCATGCGAGTTTTGATAAGGTAAGTCTGCCTGGTAATGTATTTTCTTTTAAACATGCAGGCTCGAAGATTTAACGTTTTATGATCCATTTTCTTCCATTCTCGCAAAGGAAAGTTTATATTCTTGGCTATATAGCCCAGCAGTGTGGCACATACTGCCAAAGGGGGGGGGGGGGACATACGAAAACTCGTACCGGTATGAATGGTAAAGTTATGGGCAGTATAAGAAAAATGCATGCGGGCACATTCTTTCTTTGGTCCCCTTTTGATTCCATTGGCGGATCCAGGGGGCGGCTAAGGGGGCTGTAGCCCCCCTAAAATCGTTTAAAAAAAATAATAAAAGAAATAAAAAAGGGAGAGAGAGAGAGAGAGAGAAGGGGGAGAACGCACTCCCATTCCCACAGTGTGCTTTGTTTTTCTCTCCCTTTGATTATTTTCATTGTAATTTTTGTAGTACTGAACAATAACTTGTTTTTGATTCTCAGCCCCCCCCCCTCTAAAAATGTTCTGGATCCGCCCATGGATTTCCCAAAGCCATAACATTTGTATAACCATTCAATTGTTATGTCTTGCTTTAATCCACCAAACCAACCCGTACCCCCTGGGAAGGGTTACAAAGATTATCATAACTTCAAGTTTGTACTTCATGGCAAAGGGGTCAGCTGAGAAATATATTCATCATCGTAACATTTCACATTGCTTTAATACGATCAAAATTCCCCGTTAGAATGAATACGAACGAAAACGTATTTTCACTATTTTCTTGCTCAAGGAAAATGTACAACATTGATATTTGGTAGCGTACGTTAATTTTAAACCATTTTTTCAAGAAATATATCATAAAAACTCTGAGTGAGTGCCTGTGAAAGTTTCATCACGATTTGTCAATTCAACATAACAATTCCTGTTTTCTCTACTATGAAAGCACTTCGGACGAAATGAGAGCAGTCATTCGTATAGAGTGCATATACATCCGCCCAGGTTTTGTAATTAATTACGAAATGTATTAAAGTAATCCACACGGTTCAATCTTTACTGCGGCCACCGCGGATATTGCCGCAGTCAAGTTGGCGGCAATGCCCCTTCAAAAAATATGTTTTAGAACGATTAGTTTAATGTGTCGTTTTTGTAATTTGTATGGTTGTGTTGTATGGTTTTTCTTCTTCTATAGAAGTTCAATAAAGACTGATTGATTGATATTTTCGATATCTGCTTTCTATTTTCAGTATTCTGATGTTAGCCGGTAGTTTGATGATTGCGTTGAGCTCTAGAACCAATCCCCTCTTGATATTCCCAGCTGCAGTGTGCATATCAATTGGTGGAGTTCAACTACTAGTTGTTAATTTACAGGTTGGTGAAAGAAACACACAATCTCTTTTAAAAACATTTTGGTAAATTACCCGATTTCAGTTGGTGTGATGGTATCGAACATACTCAGAATTGTTTTAGACCGAAGTGCACATTTTAGAGAGGAAAACAACATTAAGAACACACTTTCGTACAGATTGTCCTCTATTACAGTGTATATGTGACAACACCATAGGAGTGGGGTTTGTAAAGAAAAAGTTAAGCAAGTTAATCACCCTTCAATTCGCACCTTCACCCAAGGTTTGTTTGAAGGCGAATTAGTTTGAATCTCGCTCGGTAGCCAACACAGCGTGACGTCACTGCCTGTAATCCAAAGCAATACATGTGTGTGTGAGTTGGTTTTGTGTATACTATAAGAGTGTGCAGTGTATATTTTCTTCCTCCATGGTATATGTAAGGGGGCATAGAGTCATGTGCATGCTCAGATCAAAATCCTATAGGAAAGAAAGAACAGTGAATCCATCCCGGATCCTGTTATACTGTTAATATAATCTAATCCTCCTAAATAATAATCAATCCTTGAAAAGAAAATTAACATAATAACATTCATTTTATCATGGAGGAATGTTCTCTTCCTTCCTCCGTCATTTTACATAGTGTAAATTGTTCCAGATAAGTACAGGTAGTGTTGTAGCGGGGTAAGCTGCACAGATTTGTTTTGGCCGCATTCAAAGGAAACGGTGAATTTGCGGAAAAGGGGGTCAGAGAAAAAGAAAGATTTCCCTAAAGTTTGAAGACTAAAAGCGATTTCAGTTAATTTGTTTCCTGATTTCATTTTCCTTTTTGATTATTTATATTTTAAAGAAAGTTACAGTTGCTTTAGACCCCATCTATTAAAGCACTAGCTCTTACTTGGCTGTGAACATGGGGTATGCTATAGACGCATATGTTGGACTCAAATGCAACACAAACATGTAGGCGTGAAAGAACAGATCCTTTCTTGTATTTTTAGTCAAATGAAACGTATTAAAATAAGACACAATGAGGGTTGCGCTCAGATGATTTGCAAAAACCATAGCTATAGCTTTCAAACTGCAACTGGACGGATGAACGGACGGATGAATAACTTTGAATATGTAGGCTATGTTTTTTTAATAGAATATGCAGACCGCAACTATCATTGTGACTTATTTCAATACGTTTCATATGACTAAAAATAGAAGAAAGGATCTGCACGTTTTTCTTTCACGCCTACATGTTTGTGTTGCAATTCCAAAATATGCGTCTATAGTATACCCCATAAAGATGAGTGTTCACAGCCAAGTAAGAGCTAGTGCTTTAATAGATGGGTTCTAAAGCAACTGTAACTTTCTTTAAAATATAAATAATCAAAAAGGAAAATGAAACCAGGAAACAAATTAACTGAAATCGCTTTTAGTCTTCAAACTTTAGGGAAATCTTTCTTTTTCTCTGAACCCCCTTTTCCGCAAATTCACCGTTTCCTTTGAATATGCGGCCAAAACAAATCTGTGCAGCTTACCCCGCTAAAATCACGGAGGAAGGAAGAGAATATTCCTCAATGATAAAATGAATGTTATTATGTTAGTTTTCTTTTCAAGGATTGATTTATTATTATTTAGGAGGATTAGAATATTTTAACAGTATAACAGGATCCGGGATGGATTCACTGTTCTTTCTTTCCTATAGGATTTTCATCTGAGCATGCACATGACTCTATACACCCTTACATATACACTGCACACTCTTATACACAAAACCAACTCACACACACATGTATTGCATTGGATTACAGGCAGTGACCTCACGCTGTGTTGGCTACCGAGCGAGATTCAAACTAATTCGCCTTCAAACAAACCTTGGGTGAAGTTGCGAATTGGAGGGTGATTAACTTGCTTAACTTTTTCTTTACAAACCCCACTGCACTCCTATGGGATTGTGTGTTCTTAATGAAGTGTTATTCTTAAAGGGACAATATCGTCACGATCAACAGGGCGTGGACTCGGAATGCTACTTTTAGATTAACTCAGTGACTACCATAATACCCCACATGATAAGGTCATATTACCGTTGCTGCTGCATACATGAGCTAGTAATTTTCAGTCACTGTGTTTATCTTGAACTAGGAAATCGATTCCATGCCCTGTCGAAAATCTGCTCTGATCGTGACGATACTGCACCTTTAAACAATATTTTCCAAAGTCTGAAACATCAGTGGTTCAATATACTGATGGCCGCAAGGGCCATACTCTCCTCTATTGCCAAGGCTGAAAAATTTAAATTAATTTTCTCAATGTTCTGGAGAAGCTTCCAACAGATCAGGATCACTTATTAAAATCACTACTAGGCCTACTTACAGTCATTTACAAGAAAACTACGAACAATAGAGTTTTGAGGACTTTTTCCATGGTATTTATAAGTAGTAGATTTGTTTTGTGATTTCTCTTTTGTACAGATATCCAATCTTTTTGGACGAAAAAAATGGATCGTAATGACAATATTTTGTGGTTGCTTTGACTCTTCGGCTTTCGTGTTTCTAGTTATAAAGGTAATTACTACAATTCTTTATTAATATACACTTTGCATTATATTTAAATTCCAGTTCTTGATTCATGTCACCCTTTGATTTCTCAGACAAAATAATGCCAGGCAATATGGAGCACATCTGTTTTTGAAGAAAAAACTAATTCTCCAACTGCTCCACCACATAAATGGGTTTAATATTATTCATTCTAATGAACAACGGATCACGTACCCAGCAAAAGCTAGGGTGTTGAAATAACACTTGTGGTGTCAACTTTATTCCTCCATATATTGTGCGAGATACCACTGATGTACGGTTTTTAACACCGCAGTTGTTGGTGTGTAAGCGTATATAAGTGGACAATTGAGGCTAGGGTACAGGCAAGGACACGCCCCTATGATACTGTTTTTTAAGGGCGTGTCCTGGATCCACCACTGCTTAGTGGCCAAGTCTGCATATACACTGCATAAACTGAGTGTGTTAAACACTACACCATTGGTGTTTTCACCAATTGAACAATCAAGTTGACAACACTTGTTATTTGAACACCCCATGCAGTTTTTGCAGGGAAACTGAAACAATTTTTTTTGTAGGCCTATAAAACTACGTTACTCATTTGATTCTTTCAGAAATTGTTGTATAATACCATATCTTGTTTTAAACCGACGCTCGGTACCTATCAAATCCTTTCTGGTCAAAAGAACCCCATGCAAACAGGCCAAAAATGCACAATCGAATGGCCTTGGAGATAAAAGATAACAGCTCCCTGGCTCTGTGTAGACTTAATTGGGGGTGTTGGGCCAGTCCATTATTGCTAATAGGTAGGCCTATTGTACGGCACTGTGAGGGTCCACTTATGGTATTTCACAGGAAGGCATGCAGCTGATTGCTAACACTATTGAAGAGTGCTTATGTGTTTATCGTGAAACTATAAAATATATGTAAGAAACCTACTCACAATTTGGCAACAAATACAGAAGAATCGACAATGTTGATCACACTAACACAAGACGAAACCCACGCTGCATGCACGTAGTGCAGTCCAGTACACGTGTGTGTGTGTGTGTGTACGTGCAATGCCCCACGCGCCGAGCCATGAGCAACGCTAAATTTCATTGGATTTCAGATGGACAATTCTTTTTTAAGTGAACATACGCGAGCCTAAACCTCAACCAATCAAAACAGAGGTTATATTGTTAGAAAGCTGACAAGCCAGAGAGAAATGACTTAATAGATCTAAGCTCCCAGGTGGCGCTATTTAATGTTATGATAATGTTATTGGACCAGTTTTTCGCTAAACGCGCATTTTACACACGAAAGGGGTAAATTTTTGACTAAAAATGCAAGATTTAACATAAATTACACGAGGGAAAATCAATTTTTTGTTCAGTTTTTTTTTCATTTTCTGAAAGAATGCAATGTTTGGGTCAAAATGTAGCAAGATCTAAGGTATACTCTGTTGAATAATGTCGTGGTGGCGATAGATGCAAAAAAGAACCCGTTTTTCAATGTTTTTCGATACTGTTCCTCATAGGAATGGCACATGAAAGCCTGCCCGACGGTGTTGCTAAATCAAGTAATATGGCTAATGGGTGGATGTCCACTTTACTGTTCCGATATGAGAGATATATTTCTTCGCACAGCTGACCAATCGGCAAAAAGTGCTGTTCTGAGAAAAACGCGTTTGAAGTTGGACTCATTTTGGCAGCGCGTTTTCGGAGTTAATTATTCACATCTGTTTATACTTAGTCAAATTGAATAGTTGAATTTTATTTATGATTTTGTTTCAAAGCCGTAAAAGTTTGTATTTTCTTTATACAAGCTTTCAAACTTATTTGTCAATTCGTCGGCTACTAAAATATACGGTACGCGCTTCATCTCCACACAAAGTGATCCCATTCGGCACCCAATTCGTCACTTCTTGAGATACTAAAATTGTGTATATATTGCTAATGAAATGATATAATAATTTTCAAAAGTAAAAATCTATATCAGGTTTGAAGAGGCATCTGCTTAAATATATCTTGAACTAGTTATTCAAAATTATAGTCCCTTTAAAGCAGTTAACGATGCTTTTAATTTAATTTAATATGCAATGTTTGTACAATAAGTTGCATTGGGAAAAGTCCACACAGTTATTGCATTGCATAATTTGCAAAGCCCAGTTTGTTTTATACTGTGTGGCTGCCTGTATAAGTTCACTTGCGGCCTTTTGGGACAGTTTTTCCAGGCATGTCATGAAACTCGAAACTTAAACATTTCCAAAAAACATTCTGAATTGCCACGCATGTGTTTCCAGTTGCCCGCCCCGGCCAAGCAATAGACTGTGTAAGTCTCGCCATGATAAGGTCACCATTGACTTCCGGGCACCTCTGAGCCATCAGCTATGGGAGGTTAATGCGTGTATAATTTTGTATGATTGTTATTTTTGTCACATCACCTTTTTTCCACCCCAAAAACATATTGATGGAATGATTACATTTAAAACTTACAATGTAATAAATAAAATATTAAAAAAGCTTGGAAACTTTCGAGAAAATGAAGAAATAATGCTTGACTTCCAACGTCCGGTTCGGAGTGTCAAATTACGAATTTAGGCCGACTGTGTTACGCACACCGTGTTCGAATGCACTGACAAACCGAAGTTAGGTAACATTTTAAATCGGGATAAGTGCTTCGTTACGTACGTGAAAACAGACCCTGTATGGCATGGACATACCTCAACCAAGTAACTCCTGTCTTTCATTGATGCCTGTACATTTCCCCTGATATTTTTGAGATCAGAGGCACAAACAAACCGAAGAACCCTGCAACAATTAACTGCGTTTTCACTTTTTCTTGCCAATTTCGATCCGTCCTTTACATAATTTAACCAATATTGCAATGAAAGGGCCATGGTGACAACACTCGCCCACGGACAATAACAACAGAACGAAACTTTATACACACGACCTACGGTTTTCGCGCGGTTTGGGTACCGTACACACACACACACACACACACACATACATATATATATATATATATATATATATATATATATATATATATATATATATATATATATATATATATATATTTAAATATATATATATATATATATATGTATGTGTGTGTGTGTGTGTATATATATATATATATATAACTCTATGGTACCGTATACGACTAAATCTAGCAACTTGCTCGAGCTTGCTAAACCACAAGGTCGGTTTAAAAAAAAAATTATTTGACCAAGATTTGCGAAATTGTTTACAATTTACAAAATGTAAACCAAGCTTTTATCAAGTCAACCCATATTCAATGGATGAAATTTATTAAAACAGCACAATAAAGTTTCATAAAACATTTGCACACAATACACGTTGTAAATGCTATGCGAGGTGCCCGGAAGTCAAGATTCTCGCGAAAACTCGTACGTTCTCGAGGTCAACTTACACAGTCTATTACAAGGATGCAAGAACCACCTAAACCATATTAGGCCTATATATTAAGTTGTTTTCTTAAACTATGTTTGTTTAAACACGGAGGAAGGCCTTCCTCCATGCTTAAACAATCATTTCCTAGAAATCATACTTCTATGATGAACTGCGTAAAATGTATGTCATACATGTGTCTTATCGTGAAAGCTTAACATGTACGCGGTTATTGGAACCAGACCAATAATTTTTCCCATACACAACATATGGTGGCTATTGAGAGGCTGCACAAATCGGGCAAATATTCATACCTCTATATGTGAAAAATCGTTTAAAACACAGCATGGAAGAATTCTAGTCGACCCGGCAATTTTGGCTGCAATTATTAGACATCGTTTTATAGTAAAAACAAACAAACAAACACCCCAACAAAACAAAACTTCGTCAGCTGTTGAAGATCGGCAAACCTTTGGGTGACAACTACATCTCCTTTGGTACGAGATTCTAGTTGGCTGATGTGTAATACGTGTTACACAAGTGTATTTTTGCTGTGGCTACTTCAACAACGTGCCGTGATTAGTCATGTCTGTAAACAGTAATTATTATGGATCTATTATGCCGTTTTGTCATATGGGCGCACATACCCTACAACTGAACTAGGCAACCATTGAAGGTTTCTAGTGCCCAATGATTAATGTTCGACAGAAAGCCAACAGGCGGAATCCTTTTCAATGGGATGCGAAAGTTCACGTTTGATTTTGGGGTCTATTATGGTATGTTTGCGTGTCTGTTCTGACCACTGTGCCATGGAAAGACAGAGTGAGAAATAACGCGAGGGTTATCTTTCTTACCCTTTGGGTATTTTATCAAAATTACACGGATCGAACAATCTGAAAAGCCGTTTGAAATATCTGTGGCGGTGGCTCATAGGTTACTTTTCGCTTTGTACAATTTCTGTCCGTGATTTTTATTCGTTTTCTCCGAATGCCAGTTCTTGTTCAGAGCTGATAATTTCAAATGCCGAATTCTATATATTTATTGATCTTCATTATGCAGGCATGTACATAACTCCACGATAACGTGGTTACAGAAACGGACCCGATCACCGGGTAGTACTAGGCCTATACCATTATGGTCGTGGCGGGTAGTTCGTTTTCTACGAATCTGATCAAAGGTTTCGTATAATTCAGAATGTGCACGTAAACCCAAGCATAGGTTTATACCTTCACATGACCCCGAGTCCTTACGGCTAAATAATGCTTAAGGAAGGTAAAACATTGGTAATGTTGAGTCAGAGATAAGCAGGAACACACAATGTTCATTAGAACAAATTAGCCAGGCCGCAGGTTTTTGCTCCACTCTATTAATGTAAAAGAATGAAAACCACTCTTTCAAAGAGCTATATGGCGGACAAGTCTTTTTGGAGTGGATAAAGAGTAAAATTGGTAGCCTTTTACTGTATTTTTCACTCGAATCAGAGTGGGTTTCACTCCAAAAAAGACTTGTCCGCCATATAGCTCTTTAAAAGAGTGGTTTTCACTCTTTTACATTAAGAGAGCAAGTTTCTATTCTGTTAAATTTGTTAATGCCTCGTAACACGTCCTTTTTCATGACTGAGGCTCCGCATTGAGAAAATGTGATTCAAAGAAAGAATAAGCATACCAGAAACAGCTGTGAAAACATTAATAATGTACCTTCCCTTTAACGGTATGACGTAGGCCCTATACATGTCTACTCTGAAATCACATATTAGCCTACTTCTCTAATGAGAAGGGCTCACCAAGATCACGTTTATCAAAGGTTTTCAAATCCTGATGCAATGAAAATAAATCTGGTGTTGTGGGGATCAACAAAGTAAAACCTGCATGCCCACGGCTTTTCTATCGAAACTTGTAAGCTTCACGAATGTAGAACACGTACGCAACCCCATTTAATGGTACTGGCCCTGAAACAGTGTTACACACGTACACATCTATTCATAAATGAATGGAATTAACGAATTTCTAGTTTATTTCGCCATTACCGAAAGAAATAAACCGAGCATAAAAGACGGCCGATATTGAATTGGCCTGCCGTCGAAACTTTTACAACAGTTTTACGTGGGTAATAATATTGTTTATTATCCCAAGGCAAGAATGTTATCAATGAATACACATTGTTATCGTTTCGGTTTGCGGTAACACCATGTGTTTAGGCCCTATCTCAACTAACGTTAAGCTGAGGTACAGGTTCTGAAAAGAACCTTATCGCACAACTCGTATCTCAACCTTCGTTAAGTAAGAAAGGTTCAAGCCTGAGGGAGAACCAATTTCGGGCAACTCGTTTTTTCTCTACTGTCGCTAAGTGAGAAATATGGTTCAGGGAGAACCATGGGGACTTCACGGGTTAATGTGGTTCAGGGAGAACCATGGGGACTTTATGGGTTATTCTCAACGTTTCGATTAGCCTGCTCTAATCTTCGTCAGGAGAAGTCCACGTGAAGTCCCCATGGTTCTTCTGAAGTAGTTCGCTTTTGTTTCTCACTTTCTAATTTTGTTTCCATGGAATTTCTGACTTGACTCACAATGGCGATTTTTTAAAATCGCGATATATTTTGTTAATCGCGATATATTTTGTTAATCGCGATTTTCCGATATCTCGATAACTTAAAAAGGTTCTCGATATCGTAATCGAATAAAAAAGGTATCACGATATTCGATATTATCGTGTTATCCCCCACGCTTAATTGTGGGTCCCGTCATAAGCTTCTAACAACTGAAGTGTGAAATATCTCATTTTCCTTTCTTTAAAAAAACTTGGTGTGGTAAACATCAAAAAGTAAAGGGAAATGCATCTGTAATGACAGCTTTAAAAAATAACAAAAAGCAGTAGGCATAGGCCCAATCGCAAATAAATGATTCCATTGTATTATTTATAGTTTAATTAATACAATTATCATCAATGGCAACAATATATACACGGATGTGTCGATAAATATTTGCAGTTTTAGCGATATGCATGTTTTAATCATGCACAGCATGTGCCCTCAAATTTACCCCCTTGAGTGCGTCACCTTCCGTCTCGAATCAATGCAACTTCTGTCAGTATAAAGGCAAGATTAAAAGTCAAGTTAACTTAAGTTCCAAACATAACAAATGTTACGCGAGTTAAATATTAACACTTCTTTGGATGTGTCTGCGCCTATGCATAATGCTAGTCTGCTGTCAGTTCAGGAAACCAAAATGCGGTCAGCTTTAAATTGCTTGCCGTGTATTGCTTCTGAAGTGGCGTGAACATCCGTCAAAACAATGTTTACAATAAACTTTACAATATTATGTTAAGCATTGTGGTTTGTTTTTTTGCACGACTGACATTTCAAAATACAGACTTATAAAGTTTAGTCATCTCACTATTTAAAGGTCGTTTGTATCACTGCATGACGGCAAACCGCTTGATGCGAAGGTTACACTTCTATTGCCTGTACGCGATATTTTGTCTGCGGGCTACAATCCCGCCCCCACCCCGCTCCCCCACCAATGTTTTTATCAAGTATGCTTGAACTTTCACAAGTTGGTTCTATCTCTATGGTTCTATGCATGTTTCTTGTTGGTTCTATAAATACGATAGGGCCTAGCCAGGGGCGTAGCGAAGGCATTTGCTTTGGGGGTGTGGAGCCAATTTGTCGACTGACATCAGAGTTGAGGGATGCAAAAATATTGTGCTAGTAAATTTACCGACACAACTCAATATGACCAGGCAAATTTACTTGTTTTTTCCCCCAAAAATGGACACTCTGTAAAGTCGCTCAAGGGGGGGGGGGGGGGGGACAACTGCCACCAGAAACCGCAGCTTATAAACGACTTATATAAAAAAATTCAGTGCTTAGATTTAGAAACACGATGCATTTGCTGTCGGCAAACCCATAGCTGAAGGTTTGCCGACTGAAAATGTATTCTGGACCAAGGTTTGCCAACTGAAAATGTATTCTGGATCAGCCCTTGTTCTAGTGCCTTTGATGCTTCATTTGCCGACTGGTGCTCTAAATGCCAACTGAGAACAATTATTGGGGGTGCCACACCCCCCCCCCCCCCACACTCGTTACGGCCCTGGGCCTAGCCCTTCAGAAACGGGTGAATTTTGAGTCAGCTGCCCATGTGAACTAAATACACATATGGTTTCGATATCAATGCAATGCGATAAACTCAAAGAACACTGGCCGTAAACTTTAGCTTTATGTTCCAAAACACAATTACCCTGGTACTTTGAAATTTTTGAATTTGCTTCCCAGGTATAGATTTTCTTGGGGGAAATGGAAGTCTTGGCGATGGCTGCGTTAATTCCGATTTCGTTTATGCATTGTATTTACACATAACATGTACCGTACAACGGTTGTTTTATGTTGCAGTTGTTTTAAGCTTTTGTACTGCGCGCGTGTAATAACATAGGATCGTTTGAGTCCACGTCTGGTAGCAATAAATTTATTGTCAAACAGTCGTAACAGTGTTTTATTGGACGAGGCTTAGCATTTCAAACTTGTGCCACAAAACCGCTTAAAAACGTGTACTCAGTAAGTCTATATCATATTTTCCCCTGTAATTTTCATATTTTGTCTATTCACCGGGGAAAAATATGTGTTACTGTGAATACTCAAAACTCACCAACAAGCTTTTGATAATTCAAAACGTTTGTTTTTGGGCCGGTAACAAGATACTAGTAGCCTTCAGCCAAGGCGCATCACGCGGCAACCCGGAACAAAAGCCCGAAAAAAGACCACGCACGCCAGTGGCAAAGTCACGAGCGCCTCAGCAGCCCGTAATTGTGTGGACGGTACTGAAAGCTACACGTTTTACTCATTAAGGTACCGTATTCTTTACAGTCCTACGAATCAAAAGACTTCGGCTGCGTACCATCTTCTGGCCCGTCTCTGTCACCATTTTTTGACGCGACAAAATCCTCTTACACATCAATGTTTCTCAAAATATAATGTTGACAAAACGAACAATCATTCAACCCCTTTCAACAAATAAGGAACAAAACTAAAGTTACTTTTTTTCAATCTGCCATATTGAAGCCAAGAGTTTCTGCTATAGTACAACGTGCAACAAATTTAGAAATTGGGTTCTGGCAAAAATATATTTTAGTTGATAAGGCTATATATAAGCGATAAATGCAATTAAAAAGAACCTTACTCTCTCTGGAGAAAATCAGCCAAAAGAATGCGTCCCAGTTCCGAAATGAGGGTGGCAAAGATGATTTCGAAAGGTTAAAGTAGGAGACAAACGTGTCTTTTGGGTTTCGATCTACATAGACCACCATTGAAAACAAAAAACAGATACACAATTGTGTAAGATAGGGGAAAGGAAGGGCGGGAAGGTTAGGGGAAAAGAGAAGAGAAAAAATCTAGAGAAGCAATAAGGGGGAAATTAAAATACCAGTGTGCATGCAATGCACGCGTCTAGCTAACGACAAAATACTGCACATATTGACCTTTCTCCGATCCAATTATTGTCTATCAATGTTACAACTACAATGAATAACAGTTATGCTAGCCACACTTTTCTTCCATTTTTTGGTGTTCAGATAATTTATAACGCAACCACGTGGATGGTTCGATTACAAACTACACAGTAGATAACGTACAGGGAAATGGGAACGTGATTAGCAGCTTGACCGAAATGCAACGTGTACAAAGTATAGTCTATGCGTGAAGATCAAAGGGAGGGGGGGGGGGGAGGTATGTGACTTCATGGGATCACCCCCGGATTCGTCATAAAGCTGGGGGAAGATAAGAAAAAAGACGCAACTGGATAAAAGAGTTAGATTGTAAGAGGGGCATTAAGAACAATGCATATGATACCTGGGAGATTCCACAGATTGGTATATTTTATACCCCGGGGTTGACTTCACCTGTATGTACATGTGTGTGAGTATACTCAAGACTAGTCCAAATAAGGAAACGATTGAAGTCATCTCTGCCGTCGTTCATAATTAAATGTATTTTATCACACATCTGATAACATCTGGGAACAATCTAGAAAACAAGCGACACTATACATTTCACACGAGTGTTATGATTCATGATTTAATTTCATAATTTTAGGACTTAATAATAACTTAAGATACATAAGAAGAGTTACGAAGATCACAATTAGGCTTACACACAATAGTTACATACAAATTTAACAGGGTATCGATATATATCCTTGCCGCCGTGCCCGTTCGCGTAATTGTTCCCTTGAGAATGAATTAGGCCTAAAGGTGTACATCATGTATTTTTTTTGTTTAACCAAGCTTAAGAGCAGTTTTACCAAAATTACCAATGTTGCCAAAAATGACGCAGGCCTACCTTTCCTTTTAGGGGAAAAAAAAAAATCACGAAAATTGATGTAAACTACCCTCATAATTCTTAGGAACAAAAATGGTTGCACCCCTATCCCCTGATGGCAACCAAACTCACCCGCCCATCGGAAAGAAACGAAAAAAACATCGTCATCTCTCACTTCAAATGTCCTGATGGCGTCGAAATTTGACTGTGTGGCATCACCGAAGCAAACTTCATTCCTTTCAAAACGTGCGAAGGATCATTCTTATCGGCGGACCTTATCTCCTCCCCGAGTTCCACCCGAGTTTTCCCGTTGATAACGTCGGGAAGCATCGCCAAAATGTGTTGGACTTCCATTTGGAAGTTATTATAATGTGTATGAGTCAAATATTTCTTCAGGCTAGGCCCGTAATGGATCAACAATAATAACAAAAATTGTAACTAAACCAGACACACTTACAAAGACGGACCGATAGGTTTGACCTGATAAATATTAAAACAACCATACCCGTAGATTCTTAACTTTTCCATGGCCTATTTATATCGCATATCATGCACATACCCGTAAATATTAAATAAGGCAAAACACACACACACGCACGCACGCACGCACGCACACAAACCAGATTCCCGCGTTGGCAATTAGTTTTATTAGGTGTTCGAGAGCGCAGCGCGAACACCTATTGTTTTTGTACTGTTTTTTTTAGGTGTTCGAGAGCGCAGCGCGAACACCTATTGTTTTTGTACTGTTTTTTTTTTTTTTTTTTTTTTTTTTTACTTCTCCTTCTTCTCAGTGGCGATCTGTCCGGTAACAAAGGCATCCTTGCTAAGCATATACAGCCTTCAAACTTAACACATAAACAGAACATATCAAGCAGACGAAACCGTTTTCTGTGACGTCATGATTACGTCATCAGGTATCGAATTACGCTAAATCAAAGTTTAATATTTCGAAAAATCATATCTCATGAGCCACAAAAGATATTTTCACAATCTTTGCATCATCTGAAAGATCTTGAATTATGTAATTTTTCGTTTTTAGACGTGACCCCAATCTGACCTTTCCTTCCGGTCAAAACCGGAAGTTGAAAATTTCAAAATTTCAAAAAATCATATCTCATGAAGCATATAAGATATTTTCACAATCTTTTTATTATCTTAAAGATCTTGAACTATGTCACATTTCGTTTTCAGACGTGACCCCAATCTGACCTTTCCTTCCGGTCGAAACCGGAAGGTTAATGAAACAATATGCTGAATTACTATTCCCTGTATGTACGAATAGACATATCGCGTGTGCACAGAATACGTACACACAGCAATATACGGAGTTTAATATTGGCCTACAACGTAAAGGCCTTGTCACACGGGGCAATTTTCGGGCAATTTTCAGGCAATAAAAGTTGCTGGCAATGAGATTGCTCGGAGATTGCCCTGTGTGGCATTTCATGCAATCCAGTGGCAATGAGTAGACTAGCTGGCTTTCTACTTTGAGGCAATCTGTCGAGGCAATCTCCAATCACATTGCGTATCAGTGATCACGTGACATTTTATCACAAGCAAAACATTTTCAGCGGCGGCCATTTAATTCTCGTTTACATGAAAAATACTGAGGAATTTTGCCGTTCTTATTAACATCAAAGCAAAATACAAGAAAATAAAATGGGTTACCGAGAAAGAGGAAAATATAATTGCATTATTAAGAGGTAAGTAGACATTATTTAGAGGTTTATTGGCCTAGAATGTGCGTTTGTAAAGTAGGCCTATCGTAAACATAATTATTGCATGCACAATCCAATGGAGGTTCGTGACGGACGAAACTGTTGTACTGCATCTATTTCATGATTTCGTAAAAACTATACTGAGTCTACTCTTTCGCTGTTTTTGCAGTGTACCTACATGATTTTAAGTTTGCATTTTAACTAAGGATAATGACTGAGCATGGATAGATTATTGTCCAGAAAAAAGTTTAAAACTGCCATGCAGTCAAAGTCAAAAGAGCATCGTAACTCGCCTACATATAATGTACAGTACATATACATGTATGCAAATCCATGTAAATATATACATGTTCGTGTGTTGTTGTCTCTTCTGCAATTCTGCATGTTCTTCGTGTCAGCGAAATATATCCCTAACTCAACCTAAAGAGATGCTTTTACTTGATTAGTCTGCTAGTTGTAGCCACAAAATTGTCATAGGGGCACCTGTTTTTCTGAGCTAGGTTACATTTGTTGTTTTATTATTATTAAGCATAAAAGTCTGTCCCTCTATGCTTTAAAGAAAGGTCAGGTCTTATAACATAAAAAAAGATGAAGAGCCTGCATAAAAAAGAAAACTAATAAATGAAGAAAAAGCTGCAGAGGGATGAGTTAATATGAGTTTTAATTGGAAAATAAACATGCAGGTGTGTTGGTGGACAACATGTGTACACCAATTATAGAGGGCATTCTCTTACTGGAGTAATACATGTTGGCCTTTCCCCATTCAGAATTAATTTTTTCACAGAATCATTTGAACATTTATTTATATTTTGTATTTTAGCTCTCCAGTATGCCGAGTAATTGGAATTAGATGCAATGGCTGGCATCAGTGAGAATCAGTTCAACAGCCTAGAAAGCATCTAAAACACAAGCCCCAAGGTAACCAATAAATCTGTGGTACAATTATTGTAAATGTGTGTGTGTGTGTGTGGATGATTGCATTCCTCCTGACTGCCCTATGATCCACTCACATGACCCCACCAACCTACATTGAAGATTGTGATTTTTATTTTCAAAAAGCAATTCTTTTTAAACTTTATCCACAATGTTGTATTCTTTCCCAGTGAAAACAGGTCAACTCGTATGCGTGCCAACTCGTATGCGTGCCAACTCGTACTATTACCAACTCATACTCATTTTGGTCAACTCGACCCGTAAAAATATTTATTACTGAATATTTACTGGCATGTGTACGGGTTGACATCCGGTTAATTTAGCTACACTATAGTGTCTATAGTTCCTCATAATACTAGTAGTGCTTATGTCTTGTGTGGTGATGGATGCATTGCAGTTTACTTGATACTAGCACTTAATTTTCTCACTAAAGTAGTCCAGAAACAAATATCAGCACATTTATTGAGATAATGAAACAGTCACATCATGGAGGAAGGAAGACGTCACATGTAACTTTCTATTCCATTGTAAAACCTAACTTAAAGGCATTGTTCTGAAGGGATCATTTTCTAAAGTTGCATAAGTTTTCTGAAGTTACATCAATCCATCATCCTGATAATAACATATGAGGGCATTCTAAGTTATGTGTGTTTTGTTAGCATGACCCATTATTCTTCGTCCCTCTTTGAAAACATTTAATATTGTTTTTACATGATTAGTTTATATTTCAGATCATCGGTATCCATTTGTGCTACTGCTACAAGGTGTGTCAGAGTCTGTGTAACTTTGTGATCCAATGGCCAGCATTTGAAGTTTATCCATTCATCAAAGGAGTTAATGTATGATTCAAATTATTTTATATGGACTTATCATATCTGTGGCAGTCTTTACCCTCAAGAGAATTGATTTTTAGGACCTCAAGACATATCTAGGTCTTTCTAGGAATTTCTTTAACATGTTAGAACAAAATTAGTACTGAGGAATTCTTATTATATTTTTGACTGGACCCAAACATCCTCACAAAATGTAGTTATTAAGCAATATCTGTTGGTGATCTAGTAAAATGTATATTGCCGACAGTGAATCCCTGGCAGTTGGGCCATATAAACATAGTAAACATAACCCCAATCTTCATTGCATGGGTGTGTCAGCCTTGGAATACCTTTTGCCAGATCACCCAATTAAAGCACTAGTATAAGGGGCCCCCTTATACTTGTATTGCTTGTTTGCCCCTCCCCTTCCCTAGTTCTTGGATTCTATAGTGCTGCAATGATAGACCAAAGAATTTTAGAAAACAAATGTGTTGGTTCATCACCAGTGGCAGTACATGCCATCACTAAGAACTTGGGGGGAGGGGGAAGGCATTTTATTCCAAAATTACCGATTCCAATGACAACCCCTGAATGTCACCCATTCTGAACTCACTAAATCGTACATACAGAGTGTACATTTATTTTAAATGCAGATTGTTTTTGTTTTCTTGTCAACAAAGGATCATGGTTGGGTTCATTTACACTGAAGTCATTTCACTTGTTGCATGTGTAAGACCATGTACACTCATTTCTAGATTGGTTACAAGTAGGTTAAACAGGTCAACAAAGTGGTTTCAATTGATTGTGGGGAGGAAATGTGGAACCACAAAAGTCAAGTCATGAAACCCAACAGACAGTTAAAATAAATATGTATTTCATTGTTTTATTAGCAATTTACAAGCACCCATACAACTCTTTGATTATTTCAGTGTCTAACAATTTATATACAAAATGGCATCTGATCTTTATGTTGTAAATCTGTAGTATGGACAGACATTTTGCCAATCATGTGTACAACCTTGAAAATGTAAAAATCAATGTAGAATTTGTTTTCAAATTTTATAAATTATTTTGTAATTATTTGCAGATTAGGTGAAAACAAAGACAATTTATAAGCATGTCACAATAAGGAGATGCTTGATTACAGTGTCACTATCATTGTCAATTTATCATTACACTTTTTAATAAACTTGACCTGAAAGTGAAGTATATTATAAATAAAGATCACTCTCAGTATAAAAACATGCAGTCCATCAATTAAATAAATTTTTATACAAGACTTAATACCAATGTTGGCTTCATTTAAATCTAGAATTGAAAGGTTTTTCCATACAAAAATCAAAAGGGCAAGCAATTATCAAATTTGATCTAGTGGATATAATTACATTTAATTTTGTTTGAATTGGGAATTATTTACTTTTTGTGGGGGGCAGGGGAAGATGGAAAGCACGGATGCAAGCTTTCTTCCAACTTTATCATGTAGTAGTTATAAGCTTGTTTTCTAATGAAAGGCTAATTAGCTGATATCCATACAAGCAACCCCCAGCCAATTTTAATCCAGTTACTATACATGTAGTCCCTTTCTACGCTAAATAAACTTTGTGACTTTATGCCCATAATAATGCTGAATAGGTTGATCTGGCTGCCTACAACCCTGGCAAACTATTTTCATATGAGTGATTTTTAATGTTGATTTATCATCGAGCATGGTTTTTGAAAAGTATGTGTAGGGCTAGTGTCAATATTTAAAATAAAAAACAGTGTTCCAAGTCACACTTGTTAATTTCTAATTTATTGCTTAAATCTCACAACTTTTTCAAGTTCAACAGCCAATATCTCAAGAACTAAATGACATATTAGAAAACAAAAAACACAATTGAATTCCTTACATTAATAGCTTGTAATTCTTGTGAAATGACTTATCATAAATGCTTTGCCAATGGTCCAATTAGTGGCACACGAAGTAACGATTTTACAAATTTTAAAAGGTCATATCTCATAGCTTTAATTTGATGTATAAGTTGACAATTTTTTTTTCTTCATAATCATGAGGTCATATATGACCTTCAAACCACCTAATCTGACCTTTACTTCCTGTCCAAACAGTAAGTTCAAATTCAACACATTCTAACGCAAAATTGATATGTCTTTTGAATATGAAATTGATAGTTATTATAAAAGATGACAAACCCTTGCACAATATAATATTTACATCATCGTTGAAAATTTGATTGAACCGGAAGTGGACTCGAACACCGTGTGTTTGTTCTAACAAACACTTAAGCTCTATTTTTTTTTTTTTTTTTTTACTTCTTAATCTCAGTGGCGACTGTCCGGCAACAAAGGCATCCTTGCAAAGCATTTACAGCCTTCAAACTTAACACATGAACAGAACATAACAAGATGACGAAACCGTTTTCTGTGACGTCATGATTACGTCATCAGGTGTCGAATTACGCTAAAAAGTAAAATATTTAAAACGTTTCATATACGTTGCATGAAAGAATCAAAGTTCGTATAGCGCCGCAAGGCGCAATACGTGGCGCTAGTCTGGGCCATTAGCACAACACACGCACACAGCGTCGATATCGATTGTACATGTAGCTGTAACCAAATATCGTGTAGTACACGATATTTGGTTACAATGGAGCTGCATGTCTATATCGACGCAGTTTGCGTGTGTACGTGTGGTGCCCATGGCCCAAACGTCATTTTTTTAGGCTGTAAAAATGGATTGCCAACACCGTCATAAAGAGTAAGTATATTGAAGTTACTTTTTAAGAGGATTTCCTGTATTTATCTTCGTGTTTTTATACAAGAAAAACCATTTTTTAAGCTGTCCATTCGTCGTTGCATTGTGCCTGTTTAACTAACATGACTAACGTTAGTTAGGCCTACGTGAACATACTTTGGACAGTAAACAACTAACAAAATATGTCACCAAAATGTATTTAGAATATAAATAAGGGTAGGAAAATTCAGTTGTTAAGGTTATGGCAATTATTCAGTAGAAATTTTATGCCATATATTTTGTAATTTTTGTTTTCTCCAAAAATCTTCAGTTTGTGCACACATTAAATAAGTAGCCTAGCGATTGTTTACTGCACTTTTCCTTAATTTTGTACCCTTCTCAGATACAAATAAACTTACATAGACAATTATTTCACAGGAAAAATGCACAATATTCATGACACAATACATGTACTTGTAGGTCCTGCTCTCGAGGCCTCTCTCAGACATCACTCACATCACAATCACATGAAATTATATGAGTATATGAGACTCTGCAATTTCCTTAAATACCTTTCTCTTTTGATGAGAGTTTCGTGCGAGAACATTTCTTTAATTTATTACACATTGTCAAGAATAATTGTGTGCAATTTTGAAAACAAACAATGCCCTTTTCAATTTCAATGGTCCAGCTACTCTAAAATTATACACTATTTTCCCCATTCCCATAAATTAGAACTTCTCTGAATTTTCAAATACTTTATTCTTGGTCCATGTACTTATAAAACCTTCCTATTATTTTTTACAGCATGTTCACTGTGACATATTATTTTCCTCATTCACATAAATTAGAACTTCTCAGAAATTTCAAATACTTTATTCCATGTACTTCCATAAAACTTAACTATTATTTTTACAGCATGTTGACTCCGATGTATCATGGCTCAGACTGAGTTCCAGCCAACAGTACCCCAACACGGCGTTGACACCACATCCAAATGCAGTATCGTAACTGTTCAAGTCATCAACAATCTTGGTATGGTTTAACGTCTTATGTTAACAGATCGTTTGAGAAGGGGTCTTCATACCAATGATGAACATTTCATTTAGTTTTAATGGTTGTTTATTACAAAAAATTAAGGTTTAGTATAATTTGTTATTATTTTTTGCTATAGCAGTACTGGCATTTCAGTCCAAGAGAAGGGGTGTATCTGATAACCACCTTTCCAATCCATGTCAGTTAAACATTTATTTAAATCTAAGCCCTTACTCCTATTTTCAATCTTAAATCTTTTTTTAGAAAGGACAGAAACATCTTGCAACTTCAGCTATGCAGAATTGATGCTGGGTGTGATTTTCGACATAATGAAGCACCAGTCGTCAGTCAATGGAATTGGTAATTTGGGCCCCCTTATACTTGTATTGCTTGTTTGCCCCTCCCCTTCCCTAGTTCTTGGATTCTATAGTGCTGCAATGATAGACCAAACAATTTTAGAAAAAACCCCGAAATGTATTGGTTCATCACCAGTGGCAGTACATGCCATCACCAAGAACATGGGGGAGGGGGCAGACATTTTATTCTAAAATTACCGATTCCAATGACAACCCCTGAATGTCACCCATTCTGAACTGTCACTAAATCGTACATACAGAGCGTACATTTATTATAAATGCAGGTTGATTCTGTTTTCTTATCAACAAAGGATCATGGTTGGGTTCATTTACACTGAAGTCATTTCACTTGTTACATGTGTAAGACCATGTACACTCATTTCTAGATTGTTTACAATTAGGCTAAACAGGTCAACAAAGTGGTTTCAATTGTGGGGGAGGGAAGTGTGTAACCACAAAAGTCAAGTTATGAAACCCAACAGACAGTTAAAATAAATATGTATTTCATTGCTTTATTAGCAATTTACAAGCATCCATACAACTCTTTGATTATTTCAATGTCTAACAATTTATGTACAAAATGGCATCTGATCTTTACAGACATTTTGCCAATCATGTGTACAACCTTGAAAAGTTAAAAATCAATGTATAATTTGTTTTCAAATTTTATAAATAATTTTTTAATTATTTGCGGTATAGGTGAAAACAAAGACAGTTTATAAGCATGTCACAATAAGGAGATGCTTGATTACAGTGTCACTATCATTGTCAATTTATCATTATATTTTTGTTATAAACTTAGCCTGAAAGTTAAGTATATTATAAATAAAGATTAAATTAATTTTTGTACAAGACTTAATACCAAGAGATAAATAACAATGTTGGCTTCATTTAAATCTAAATTGAAAGGTTTTTCCATAAACAAAGTGAAAATGGCATCCAATTATCAGATTTGATCCAGTGGATATATATTCTGTTTTCTTGTCAACAAAGGATCATGGTTAGGTTCGTTTACACTGAAGTCATTTCACTTGTTACATGTGTAAAACCATGTACACTCATTTCTAGATTGGTTACAAGTAGGTTAAACAGGTCAACAAAATGGTTTCAATTGATTGTGGGGGAGGGAAGTGTGTAACCACAAAAGTCAAGTCATGAAACCCAACAGACAGTTAAAATAAATATGTATTTCATTGCTTTATTAGCAATTTACAAGCACCCATACAACTCTTTGATTATTTCAATGTCTAACAATTTATGTACAAAATGGCATCTGATCTTTACAGACATTTTGCCAATCATGTACAACCTTGAAAAGTAAAAATCAATGTATAATTTGTTTTCAAATTTTATAAATAATTTTTAATTATTTGCGGTATAGGTGAAAACAAAGACAGTTTATAAGCATGTCACAATAAGGAGATGCTTGATTACAGTGTCACTATCATTGTCAATTTATCATTATATTTTTGTTATAAACTTAACCTGAAAGTGAAGTATATTATAAATAAAGATTAAATTTATTTTTGTACAAGACTTAATACCAAGAGATAAATACCAATGTTGGCTTCATTTAAATCTAAAATTGAAAGGTTTTCCATAAACAAAGTGAAAAGGGCAACCAATTATCAGATTTGATCCAGTGAATATAATTACATTTAATCTTGTTTGAATTGGGAATTATTTACTTTTTGACAAAAACTCTTCTGCGGGGGGCAGTGGAAGATGGAAAGCACGGATGCAAGCTTTCTTCCAACTTTATCATGTATAGTAGCTTGTTTTCTAATGAAAGGCTAATCAGCTGAAGGAAAGGAAAGGGGGAAATATTTATATGGTCTTCCATGCTTCAGTGCCTTCAGTAACCCCAAACTACCCCAAACAATTTAACCCACACTTCCTGCTCTTTGAATTTGCAGCCAAGTTTAATCCAGTTACTATACATGTAGTCCCCTTCTATCCTAAATCAACTTTGTGACTTTATGCCCATAATAACGTTGAATAGGTTGATCTGGCTACCTACAACCCTGGCAAACTATTTTCGTATGAGTGATTTTTAATGTTGATTTATCATCTAGCATGGTTTTTGTGAAAAGCATGTGTTGGGCTAGTGTCAATATTTAAAATAAAAAACATTGTGTTCCAAGTCACACTTTAATTTCTAATTTACTGCTTAAATCTCACAACATTTTCAAGTTCAACAGCCAATATCTCAAGAACTAAATGACCTATTAGAAAACAAAAAACACATTTGAATTCCTTACATTAATAGCTTGTAATTCTTGTGAAATGAGTTACCATAAATGCTTGCCAATGGTCCAATTAGTGGCACACGAAGTAACGATTTTTACAAATTTTAAAAGGTCATATCTCATAGCTTCAATTTAATGTATAAGTTGACAAATTTGTAATTTTTTCATAATCATGAGGTCATATATGACCTTCAAACCACCTAATGTAACCTTTACTTCCTGTCCAAACAGGAAGTTCAAATTCAACACATTCTAACGCAAAATTAATATGTCTTTTGAATATGAAATTGATATTGTTATTATAAAAGATGATAAACCCTTGCACAATATGATATTGACATCATCGATGATAATTTGATTGAACCGGAAGTAGACTCGAACACCGTGTGTTTGTTCTAACAAACACTTAAGCTCTAGTTTATTGTGTTTTTAAACGACTTTTTCACATAGGGATATGAACGACCATGACCCGATCAAGGAAACTGTAAAGATCATTGAAAAACAAATGCTTTATATTTCCGATTTTTTCACTACAGGTTCTGTACGAAAATTCTGTCTCAGTCCAGATGACCTTCTATGTGTTAACTGGAACTACTTTCTTCTTAACTTTCAACACGTTCTTCTTGCTGCCGAAGAGGGCGCACATACCCTGGCCACTCCCTGGCGACTACTGGGATGAACTGGGCACAGGGAATACGCGGGAACTTGATGCTATTGAACCGAGGCATGTGTACAGCAATGATAACGTGGATACTTCCGAGCGATATTACCATAATACTAATAGCACTGACCACGAGCAAACTGTAATACAAGAAACCAAAACTGATGAGAATAGATCGACAACAGGTTGGAATATATATTTATAATAATTTTAGTTGGGCATATCACTGGGATCAAGTGCCAACCTTTAAAGAGAAGACACTGATAATGGTTCAAGCCTTCCTCCATGGTTCAAGAGTAACAATATTGGCCGGCAACACTGTAGCCTATGCTTGTTTTGTGTCAAGAGAGGCCTATGTACAAACAACAAAATAGACGCATTTTAGACATTGGATACTGTTTGAAAAGGCATTCGGAATTTTGCAGAAAATACAATGCACTTTTTTTTACAACAATAATGGCAACTTTTTGCGTAGGCAAAGTTGCATAGGCCTTTATTTCGCATTTTAACTGAATGAAAACACTTCGGACGAAATGGGCGTAATTTGTTGTAATGATTGGTATCTTTTCTAACTTCATATGGGTGGATTCAGATAATAATTTTGTAGTTTTGTGATCAGGTTATTATTAATGTTCTATCATATACCTTATTATTTAAAAGAAATACAAGGGGATCCCGCCTCAACGATAAAAAATAAATAAAAAAAAATAAAAAATGAGGTCCAGCCTTTTACATAAAATCAGAACTATGTATTTTTATTTTTTTATTTCCATGTTAAGACCCCGAGAGCCATAATCGGACCACCAATGGGATCTCACCAACCTCGCAAGATGAGTGTGGTGCTCAAACTGATGTCACAAACAACCGGATGAACCCGTTCGCTAAAGAGTTCCCATCGTTGAGGTCTTGCATCCTCTCTCTCTGCTTTCTTTGCTTCTACCTCTGGTTTTCCATTCTGCAGATTGATGTGCTGTTTTTCGTCAGCACTTTGAATCCAGTTCTGACGAGACTGGCTGATAATGATGGAAAGACCGGTACGTTCACTCAGTGGTCAGCGAATGTGGCCGCTGTGGAGAGAGAGGGGGAACGGGAACAAAAACAAAAAACAATAAATCAATACAAAATGTTTATTGATGTGTTGCTGGCAACTCTAGTCAGTACATGATACAGATATTATATCAGTCATATATTTAAAACCAAAGTTATCAATAATCTCTGGTAATTGGTATTTTACCGTTCTAAAAAACAAAATAACATTCGATCGAATATCCCATATTTCCCCAATCGTCATGAAAATCGAGTAAAAACTAAATTATATTATTGTCATATTCTACAGTTTCCGAGTACACCAACGCGTTTGCGATCATCCAACTGGGCGGTTTCGTGTGTGCACCGTTCAGTGGGCTTCTACTTAGTAGGAACAAAAGCAAGAGGAGATGTAAAAGTAAGGAGAAGGAGGCAGGTATGATTATTACAGATACTGGTATCCTTTATACATGAGGATACGCATGCTCATTTTGTAGAATATCAATTAGGCAGGTTGGCAAATAATTGGGATTAATCACAATAGGGATAGACAACTGTTTTAGATAATTAAATAGAGAATTGGCTGATTACCAACCTAAAGGACCTGTAGTATAAATGCAAAATAATGGTTATTGGCCTTATGTTTTAGATTATTGCCAAATAAATATTTAAACAAATATATATAAATTTATATTAAATAAAAGAGTTATCATAAATTGTATTTTTTGAAGAATGAGCGCAAATCAATCTGAATGCATTTTCGTATTTTCTCGTTAATGACAGAAAAGTATACATGTAGATGCATTCCATAATGTTTACCAATTGTTTTATTCTTTATTTCAGAGAGACTCAGACAGCGAGGTCCTTACAGCGATCTTAAAGATGCAGCACTTGTCTATGCAGTAGGTACATCGGCTTGCATCCTCTTCTGTATCTGTGGTATCATACCAGTCTTAGAGGTCCAGTACGCCACGTTCGTGTTGTCTGTCGTCAGTAGATCCTTCCTCTACAGCTTAACTGCTTCGGGAACCTATCTTCTGTGAGATTACGAAATATCTTAAGGGCGCCCTCGTTCAGAGGCAGAAAAGGGTCACCGTTTCTAAAATATGCATTCCACGTGTACCCGAAGATCTGACGTCACGGGGACAGGGGACAGGGGACCAGTATACGTGTACACGCACTCAAAGGCGTAACCTTCTTTTGCCACTGAACGAGGGCGCCCTTCAATTTGTAACAGTATTATGCATTTATAAGATCTATGGTTGTTTCTGTGCTTGTGAGGAATAATGATATTGCAGATCGGTGTAATAATAAAGTCCATGATCTGGTCATCTTTCAATCTTTATTCAATCTAAACTACGGGCCAATACACATGTTATTTGAGGGTGAAGGAAGTTCTTCACTTTCAAATGAGATATTAAGCAGAATATATCATACTTAAAACAGTTGGCCAATCAGGTCGCATATCATAATATTCTCAAATAACACTCTTCACAATTATAATATTTGATACGTTTCTCAGCACCGCCACGATCCTCAAGTTTTAAAGGAAAGGTTTGTTTCTTGAACAAATAATTGGATTAAGTGTACTGGAAACACCATCAACAATTTGCCAACTTGTCAGTTTAATAACATTTATCTTTTTCACCAGATATCTAGAACAAAATACACTAAAATGTTACGTATTAATGATATAATTATTCACTTACGTCTTGATGATGTATTTCCCGTTGACTCCCTAGCTTTCCAGGAGAGTATTTCGGTGCAGTGTACGGCTTGATGATTGGTCTCGCCTCGGTCTTCAGTCTTTTCCAGTACCCGCTCTTTATCATCGTACAAGACGTCTTCGACGACAATGACTTTTGGGTATAAACATCTTCCAAATCTTTGAACAGTGCCTTTTTCGTGTGATGTTAAAGACGGCGTATAGGTCTCGCTTTGACAGAATGAAACCCATATCCATGTCGTCAATAGGGAATACTAACAGTTTGTTGAGCGGTCCCATTCATAAATGCCCGTATCGATTTCGTTTTCAAAATGTAAAAACAAAATGTAATTTTTGTTGAATAAAAAACCGAATACAAATGGGCAATTTCACGTTTTAGGGACACGCGAAACACTTCCAAAGTACATGAGTCAGGCGCGTGATGCCAATCTTCGTTTCTCTGGTTGGTTGTGAAATCCGCGTCGCACAAAACACTAGCTGGCGAACAGCTGGCACATACGCGCTGTTCTGATTTTGATAAGCCAGTCTATACATCTGTTACACCCCCCCACATGATTACGTTTTGTCCAATCAGATTGTCTAAACTGTCTTGGGGGCGCACTGTAAAAACGGTGTTTAGAATTTAAACACATTTCTGAACACTTAATTGTACCCACTTTTTCCACATGTTTAGCAAATATAAACGCGTTTGGGAATGCGTTTAAATGCTAAACGGCCATCCTCTGTACATGTCACAAAGCTAGCTTTTTGACACCTGTTTTTAGCGTTCAAACACACATCACAGAAAAAGCACAAACTAAACATGGTTTAGGCTAAACATGTGAAAAAAGTGGCTACAATTAATTTTTACAGTGCATTTATAAATCACGAATAGTGACTCGTGCGCGTCAACAGGAGGGGGTTCGTTTTCGTAATTTTCTGGAGTTAAGTTATATAGCCCCTCTCCTTGATTGGGATCTAGGATGTAAATCCCCCGAAACCTCTGTGATTTTGGCGATTTTAGGTATCCAAAATATGGTTCGAGTATTTAAGAAAAACGTATTTACATATGAGGTTTATTATAAAATTTTAACCAAAAAGGGGTTCATCGAACTCCCCTGGTGGGCCACCTATCTCAATATCCTTGGACTGTTGGATATCGTAATAAATGTTTAATCATTTGAGACTTCAAACAAATGTAATGCCGACATCCCTATATCAGTATATGTTACAATGGGGCAAAACAAACAAGCATATCACATAAATAAAACCAAATAAAACAACCAGAACTGCCTGGATGTGAATTTGAGAAATGCGCACTTATTATTTTGTTTTTAACAATTTCTTTTTTTTTCTTTTTTTTAATGAAGGTTAAATTCGGCCTGCTGTGTGCCAGTGTCCTGACTTATTCTTTTCCCATCTTCGTGTTCTTTTACTCAAGAAGAAAGGAGAAGGCACTGATTGTGGAAGAGCAAGTTACCGTGACAGAAACAGCTAGGTGTTAGCAACGGCGGATCCAGGGGGGGGGCCAACGGGGGCCATGGCCCCCCAAAAAAAAACCTAAGCTGTACGCCCCCCCCACAAAAAAAAAAAAAAAAAAAAAAAGAAAAGAAAAGAAAAGAAGAAAAAAAAGGGGGAAAAAGAGAGACAAAACAAAACCCCACAACTTTACGCCCCCTCCTTGTGCAGCTAAGTCTTGCTTATACGTTCAGCTTTTGTTAAAGTATGCAAATTCATAATCCTACTCACGATCCAACATTGCCACAAAATTTGCAATGGTAGTTTGTGCAGTTAAGCCAAGCTGCATTAGACGAGGCGTACACGGTGATTGTATGCATGGCTTATGCACACGCGACTGGTTGTGTGGGGTTTCCTGGATATTAGGTGAGCCATGCAACGTCCGCAATGTAGGCCTACGTTTAGACTTGGCGCGAACATCGCGTGCATAAAACGCATTTCAATCTTGTGAGTACGAGCAGGAGCAGTGACTTGAAAGATTCGTCTTCCATCGTCATATGAGCAGTAAGTATCAACGTAAAATACAGTGGGCTGTTTTTGCAGCACTGTGTAGATTACACAATAATGTATGTACATACCATAACACTCTGGGGACTCCATGCGGGCACCAGCCTAACCCAGATGAGTGGCCATATCTTAAAACATGTCAATGATTGTTTTTCTGAAAATCTACCCTTTTGTAGAAAGGATCAATTTTGATCAATAATAACTGCCGCTAATTCCAGAGTTCTGTGTCATCAATGGATTATTTCAGGCGGCTTTATTTAAACATTAATTTGCATTAATAACTTTTACAACTTGCACACGATTAGCAGCGTAAGTTTGTCATAATCATACAACGCCACACCCCAGTGGAGCCGGCTAGCTCCTGTGCACGTAGCTATAGGAAAGGAAAGTGTCAATGGAAACTTTTACAGAAAAAAATGAGCCCCTCCCAACACAAAATCCTGGGTACATACATGCGCCACTCAATGTTACTCTTGTTTTCTGTCATTATTTAGAGCTTTTATGTACACTTTCACTGCTTCGCCAACAGCAAAACCTCTCGGTTCCCTTCATTGCTTACTTCAAACATGTCGGGAAAACCTGATGATAGCAAGGAGTCTGGCCACTCACGTCTTAGTGGGGCGGCACATCGTAAGCGTAAAAAGGCTACATTGATGGCATTTCCGGAAACCCTGCATTAGTCAAGTGGTTAGACCGCAGGACCTAGCCTACAATCACAAGGTTGCGGGTTCAAATCCAAAGCTTATCACTGAAATTTCATACTAAATCAAGTATTGTCGTCTAGACCCACAAAACAAACAAACCCCACCAGAAACGTTTTGCGCTCGCAAATACGCCCCTCCACTGAGCATTTGGCCCCCCCCTAAACTTTGGGCCTAGATCCGCCGTTGGGTGTTAGTCAAGATGATCCTCAGGATGCGATTGGTGCACTCCTTTAACCCTAACTCCCTAGGCATTGTACTAAAACAATACAAATCCTTCAAAATCCTCTAACTGGCTTTGTTGTCTAGGGAGTTAGGGTTAACTCTTAGAACAGTTCTTCTGTGCGGGTGTTAAAATATGATATAAATTTTGCTGAAATGATGTACATATTAACTTATTTTTTTGGGGTAGGGGTAGATTCCTACAAGAAGGGGAAATCTGATTCTAGATTTTTCCTTTTAAAAATCATTTCAATAAAAATAAATTTAAACAAATTAAATACATAATTAATAATAATAATCAAAATAAATGTACTTAAATAAATATAATTTTGAATTTTGTGTGTACCATCCTTTCTAGGATTAATTAACTGTAACCATGGTCATAATACTTTGAATTGGTTTAAACAAGTCCATGGTTAATTAGGGCCTTGAAACCATTCACTGTTTTTGAAAATTAAAAGTAAAATTCAAAACTAAACCAAAGAACAATAATTTAGCAGAAATATTTACAAAATAATAATCATTAACACACTTGTAACCCAAAGTGGAAATATTTTTTGTGACAGTACAATTTTGAATATTTTTTTGGTTTATATAATTTAGTTGAAATTCAATGCAACTATTATATTATGGATCTGGAGATGTGTTTATTACAAGAGTAGAGAGTTTTTAGTACGGGGCTATCCAGAACATTTTATTCAGGACTGCACCCAACCAATTATTATAGCCTTTACTTTAATTATATTGTGTTCAGAGCATTTTCTTTTTAAATTTAGGTTGTAGATATTTTATGTTTTAGCATCAATAACATATAATTATGGCTGCACCATTTGGCCCCATTTAAGAACAGTATCAGTTTAAGGATTTATTTCCGTATTTTGTACAATTTTGATATTTTGGTGGTACAAATTTCACTGTTTTGTGGTGTGAATGGAATAAATTTAAATTAAATTCAAATAAAATACAAAATTCCTTTTGAATTCTTAAAAATCAGAAATTATCACACCTTTACTAAAAACTATAACTTGATGTAAAACATACATATGTCTGAGGTGCTGTCGTTTTGAAGAAGAGTGCGAATATTATTCCAGTCCCCAACAAATGTACATCAAAATCATTCTAAGGAAATGTATCAAAGTTCCATGTTAATGAATACAAATTTCATGTCTCTGAATGCATTTATTTAAAACATAATGGGGCTGAAACTTTTACAACTCCCAAATTTTTTATCATTATTCACAGAAAAAATAGACACAACAGAGTGAAAGATTAGGCCCTACCACTGGTATACATTCCTTAGTTTAATATTAGTTCTTAGGGAAGGTACGACATTGGTATTTAGAAACGTACATTCATTATCAACCCTCTCATTTTTCAAGAAATAATTATATTAAAAAGCTTACCTGTGAAAATTTCTTCACAGTAATTTAGGTGCTCACATTTTAGACAAACTAACTTTTACAAGCTCTTACAAGTTTTGTATGTTTTTATGTTAAAACAAAAAGTTGTCAGCCGGCAACAGTTTTCATAAACAATTCATGTTTTGTTTTAGAAGAAAGCACCTCAAGATGGAATAACTCCTCCAGAAGATAGATACTTTTATCAACTTAGCACCATGTATACTTTAAAATCATATAATAATTTGTTCGATTTGATAGGCCCTAGTCCCTACTGTGTCTGTGGTACCTTCGGTTTCTTTAAATAGACCTTAAGCATGTGATGTCACAAACTGAATATCGCCCTCATTCAGTGACTACATGAACCAATGAGTGACCTTCATTTGCCTCCGATAGGGGGCGACCTTCAGTTGTGACCAGTGTTGTAACCAAGTCATTTTTTCGCAAGTCAAGTCAAGTCACAAGTCAAATTTTCTCAAGTCAAGTCAAGTCTCAAGTCAAATTTTCTCAAGTCAAGTCAAGTCTCAAGTCATTTATCGTCCCGAATCAAAGTCAACTTTCAAACTTGTGTGGGGGTGTGTGTGTGTGTCAGTGGCGTAGCTGGCTATGTTCGCCAGGGGGGGCGAATCGGATCCCAGGTGGCCCACCAAAAAAATGACTGTACAGATTTTTAGGGCCCCCTCTTTACCTGGGGCCGTGGGCAACTACCCTTTTGCCCTTATGTAAAAGCGGCCCTGTATACAGGGCCGGATTTATAGGGGAAAAAGGAGACAATTACTGAGCCCCCCTGCCAGAGGGCCCCCAGACTACTTCCTTTATAAAAAAAAATGTAATAATTATAAAATTAGTTTTATATTTTTTTCGAAGAAATGCGGTTTATCATTCATTTTAGTTCATTTTTTATTTGTCACGTAATTTAATTTCTATGTCGAGGGGCCCCCGAACCTGAAGTGCCCCGGGCCCCTCAAGGTCTAAATCCAGCCCTGCCTGCTGGTGGGCCCGTCAGGGGGGTGGCCACTTATTCTGGAACTGGAGCCAGGGGGGGCTGCCGCCCCCCCTGCCCCCCCTCTAGCTACGCCACTGGTGTGTGTGTGTGTGTGTAAAGCATTTGAGCGTCGCAAACCACGCGTCCGATTTCGCTGGACAGCTTTCGGATTTTCAGCCAACCTTCCGGCCATCTTGAAATCCTTCCGTATTTTCAGAAATATGTAGTAAATTATTTTTGCTGTGCATAAGGCCAAAAATTTTTCAAAATCGGTGCGGTGACGCGCTTTTGTTTTTTGTTTGTTTTGTTTTGTAATTGTTTTGTTAAAGATTTTTTAGGCATGTATAGGCGGGGACCAAATTTCCCATTATACAAAGTATGATGGCTAAGAGAGGACTCACAAATCAGGCAAACGTTTATACCCCTACATGTATGTGAAAAAGTGTGGCTGCGATTGGACATCTTTGCAGAAAAACAACATTAAAATGCTGACACGCGGGTCTGAGGCCACGCGCGCGGAGACCAGAAACCGGAGAATTGTTATTTTATTATTATTTTTTGCCTATAATAATGTTCTGTTTGTCATGTTGCCTGTCTTGGCAGTGAGAATAAATTCAGTCATTTGTCACTTGTTGTTTATATAGGCTATACATAATTGACTGTAATTGCTGTAATCGCTGGGCAATATTTTCTACAAAACCATACGAACGCACGCACGTGTACTGTGTATCGTGCAGTCATGTGTGAAGGGAAATGTATGCTAAACGTACTGTACAGGCTCAAATGTACAATGTAATGTTAGACACTTTATTTAAGATGTTTAGACATATTTTACTTAATTAAAATAGGTTGTTAATTGAATAAAATAAACGAAAAAACAATTAATGACATGATCAGGAGGTAAATAAATGACCACTGAAGACCAGAAACTCACAAACGGATATGTCAAACCTGCCGATGATCCACGTAAGTATAGCGTTAACGCTGCACAAATTGTGTACGGTGCGTCATTGTTTTTGTTGGTGTCCGCATCACAATTCAAAAATGTCATTTACAAAACAGGGAACCACTTAGGTAGTTTTTCATCAATTCGCTCCAGAAATGATGGGGGTTTGTGTGGAAAGTACAGAAAGAAGCGATTGAGGTTTTATTTATTTGTTAAATTGAAAATTATCGATCTAGCGTAGGTTAACGTATTTTGAGGGGTTCATTTCAATATTTATACGGAAATTTGCAGAAGCTGTTACACCCGGGACAAGTTCATTTTCTCCCCAAGACGCGTAGTGTAACTTACGGTCTTATATGGGCCTTGGAATTTGGTAATTTGGAAGAAGATACATTTTGTAAACGGCCCAAAAACTAGTAATTGCTGCTTCTTAGTTATTTGGTCGCTGTTAATTGTCACAAACAATACATTATTTTGTTAAAATCAAGGACTCCAGTGTATTACAACGTTGTGCATGAAAGCCTTGCTGATTCTATGTTGACAACTCTGGCAACGCTTGCATAGGTGATGTAAGGAGAATTTAAAAATTACGTTCGTGAAATATTATAAAAATTCCATTTTTACGGAGTAAAACATTAATAAACACAATGAACCCTTTAATGATTTCTTACATAATAAACACAATTTAAGTCAAAATAGTTATTCGGATTTGGTTTACGGAAAATGTGCGATAATTTGTTCAACACTTTACAAATTCTTAATACAATTAACAATGTCACTATAACCTCATTCCAGCCGTTTGTATGAATTATTTTGAATGTTAATGCAATGCATTTACCAGTAATAGCCCACAGCTTCCACTACGACGGATTGTGTTGAAGACTAGACATGTAGCGTACATTTTACAGCACAAGGCATGTACATATGTTGCCCCATAAATGTGGCACGGACACGCCCCCTTGGCCCTATCCTTGAGGGGGGCGTGTCCGTCTCGATTATGAACAGCTATATGATACAGTGCAGTATACACTATATTATTATGTATTACGTAGATTCGCGACGACATTTAAATTTTTTCCGTCACAAAAGTATTCTGCTGCCGTGGCCGGATTGACCAGAAAAATACATGTAATAAAACAACATAAAATACATGATGACTTGCAATGTCGTCAAGTCAAATTTACTCAAGTCAAGTCAAGTCACAAGTCATTTTTGTCCAAGTCAAGTCAAGTCCCAAGTCATTTTTGTCCAAGTCAAGTCAAGTCGCAAGTCACAAAAATTGGCGACTCGAGTCGGATTCGAGTCCGAGTCACCGGCACCGACTCCAGTCAACAACAGTGGTTGTGACGTCATAGGTCTATAGCCTATTGCTGTTAATGTACAATGGCAAAAGAATGTCATAAATTATTCTTTATCTAAAAAGGATTATTTGTCAAAAGGGAAATTAAAACATTTTAAAGAATGCATGAAAATATCTTTTGCCAACGTAAGAAAAACAGCGAGCTGGATATTATAAGTCTTCGTTCCGGCGGCGGCGTAGCTGAATCTTTCACAACGAGAAGCGCGCCCTCTATCAGTGTTCACAATCACGACAACTGCAATTTTAATGTCGGTCAGTTTATTATTATTCTGTCAGCCCGTAGATGAGTAAACATTCATAGAAATACTTACCAAATTGTCCAAGTTGGTAGCTGATATCATTGAAAGTAACAAGTGAGTTATTTAGCAGAAGGAAGTAAAAACCGAACAATTATTGTGTTGACAACTTGACAGTCGCAGCACGGTCGCTTTCACTTATTCTTATTCCGAGTTGATTCCAAGTACTATCTAGCGAAAGCTAGCTAGCTCCGCCGCGCCGCGCGCCGAGATCTAATTTGTTTGACGTAATATGACGTATGACAAGGCCAGGCCGAATAACCGAGTATAAGTTTCGAAATGCATTCGCAGCTTCGGATAGTAGTCACACTCACAGCAATATTTTTCCAACCTTCTTATTAAGTGATTATTCGTACAACAGTTGGCAAACAAATAAATTAAGCTTCAGAATAATTGTGACGATGAAGCCCAAAGATTGCGCGCCCTTTTGAAAAAAATCGATAGGAAACGAAACATAAAAATAAATAAGGGCAATTCAAGGCTCTACTTTGAGTAATGTGCAGGGATACGTATACACTGGTGGTGATGGTATTAAATAAATTTTAATGGTGAAAAAAGAGCGCGCCTTTCAATAGTATTATTTATGTAATGTTTGTTTTAAGTTTTTGTTGTTTAAACTCAGTTCACATCTTTACCTCCGCTTTGAAATGGTCGAAATAATGCCCCAGCAATCACCAACAATATGTATGGTGGCCATGAAGGGACATCATATATCACAAATATCTTCGCAAATATTAATAGCCTATATGCGACATGTACAATGCATAAAATATAATCGGTAAAGAATGTTCTTTTAAAATTGTAATCCACAAAGTTGTTGAACTGTATAATCTTTACACATTGGTCTACACATGACTAGACTTTATTCCCATATTACGTGATGTGAACTTAAAAATTTACAAATTAAGTAAATTGTCTCAATCAACGTGCCAATGGATGGATTATAATGACCTCAGATTTTGTATTCATTTTTTGGGGGTGTAATCTCTTCTCTCACAGTAGGTGAAATATATAGTGGTGCCCCCCCCCCCCCACTTTTTACCATGTGATGTAAAACATATAATTATTTTAGGGTTAGGGTTAGGCCGAGTGGACAAAAACAATGTATCTATTTGTTCAATCTATTCCCACATACTTTGAGAAATGTTAACTTTTTATGACCTTATTTTTTTTCTAGCTTACAGTAATATGGTCGTCCCAAGCACAGCACAAGCACTTAGGCTTGAATCGATTATAATTAAATTACACAAGCTATTATTCAATCTTTAATATAATTTATTTTTTTCACAGACACTCATTTGTCACGGAATGGTGAGGTTAAATGTACGTCACAATGAAATTCTCTTTACAGATGATTTACCTATCAGGAGAATTTACCATCACTGTTATTTATTTAACTCTGTGCAGATTCTAGAAGCAGTCTTGAGGAAAGATGATGTACAATAAATGTATGTAGTGTTTGTTTGAAACATGGATACAAACGCATTATGGAATTGTATGTATCCTATGATCTCATGTTCATCTTCATTTCCATTTGTCTAAAATAATGTTTTTATTTTCTAAAGATACAAGTCAACAAAAGATTTATAAGACCCACAATAAATACATCACCAATATTAGTTGTCAACTTTTGGGGGGCATCGTACATTGTAATTTTGTTGATTTTGGTTGTTTACTGCAATAAATAATTGTGAATTTCTTAATTCCACCAACCTAAAGCCAATCTGACAAAAAAATAAACTATAGACATGGTTTATTTTAACAGGGTTTATTTAACACTGCTTTACTCAAAAAACGTATGATGCGAATAAAATGAGTAATTACACTTATTTACAAAGCTGGTCATTACTAGAATTTTGTGTGTGAAAACAAACGGTGTAAATGCTATTAAGAGGGTTATAGCGTGAACATGCAATAAATATTGTTTCATTTGTAACATTCGTGACTTTTTAAAAAATATTTAAAGATCAAGTGATTATCATACAGTGAATTAAGGCTTCTCAAATACAAAACAGTAAATTTTTATGAAAGCCAAAATTACCAATGATACTGTTTCTCCGTGTCATAAAGGTAGATTTTTTGTTGGGGTGAGGGATGATGCGACTGACTTACAAGGGGGGTGGGAATGTACTTTTTCCCGGGGATGTATGGAAATGCTAACTCTGTTTCTGATGGTGAACAACCCCTCCCAATTCACCTGCACCCCCCCCCCCTGCATGCAAACTAATGATTTATCATACCAATGAATCTTTCTCAAAATATGACGTCTAATGCAATACTTGTGATTTCTTTTTAAAATTGACAGTCACTTTTTCTGACCACTTCGCTGAAAATGGTTACAATTGTTCTCCAGATTAAACAAATACATTTCTTTTGTTATCTACAATACATTAATCTGAGTAGGCACTTTGGGAAATTATTAATTAACCCTCCTACTGATAGACCATTTGAAACCGTTCAAAATTTCCACTTCCAAAAATGCCCATTGGTTTTGTACACACATGGTGATACCATTTGAACAGTGTTGGTAGCAAGCTTTACTACCATTCAAATCCATTCAAATGCATAGAGGGTCCATTGATTCACCACTTAGAAGTATCCAAACAAGGTTTTGTATTAGCTGACCTACCATTCAAAACCATTTGGGGAAATCAATACTGTACAGTTATTTCACCATTCAAAACCACAAAAGCGAATGGTTTCAAATGGTGCATCAACTTGTATGAAAAAGGTACCAAAAGTAGGAGGGTTAATGCATCTTCATTAACATTTGTTATTATTTTATATTTTTACTTTTGAAAGAGGAATGCTAATGTTTCCAACATTCAGATATAATGCTCTAATAGCAATCAATCAAATTCAAAACAGATAAATATTGAACCATGCTGAATAAAAATTATCTGAGTATTGTATAAATTGTTAAAGAGGGGGATCTACGAAAATGTTAATCATTGACCTCTACTCATTTACAGAGTAACTATACAACATAATGACCCTCTTTTGTTTTAATTCACATTCCTGATGCCCCCTTCAGTAACCCCTTCAGTAGCCTGAAGATCTGACGTCACACTTCAAAGCCTCGTGAATTACGCCAGATTCTGGCCACGGCCTTCATGTTTCCCCCCCCCCAGAGATTCAACTTTGACCTTGGTTGGTAGCTAGCGCACGAGCCTCGAAGCGTGACGTCAGATCTTCAGCACAACATATACGTATCCAATGAAATCCCTTGAATGGTACGCCAGTCCACCCCATCAGTGGACAAGACCAACTCCAGTATTGGCTAAACATTTTAATAACACCAAGAATATCTGTACTCCACTGCTCCTGTACGTATAAATGTACGAGTCCATTTGTTTCCACACAGTGTACATTACGCTTTTTTTGAATTCAAGACAAAAGGGACCAGGACAAAATCTATTTTTACAATATTTTACCTGGGTTGAGATAATAAAAACTTATATTCTTTAGTTTCTTTATGACATAACCTCTCTAAATATGAGGAAAGGTCAATCATTGATAGAACAGCACTCCTTTAAGAATAAAATTTGTCTACAGTACATATATGCAGGTCATAAAAAAATCTGTATTTTGTTAATATTGTTTGTATTTGTAAGGTAGTGTTTTTAGCTACAGAAAATTGATCATCACTGAATCTTATTACATTTTAATGTCAGGGATCAATCTCAAAGTTAACAGCAAAATCAGTACAAGTAAGAAATTAAATTAGGGACATCAAAATGATTTCCTGGCAATGAAACTATTTCAATATGAAATACTTTTACTTGACACTACAAAAATTATGTTGATCAAGAATGTCAACGATGTGATTTACCATGCCTATATCACAGCTACATGTATACGTAACTAGACCCATACACCCTTGTATGCAGTACAGCTGCAATATATTTTGAACTTGTGAAACGTTTGGCTAAGCCCTTCCCCCAGGAAATTATCACGTGATATTCTGAGGGAATGATTGTGAACTGTGACCCCTGATGAGAGAGCCAGTTGGCTTGGAAACAACTCAAAGAAGTCGCTGACCTCTATTTATGCATAAAATTTTCCTGAGCAATATGAATTTTGCCCATCACGGATATTGCTTCATGGCACTGTATGTAGGCGAAGGGCCAACAAATAATATGTAACGATAATAAATCTAAGCAATTCTTTATTACCCCCCCAACATAAGAACTCCATCAATATGTTATGCAAATATATTAAGTTAAGCAAAAAATGCTGACATTCAGCCAAAAGCAATATACATTATGCAAGATCTTGGCTGGTTACAATTTCTGCTTCGCAATGTATCTTTTTTACAGAATCTCGACAAAAAAAATCAATGCAGTTATCAGTCAACTCAGTGAGACATTTCAGTCAGGGGCCCAGTTGGCCTATCAAGGCCAGGCCTCCTTTTAAAGACTCTGACAATTTCCGTGGGGGTCTACCTCTTTCAATAACTGGCTAAACACCCTGGCCAATACAACAGTATCCATCAGTTGTCCAAGTCTAAAGCATGCTGACTGCAACAAGATCCATCAGGCCAAAAAAATAAAGTCTCTGGTTTCTGGTCATCGGTCGGCTTCAAAATCGGTGCGGTGATACGCTTAAAAAAAAAAAAATTCTCCAAAAGGGAAATAGGTGATACAGGTATATATATACGGCAACCAGATGTCCCATGATATACAAAGTATGGTGGATAAGAGAGGCCTCACAAATCGGGCAAACATATATACCCTATGTTTAAAGTCATTTAAAACACAGCACGGCAGAATTCCAATCAGTCCAGCAATTTTGGCTGCAATTGGACATCGTTTCATAGCAAAAAAAAAAAAAATTTTTTAAATGTTGATGCGCAGGTCTGAGGCGACGCGTGTGGAGACGAGAAACCGAAGACTTTTTTTTTTTGGCCTCAGGAAGAACAAGACATTTTGTTCTGTGCTCACTGTAACACGATCCCACAGATTTTGCACATATGCTGCATTCTATTGTTCAGCATGGTAAGGATTTATCAAGATACATCTCAACCTTTTTACATACAAATATTTCAAATTGATAAATATATTTGGCACCATTGCTTGCAATATTGTCCAAGGAAAGCAGATTTGCACGCTGTGAAAACACAAACAAGTACAGGCTGTCAATGACGCCTATTACACTGTACGGTAAATGCCGATTCATACTTCACACGAATGTGAATACGAAGCACGTTTTTCAGTCAAATATTTACGTTATTAATTCTGGTGGATGATTCGCATTTAAGGTAAAATGAGAAAAAACAAATTCACACTTTTTACAGAAAACACTTGGAGCACAAAGTTACGGGACAGCAACTTTGCGAATCATTCCCGCAGATCTCAGGTTTTGCTGTAACATGGTGCTTTGCATTCAGGTTTGCCTGAAGTATGAAATGGCTTTAGGCTTGAGGGGGCAGGACTTCACCTTCCAACTCAAAGAGTTTTAATCTAGGATATGGAATGAGGGTGTCCAAGTTTGGTATTCTTTGAAAAACAGGGTGTCCAAATATTTAACTTACAATACTTCTGTATGTGTATTACAAATAAAACAGGGTGTCCATTTAGCAAACTGGGCGTCCAAAAGATACCCAAAGGTATTGCTGGCTAATGCTATGCCTCTCGTGTGTTTCTTAGATTCACCAAGTATCTAACTTACAATATGTACGCATGTGTATTACAAATAAAACAGGGTGTCCATTTAGCAAACTGGGCGTCCAAAAGATACCCAAAGGTATTGCTGGCTAATACTATGCCTCTCGTGTGTTTCTTAGATTCACCAAGTATCTAACTTACAATATGTACGCATGTGTATTACAAATAAAACAGGGTATCCATTTAGCAAACTGGGCGTCCAAAAGACACCCAAAGGTATTGCTGGCTAATACCGTGTTCGAACTGCCAGTTTGGAAACGATAACCCTGAGGTTTTACTATTCATAATTGACTGGCCTACATTTAAATAACATGAAGTGAGCACTGCCTGACCAATTAGTTAACCCTACCCCCCTACAGGCATTTCACAGACACCCTGCTCAATGTAACAAAATGCAACAACAGAAACATGCGCAGTCTGCTCAATGCAACAAGATCCACCAAGCTTAGAACAATGATTCTTTGGTTCTCTGCTGAGGGCAACAAGATGCAGCAAAAGTAAAAAAGTTGTTGTCCAAATTTGCTGGAGATTTCAAATCAGGGTGTCAAAATTATTCACTTACAATACTTTTACATGTAAATGACAGATGAAATAGGGTGTCCAAAATTGAAACAGGGTGTCCAAACATGCCAAAAGACATCCAGACACCCCTCTGGCTGATAGTATGTTGTTGTCCTCTTTCGGCTGCTCCCGTTAGGGGTCGCCACAGCGGATCATGATCCGCATATTTGATTTGGCATAGGTTTTACGCCGGATGCCCTTCCTGACGCAACCCTCCCATTTATCCGGGCTTGGGACCGGCACTAAGCATGCACTGACTTGTACATCCCCAGTGGCTGGGTTCAATTCGGCCCTCGCAGCAATTATGGTAAAGTGTCTTGCTCAAGGCCACAAGCACCATGGCAAGGCTTCGAACCCACACATTCTGACGACTCAGCCATCAGAACACAAATCCGATGCACTAAACCGCTCGACCATGGCACCCCACCCTCTGGCTGATACTATGATTTGTACCATTACTAACAAAGTTAGCTGTCAGATAATAATTTTTGCAATCAGATAATCAACCTTACCTTTAAAATGTCTTAACCCTAGATCCTGCAAAATCCTCCGAAGGGCACTTTTTTGGAAAAATTCGGCATTGTTGTAATCTGGTACTTTCACCTCTTCAAATGGGGCAAAATTACTACCTGGCAAGAAGTACAGGCCATAAGTGCTGAATATGTAAGATCAACAAAAATGCAAGGTGTATTTTGAATATAATGTACCCATGTTTGTTGTAGTGATTGCAAGGTCAGTGCTTGGGTCAGTGGACACCGTTTATTGCTCCATGCATGCAGGGAGGGTCCCTGGCCATGTACATGTATCACAGAGCTTGTGCTTGCTTTACTACTGAAGGATTTTGGAGGGTTCAGGTTATGTGTTAGGGCTGTGTCGGGTATCCACATACCTGACCGAAACTGTCAATACCCGGTTCCATTTTTCGGTTCCAATTACCTGTAAACGACTTTTTAAAATTCGGACTTAACATTTGAGCGGTGCGAACAGAAATTTGTGACTCTTGAACACTTTCACAGACAATTATCTTTAAATTCAAGAGATTACACTCAATAAAGAAAGATCGATAGTATGGTATCCTCTGTATTATAAAAGTAAATTTGTTACCATTTTACAGTACATGTATTTGTACACCATCGGAGGCATGTTTTCAAAAAAAATGAAAATGGGTATACGGGTATCCGAAGTTTCCTGATTTCGGGTATCCGGTTCCAAAAATATCAGAAAATGCACAGCCCTATTATGTGTAAGCAAATGGGCCTAGGGAGCTAGGGTTAATGCACCAATTTTGTTTTTACAGAACACACAACAACTAAAAGTTTATCTGCTTGTGCTAAATAGGGCAAGTACTCATTTACTGTTATATGTATTAACATTACTTCAACCACAATCAACCAACCTCAATGCTCCCTTGACACAAACCATTCTACATAATTTCCTTTGCGAAAAGGTCTTCCTGTGCATTCACTGATCCCACAACAGTGCACAATGGTGATAATACAATGTTCCTAAAACAATTATAGTTAAAGGTTAAGGTAAACAATTGGTAATGTTGGCAAAATCGCTTCTATAAGTATCCTTACTTTGAATGAATCAGCGGGAAAAAATAAAGATATACAGTGTACTGCCTGTGTTTTTTTCTGTTTTGCAGGCATTTTTCTTTTGCATCAGTAACACTTCTATATAACTAATATAGAAAAAAAGGTCTCCAAAATTACACATTTCTCAAAATAATCTTGAATAGCATGGTTTTTACAGTAAATACACTATCTACTGAAATGATTTTATTGGGCACATATTTAATTTGGGCACATATTATTGTTTAATTCTGTAAATACTTGCTAAAATGTTAGCTAGATTGATTACTGTGGAGTGCCATGGTCGAGCGGTTTAATGCATCGGATTTGTGTTCTGATGGCCGAGTCGTCAGAATGTGGGTTGAATCCCAGCTGCGACTATGGTCCTGGTGTCCTCCAGCAAGACACTTTACCATAATTGCTTCTCTCAACCCAGTAGTAAATGGGTACCTGTGAGGGCAGAGTTGGTTGTTGTGTTTGATTAGCCCTATATGCGCTGTAATGGCAGCAATTGAGCTGTATACTCCCCAGGGAGCTGAGATGGTTTCAGAAATGATTTATGTGCCTGATGAGCAGGGGTAATAATGTACAGCGCTGTGAAACCTCGTGTACGAGCGTTTTAAAAATGCCTTCATTGTTATTGTTATTATTACTGTTAATTGTTACTGTTATATCCCCTCTTTTATATCCAAAAAACATCTGTAAAATTGTTCATGTCTAATAATTAAAAAACAGGCCAGCATGAAAAAAAACCTCACATGATGTATGTATTTGCAAATTTTTAAAGAGAAGATACAACATTGGTATTTATTAACCCTCCTACTGTTTGACCATTTGAAACCATTCAAAATTTCCACTTACCAAAATGCCCATTGGTTTTGTACACACATGGTGATACCATTTGAACAGTGTTGGTAGCAAGCTTTACTACCATTCAAATCCATTCAAATGCATAGAGGGTCCATTGATTCACCACTTAAAAGTATCCAAACAAGGTTTTGTATTAGCTGCACTACCATTTGGAAAGATCCGAACAAGGTTTTGTATTAGCTGACCTACCATTCAAAACCATTTGGGGGAAATCAATACTGTACAGTTATTTCACCATTCAAAACCACAAAAGCGAATGGTTTCAAATGGTGGATCAACTTGTATGAAAAAGGTACCAGAAGTAGGAGGGTTAATGTACATATATTCCAACCTTCTAGTTTTCAAGAAATATATCATAAAACTAACCTGTGAAAAATTCATTACAATAAGTGTTTAAAAAAAAATATTTTTACCCCAAGTATGTATTATTAATTTGATAACCACCGATAATGTACATTCCCTCTACGTTTGCACATGAAATAAATAATTTAAAAATATACAGTATATTATGTGAGCACCCTGTGAATGCAATAAATTCAAAGCCAAAATATGCATTCCATTTGAAGCCAAATATACTTAAAATCTGAATAAAAAGATCCTTTCTAATGTAATATTTGAATTCTTAAGTATTTATGACTGTTTTCTCTTATATTGAACGAATGGATATTTATCTTCAAATGACCCATTTTACAAAAGAATATCAGAATTCAAAGCAAACCGACTTGTATCAGCACTTAGCAGGCATTCTGTTCTGAAGTATAGACACAATGTATTTGCAATTTCAGTTCTTTCTTTTTGTAAAAAATAAAACTGTAAAACTTATTCATCATTTTCTCAAAAACGTTAAACCCCCTATTGTGATAAAACGTTCACAGGTTTATAGTTTAATGATATAACTATAAAACTAGTGGCTTGATATGAATGTTTGTTACCAAAAACATAAGTAGACGTTAACATCCTCCCCCAAACCTCACAAACAAAACTCACTTATTTTCAATTAACCCTCCTACAAACAGTGCAATTTTTGTAACAACCCATTCAGGCCACTCCAAGCTGTTGCAGTTGTTGCCAGTGGCCTCACCCTTCTGTGCACTGTCACACCACTGAGATTGCAAGGTAAAGCAGTCTCCCATCAATACATTGCAGGCAATACTAATATGTTCAAACAACCAGCTACAACCAGCTGATCATGTATTTTGACTGTAAACACACCTATACAAAACCAGGACTGTGGTTTGTAATTATTAGCCTTCAGTGTGTTGAGTCAGAGATGGTCTTATTTACACTTGGCCTTGGGTGGCACTCAAGTTGATTTTGTAAGATTACATGGATTGGAAAGGACAGCGATGGCTTGTATGCTTTAAAGATTGGTGAAGAACATATTGGAAATTTAGTGGATCAGAGTGGCCTCCATGTGAAGTAGGGTTAATTTAAATGACTTTTAAATATTAATAAGTCTATAAGTTTAATTATAATCAATAAATAAACCACAGAAAACAATTAAAGGAAAATTACAACACTGGTAACTACCGGCTTATAAAATTAACTAAACAATTTCTAAAAACTTACTTGGTGCAATGTTGGTACACATACATCAATCATCCTGAGTAATTATTTATTCTGGAGTGGTTTTTACTTAGAGAAAACAAATTTACAAAGAAGGTTGCCAGACAGAAACATTTTATAAAATATAAAAACACTCAAGTAGCAATTCTCTCAAAAATTTGATCACCTAGTGTTACCAAACTTTCCCAGGTTATTTTAATTATATTTTTCTTGAAATCTAGAGGGTTATATACCAATGTTGTACCTTCCCTTAAACATTTTGTCATTGAAGTGACCTTGACCTTTAGAGCTAATGCATAGTATGCCCATGGAGGAAGGAAATACCTTCCTCCATGGTATGCCATACACATGATGAACATTAAGATTTTCATATGAGATTACTATCTGTGTACGAATGGTTTTAATGTGTTCTTACATGCAATAAAATTAAAAATATCTCAGTAAGGCCCCCAAAAAAGTCTCTGGTTTCTGGTCATCGGTCAGCTTCAAAGTCGGTGTGGTGACACGCTTTTTTTTTGCCAACAGGGAAATACGTGCTACATTGTATACGCGGGGACCAAATTTCCCATATACAGAGTATGGTGGCTAAGAGATGCCTCACTAATCAGGCAAACGTTCATACCCCTATGTGAAAAAGTCATTTAAAGCACAGCATGGCAGAATTGTAATTGATCCAGAAATTTTGGCTGCAATTGGACATCGTTTCATAGCACCAAAAAAAAGAAAATTAAAAATGTCGACGCGCGGGTCTGAGGCGACCAGAAACCAGAGACTTTTTTGAGGGGCCTAATAAAGCAGCTTATAATTTATATAATCTCAGTAATAAAGTGTCAACATCCTTAAAAAATAAAGAACAACCGCTGCCTTTTGATCTGAGCACTGTCCTTTCTTCTTTTAAACAAAGCCATTTTTTAATATCTACAAAACCTTTTTTTACACTTCCTGTACAAACAAACCCTGAAAAAACAAATCTTCTTTGCTTGCAACTTTTAAATATTTCTTCAACAACTTACGATGGCAATGGCTGCTGCCTGTTGATTTTCACTTTCTTGTGAGGCACAGGCTCGGTTTTTGATTTGGCATCACGCTCCTCCAACCCATTCTGCTTACTCTGCCCGTCTTCGGACTGCCTCTTCAGATGAGCCCTCTTGCTCTCCCTACTCGCTTCTTTCTCCTTGGCCATGTCGCCATTTTTGGTGGGTGATTTTGTATTCTCAGGCCCTCTACTGTCGACCACTGCGACGACGGTGGATCGGACTTTGCTAGTCTTTGATTCACCGGGTGACGGTGGTGACACCCTGCTCCGAGATCTATCATTGCTGTAGGGGCTCCTGTCGTCATGGTGACTGTATCTGGATGCATGCCTTTTATCATAAGATGAGGTCGGCGGACTTTTGATTGACGGCTGTAGCCTTGGTGCATCTTCAAAAACTCTGTAACACAACAAAATGCAATTGTTCCAGGAGTCTGTTATGTTTGAAATCTTATCTAGTTGCCTGACGGCCTTGCAAAATCAGATGGACTTGCAAACCTTGCCAATTTCAGACGCCAAAGACATCTGTGTTGCCCTGGTCTTGGCCTTGGTTCCCCTTAAAAATTTTCCCATATTTTCAGATATTCAAAGTGCCATTCAGAAAATGCAGCCTTGCACCTAAAATAATTAAATTCAAGGGAAAACTGCTTTGATAATTTCAGTCAAGTAAAAATTCATATTGATCATTACCATTTTTAACCAGCTCGCGTTGGGAATAAAAAAGTTTTTCTGGGCCCCTGTGCGGGTTTCTTTTTCCCACACAAACACGTTTTTGTTTGCGTGAATTTTTTTTGGTTATGTCAATGAAACTAAGACGGGACACCCCCATTTAGCTTATTAGCATATAATTTGGCGAGTTTCCCTTGGGAATTATAGCCAGGAGGGCGTCTTTTGTGTTGCGTCTTTAGAAGTCCACCGAGCCCTCTAAAGAATTCTTCATCGTATTTACACGTCATCCGAGTGGTACCGAGTAACAATGGGACAATGGTGCATGGAAATTGGTCTATAGAAATCTTGATTCGCCAGCGGTCTGCCAGGTAATTGGTCTATAGAAATCTTTGTATACCACAGCTTTACAGATTTCAATGGAGACAAAGATAAAGGTGTGGAACAGGTTTACGAGTGGCCCCCCCCCCATGTCAAGACTTCCCGAGCGTGTTTACATGGCCCCCGCTATTGTGCCGAACAATTGCTGCGCAATAACACGTCAACCGAAGCACGAGCACTGCCAAAATGGCGTGGTTTTACGTCACCCGAAAGGACAATGGAAGCTTCCACAGCGTGTGGCCACGTCTTCCGAGCATGTCACTTTATGCGCATGGCTCGTTGTCACGTCAACCGAGCATGCATACAAATATTCCCGAGTTTCCTATGGCGTGTTTAGACGCTCTCCGATCCGCGGTGCAAAAAAAAATTACGTGTATACATAGCCTCCGACGCGAACTGGTTAATAATACTTCAAATCAGAAATTATTTTTTTATTATTTATAAAAACAAACAACACAACCAACCAAGATTTCAGAATAAATTAAGAGAAATGCCACCACTGGTAGAATTCATGTCGACTATCAGACCATCAACAGTGATCAAAAGGCCAGGTCAAGTTGGACTAAATTAAATTTCTCACCTTCGTACAATGATGACAGCCCTCCTAGCTTTGACGTCTTGCGGCCGTATGCAATGTGTGACCTCATCTGCTGCATAACCACTGTAATGTATTCAAACAAAACAATACAACCCAATTAATTAATATGCTGGCTTAAAATTGTTTGAAATATTAAATGATTGGCAATGTGGTTAATGCAATGTTTTATTTTTTAAAATTTTTATTTTGTTTTAATAAAGTGTTAAGGTGAACAATAGCCATAATTAGGTATGACTAGATATAGGCGATAAAGCACTCTATCAGTAATGGGCCAATCAGTGGTTCACAGCAGCTTAGGAAAATGGCAAAGAACTCTGTGCTACTTCAAGAATCTAATAGAAGATGGTTTGTTTTAATTTAACTGGCACACCTGTAGAAACGGTGAGAATTGCGTCTCCGGTTGCTCCAGGGCGGAGGGTGGGACAGTCAGGGTGGGGTGGGGAGGGGAGGAGGGTGTGACAATTGAAACCATCTCAGTGAGTGCCTAACAGTGAAACAATAGCAATAGGGGGGGGAGGGGCAGGCATTGACCTCTCTGAATCAATCACTGCATACTTGGTCATTCAATGTAGACATTTTTATCTCCACCTTCACTTCCATCTCAGACTTTTTTCCCCTCGAGACTTAGCAGCTTATGTTTTTCCTTCCTGGGTTTGTGACAAAGTGATCAGTGAAGAATCACGGACACTGCTACTATCAGTCCATTTTTCCAGCCAAAACCCGTTGTCTTGTCAGTTTTTGAAAGGTGGAATAACCGAATAGAACATACTACTGTGTACAGTGTAGATGTATCATTCCACTAGGTTGGGGCAAGATTTGTGATATGGTGTCCTTGTTACAAAGGTAGATGTACCATTCATTATCGTTATTATGCGTGCACATTCTTGGGTCATTCCACCAGGTGGGGGCAAGATTTGTGATATGGTGTCCTTGTTACGAAGGTAGATGTACCATTCATTATCGTTATTATGAGTGCACATTCTTGGGTCATTCCACCAGGTTGGGGCAAGCTTTGTGACATGGTGTCCTGTTTTCTTCCTCCATGGGTAGATGTACCATTCATTATCCTTATTATGAGTGCACATTCATGGGTCATTCCACCAGGTTGGGGCAAGCTTTGTGACATGGTGTCCTTGTTACGAAGGTAGATGTACCATTCATTATCGTTATTATGAGTGCACATTCTTGGGTCATTCCACCAGGTTGGGGCAAGCTTTGTGACATGGTGTCCTTGTTACCTAGGTAGATGTACCATGCATTATCCTCATTATGAGTGCAACATTCTCAGTTGTTCTTCAAATTAGAATGAAATCTATCTCTGTGCCTTGAATGGGAAGTTACAATAATGTTAATTAGGAGTCATAATAAATGATAATAAATGGTACATTTACATGTACCTATGTAACAAGGGACACCTACATTGTATCACAAAGCTTGCTCCAACCTGGTGGAATGACAAGGATGCATTTCCAAACGAAACCACTGCACATTGCTTGCAATTACTTTTTATCTTTGAAAACCTTTCAAAAGGTTCGTCAAGCATCCAGTTTGCACAAAACATTTCTATAAGGCATCTGAGGTTTCTTGTAGGGATGTGCATTTTCGGATATTTTTGGAACCGGATACCCAAAATCAGGAAACTTTGGATACCCAGATACCCGTTTTCATTTTTGTTGAAAACATGCCTCAGGTGGTGTACAAATACATGTACTGTAAATGGTAACAAATTGACGTTTACAATACAGAGGATACCATACTTAAATCGATCTTTTCTTTATTGGAGTGCAATCTCTTGAATTTAAGATAATTGTCTGTAAAAGTGTAAACATTACATTGTTCGTGAGTCACAGATTTCTGTTCGCACCGCTCAAATGTTAAGTCTGAATTTTAAAAAGTCGTTTACGGGTAATTGGAACCGAAAAATGGAACCGGGTAATGACTGTTTCGGTCGGGTATCCGGATACCCGGATACCCGGCACAGCCCTAGTTTCTTGGCAAGAGAACACACTGTAAACCACAGAATGTTGATTTCCTTGTATCAAATATTTATCCCTGCCATTTACTGTACAGTCATTTACTGTACAGTGTATAAATTATGCATACTGTGTAGGCCCACACACATATCTGTAGCCTAGATACAAAAGTTTCCGATTGCCTTGACCTTGTACATAAAACATAAATGTTGAGATCAATCTTATCTGAAATTGATAATAATGAACCTTTGGACCAAACAGACACAAGCACATTTGCAAACTTTAACCCTCCTATAGGTTTAACAATCAAAGACACTCAAAATTTGTATGTAACTCCCAACCCATTGACTTTGTGCAGTGCACTCAAATAAATGCAAGGACATGTGGCTGTGGTAGGAGGTCAAACCAAAACCACTCAACTGTATATGAGTCTGCTGCTATAACTTATGCAGTACATACACAGCTCTGTGTGACTCTGCATATAACCATGGAGGAAGGAAATTTCCTTCCTCCATGATATAACTTATGTAGGACATACACAAGTGTGTTTGACTTTGCCACTAACTCCAGCACAAAAATACACATGTGTGAACAATTGGCAATGCAACCAAAAATACTCAAGTGACTGTCTGTGGGTGCGGTGCTTACTGGGCCAAATTTCAGCCTGGGCATAGGAGGGTTAACATGTTTTGCAAAGCACACCTTCATAATTTCATGGTCTAGCCCCTAGCCCTGATAGGACCCTATCTACAGTGCAAAGTACACTTCCGATAGTGTCCTGACCAAGAGTACTTTTTGATCGCATACCTGTAACGTATGCAGCGAATTATCTATTTTTTTTTACCTCTCTCCATGGGATATGGTCAAAGAAATGCAAACACTATAACTTCTTAACTGCCTCTTGGAGAAACAATTTTTGCTGAAAGATGTCTAAAAAAAGAGGATTTCCCCGACATTTCTCAAACTTTTCATGCCGGTCATGCTGAATAATGCGCATCGAGCGATGACCTTGGGGTCAGAACATCGATTGCGTGGCAGAACACGTCTCTTTAAATCGCCCGCACTGTAAGTAAAGTCCTGTCGCCCTTGTGCAATAGATGTTCTGCCGCGCAATTGATGTTCTGACCCCAAGGTCATCGATCGATGTGCATTATTCAGCATGAACGGCATGAAAAGTTTGTACACAGATTGGCCGGTGCTCTGAGAAATGTCGAGGAAATCCTCTTTTTTAAAGACATCTTTAAGAAAAAATCGTTTCTCCAAGAGGCAGTTAAGAAGTTATAGTGCCTGCATTTCTTTGACCATATCCCATGGAGACAGATAAAAAAGGAGATATTCGCTGCAAACGTTACAGGTATACAATCAAAAAGTACTCTTGTCAGGACACTATCGGAAGTGTACTTTTGCACTGCAGATAGGGTTAGGTCAGGGCTAGGTCTCCCCCCACCCTTGCACCAATTTCATGGTGCTGTTACATTGAAATTAATTACAAAGGGTGATTAACACAGGGCAAAGGTGTTTTGTTTTAAGTTTTGTTTACTTCATAAAAGGGAACCGACTCTGATGACAGAAGCACGGATGAAAGCCACTGAACATGGCACAGCTAATCTGTAATTTCATCTCTGCAATTATATACTTTTACATTTAGTTTGTATACTTAAAACCCTAACTCCCAAGGCATTTTTGCTAGGAACCATCCCAAATCCTCCAAAATCCATCAACATACAGTAAAAAGGTACCCCAATTGTTGGACTTTGATGGAATTGGTACAATGGCAAATGCAAAGCATCCATGGTTTGGCTATACACAGTCCTGAATCCAACAAAAGCAGCCGGTGGAGTTTGATGGATTTGGTACACATGGCTACATGCTCTATTCACTGGTTTTTACTGTGGAGTACTGAATCCATCAAAATCAGACAAAACCAGGGGATGGATTTTTGAGGACTTGGGATAGTTAGGCTATTTGTTGCCAGTATACATTTAGACAGAGTAAATATATCCTTAATATTTTCAGAGACCTGAGTAATGTGACACATCCCCTAGCCATGGGTAAGCTGACTTTGGGCTTGGTGACTCGAATCGGCTTGAAAGAAAACTTGCAACCGAAACACAGTGCCGCATCACTCAAAAATGATGCCGAGATGATTGGTCTGTCGAAGATGTGTATGGGATCCACATGTGACACAATGCAACCTCCTGGCTGGTAGTCATTGATCACAGCACTGTTAATGAACCCCTTGGGGACAAGGTTGTTATCCTCCAGTTTCTTGACAACCAGTTCGTAGATCCATTTTGGGATTTCATCCACTTCCCCCTTGGGGTATAATCTCTCCTGCCCTGGACCTCGTTTGGAAAGCTGTGCCCCATATGTGTACCCCTCTCCAAAGAAATACTTGTTACGTAATGGCGCCCTATCGACAGTGTGCTGCCTATATTTCCCTTCCAGTCCAATCTGCACAACTTCATCGATTTTTTTTTCGATTTCTTTACTCTCGGAATCCGAGAACAGCTGATACTGTTTTATACCGGAGTGGATTTTCTTCACTTGTTCCATATCATCTTCGAAAGAGGTGCGGCCTTCGTGGTTTGGGTTTCCCCTCCAATGGCTCCGCCTCCTTGAGGTATCGTACCGTTCATCAAATGGTCGTCTGCGACTTGTGTCATGCGAATGATGATGGTGGTCCAGTTTTTGCCGCAGGTCTGAGCAACTATCTGCCATCTTTATTCTTCGAGCTATATTAGTTCCCACTGTCAAATCGAAGTTCTCCCTTTATGAGGGAAATAAATGCCAAGATTTTGGTGAACTTGGCAATGAGGAAGGGTAATTTCCCATGCGTATTTACGTGTGACGCTGTTCAGCTCAGACCAAACACATTTCTCGCTAAGTATGAGCTGCTTGCAGAGCAAAAAACACGTAATAACAGTAGGTTGGTTTCGTAAACGTTCTGGTACATAAAACCAATAATAAAAAACATACGGTAGAGACTGCGCCCAGACTGTAGCCAATGATCCCAGACGGGTTCCAAGCGAGTCACTCATAGGTTATTCACATAATGCAGTCTGGTTACTCTTCGAACTTGACCCAAAGTGATCTTTGGCCATAAATTTTTTTTCAAGACGAAGATGATCTCAAATGTTCCCTGTATTAAACTAATAACCAATGCAGTCCCTGAGGAAGAATGATAATAAAACACTGTAAATGTTCATCCTCTGAATTCCGTAAAGTGTGAAATATTTGTTTTAAAGATCCCCCTGGACATTTTTATTTATTTTTATTCAATCCCATGATTCTTAGTTTATTTAACAAGATGGCCGCGCCCACGGAAGAAGCTAAGTTCCCGAAGCCACCCGTCTTATAACAGGAAAATACTCGTTAACTCTTACCCAGACACTCTAATATTCTTTTCCGGGAAATGGATTGGACCCCTGCAACTCCATATAGGCCTGCCAGGACAAGAGAATTTTAGGAGAGCAGGATCAGACTTAAGAATGAACGATGCGAGCGTTGCAAATGCAAGTCCGATGTCCGAGAACGATGAGTTACTGTTCCCACGACCACCGTGTGGAATCGTAGGGTCCAGCCCGGACAAGAAGGGTCACAGTGAGATGGAAAGTGACGGGTGTAAATTCAACACGAACCCGCACATGCCACACGTAGATTTAAATTTTGATATCAGCAACTGGTCACCAGAGGTACCAACGGGTCTAGATTTTTCATACTTGCCGTCATACAATCCGGAAACACTTTCTTCTGAAAACAGTCCTACATTGCATGATTTTGTTGGCAAAATCCGGCGACCAAAGTCTCGACTTTATTGTAGACGTGGTGCAGTGGTTCTCAACAAAAATCCTTTAGGCAATGATATAAAAGGTATAGTTATGTGTCATTGGTATTTTAAATAGATTTGTATTGTTTTACTCTGCTCTGTTTTATAGCATTTCTGTTCAGAATTATTTATTTCGGATCATTGTACAATATATAAAATGTACCTAACTCTCTGCCTCAACTAATTTCTAGGGCAAAAAACCCTCTATTTTTAAAAACCACCAATGTTTTATTTTGTTCTTAAATAGGAGAAAGAAAGCTACGAAATGCTGCCAGCAAGGGTGATGTTGATGAAGGTACATGGTTATAATATTTTAAGGTGGATTTTTGTCACCTTAAGTTAAGACTGACAGCAATGTAATTTGGGGATTTGCTTGTTTTTTAGGGGTTAGTTTTGGAAATATATCCCAGAGTTGTGATAATAATGTTATCGGTTTTTCTAGAGATAGCGTCTCCTATGCTATGGCGATAGATCGTGTATCAAAAATACAATATCTTCTAGAACCAAGACTACATGTGCTTGAGTATGGATGATGCATAATACACTTATATTTATAATTGATTAATTTTATACACATGATAATGGTAACACTATAGATGCACCATGGAGGTAGATTTTAACCCTAACCCCCTATAGGTATTTCACAGACACCCTGTTGAATGCAACAGGGTGTCTGCAAAAGTGTGCAGGCTGCTCAATGCAACAAGATCCACCAGCTAGAACAATGGTTCTTTTGTTCTCTGCTGAGGACAACAAGATGCAACAACTTTTTACTTTTGTTGTTTTGACATTTTAAATTGAGGTGCTAGAAGTCCAAGTATTTAGTATCAACGTACATATATACCACAGTTGAATAATGTAATAGAAAAAAAGAACAAATTCTCTTTATTTAGAATCTTTTTTTGTATGTAGATGCTGGCTAATGATACTAAAGTTAACTTTCTTTTTCCCATTGTCGATAGTTCGCAGATTGTTGGAGGATGGTACCAATCCAAACAGAGCAGATGAAAAGGGACGAGCAGCCCTTCACTTCGCCGTAACCAAAGGGTGTCAAGACATGGGTAGGAAATTCAAACATCACAGTAAAATATTGCATCGTTTATGACGTCACATCAAAATCACTGAATCATTTTATGCATGTTGCATCATAGAACAAGAACAAAGAGTATTTAGAATCATACATCAGGGGTCCTTCTTTGGTTACCAGCCAAACTTTCACACGAAATGTATGCATTTTGGCTGGTAGTCTGTTAACCCTAACCCCCTTTGGTATTCTGGCTAGACACCCTGCTCAACTCAACAACATACAACATTTGTCAAAGTGAGAAGGCTGCTGAGTGTAACAAGACCCAACAGTGCATATTGTTGCGTCTAGCAGGCTAGCCCTGTAGTGTGTGTGGGTGGTATTATAAGTACCCTGCTAGGCGCAACAGTATGCATCAGGGAATTTAGCAGGCTAGATCAGTGTGTGTCAGTGGCGTTATAAGTAGCCTGCTGAGTGTAACCGTATGCAACGGGATACTACTGTGGTGTGACAGCTTTTCTTCAGCTTTTTTTTTTTTAAACTTTTTTTTGGGGCTCAGAATCTTTGGCTGTACATGATTTGTACTTTGCACAAATTATCATCACTGCCTTTTTTGTTTTGTTTTGTTTTTGTTTTTCTTTTATTTAAATGCTCTTGTTTTGTACTTATTTCTTTCTGCACTTTTTCTTTTTCTTTACGTGCTCTTTTGTTTGGTGCTTATTTTGTTTCTGCATTCGTTTTCTTTTTCTTTTGTTTAATTATTATGTAGTACTACTTTCACATTATTGAAAATCATTCATGTATAAAATGTCATGGTAAAAAGCATACTTACCAAATTGTACAGTGCACTGGACTTTGAAGTAATCCATTAGCCCATATCATCTACACTGCAATGTGAGATATGAAATACTGACCACCAGTCTCCTTGAACCAGAAAGTTTCAATAACAGTGGCCAGCAGTTTCAGTAAAAATGTTAAGTATGTGGTTGCTAGACACATCAAAATACAACACTGTGAAATATGTACACAGACTGGAACCCTGCTGGACTCAACAGTATACAACAAATTGTATAGCATCCCTTGGCTGCACAGTGCAACAAGGTCCCACAGACGTGTACACTTGTTGCACCGTGTTGCGTTGAGCAGGGTTAGGGTTAAATATTGCTTAGCAAAAATATTTTATTTTCTGAGTAAAATTATCTGCTTAGCAGCTCAATTAAATTGAGCCCAGTCTATACTTATCACGGTACCCACTACTATATAGGATTCTAGCCAGCCAATTGTCATTGGGCAAGCTCAGTGGTCGAGAAGTTAAGACATCTGCACTAGTAAGTAGGAGGTTGTGGTTTTGAATCTCACCCGAGTCGCCTGTGAATTTTTTTTCGCAGACACTCGGAAAGCACTGAGTAGACAGTGCTTCATACATTACGTTGGTGTTCAAATCAATAGAACTATCTGCCTTAGGAAGATGTTGTCAATCTTCGGAGCTCTGTAGCTCTCTTCTTTAACCCTAACCTTCCCAAATCCTCCAAAATCCTCTTTGCTAAAGTGAAGGATTTTGAAGGATTGAGGTTACATGCTATACAGGGTGTCCCCATAAAAAGTATACCGAGAAAAAAATTACTGTAATGGCAAAACTACTTTATATATGGGAAAGAGAAATATATCTCTAGAAAGGGCAGAATGTCCTCTTTGCAATGGTATACAGCTTGTGATGTTATTGACACAGATGAGTGAACAAACTAGACAGATGTTAAGGGTACTGAAAGCAGGACTGTGACAAGTTTGCATATTTGAATAACATAGCTCAACCATGCAAGTGTGCAGAATACCAAATGCCTTTGCTTTTTCAACACATTCTTGAAAACAAGGAATGTACCTAAAACAATGTAATCTGCTTTGTTTTCGCCTTACTTACCTCAAAAGTTTAATGTGCAGGTTTTTAAAAATGTTTTTTGGACCTTTGTTATTCAAATATGCAAACTTGTCACAGTCCTGCTTTCAGTACCCTTAACATCTGTCTAATTTGTTCACTCATCTGTGTCAATAACATCACAAGCTGTATACCATTGCAAAGAGGACATTCTGCCCTTTCTAGAGATATATTTCTCTTTCCCATATATAAAGTAGTTTTGCCATTACAGTAATTTTTATCTCGGTATACTTTTTATGGGGACACCCTGTATATCCTCTTTGCTAAAGTGAAGGATTTTGGAGGATTGAGATTATTAGGCATACTTGCCTTTCCATGGTATATGTACATCCATGTTTGTTGTAGTGATTGCAAGGTCAGTGTTTGGGTCAGTGGACACTGTTTATTGCTCCATGCATGCAAGGAGGGTCCCTGGCCATGTACATGTATCACAGATTAGAAACACATGTGTGCATACATGTCATGTGCTTGCTTTACTACTGAAGGATTTTGGAGGATTCAGGTTATGTGTAAGCAAATGGGCCTAGGGAGTTAGGAAGGATTCAGGTTATGTGTAAGCAAATGGGCTCAAGAGACCCAAAAGAAAAAGAACTGAAAAATAAAAATGATGATGACGACGACGACGACGACGACGACGACGACGACGATGATGGGGCCTCAGGTGTCATCCCCCCATAGTTACACCACAATGTCTAAGACATTTATAGACATTTATAATGACCACTGATGGTTTCTAAACTTTATTGTGTGAAATATGCATGTGTACACAATATACTGTATATTTGGTTGTCTGTTTTCTATCCATTCTTCATTTCATTTTAATATTTAATATTTTAATTAAAGTCAATATCAATACTCTTACATAACTGAATCTTTAAATATAAATGATCATATCTATTTTTATACTGTAATTGGAATGTTTTTATTTTGGATATTTTATGTTAAATTTGACTCAATTTTGCCTTTGGCTACAAGTTCAAATTGTTTTAATAAAATAAGAATAAGAATAAGAATAAGAATAAGAATAAGAATAAGAATAAGAATAAGAATAAGAATACTACTTTAGCTGCACTTTAGTGGCAAGTTGCTATAGTGGTCAAAACCAGTCAACTGACTATTTTGACTGTTGACCCAAATGTGTACACAGGGGCATTTGTAACTGGTATTTACTGTCATATTGACCACCCTCAACAATACAAGACAATGCTTTTACCATTCAAAAACGGTCAACTCATTTTGACCTGTAAATTTACTTACTACACATATTAAGGTTTGACAGTGTTCGACTTTTCACTGCCAACAACATTTCAGGATTTATCTTTTTCCATCAAATTGAGAGAAAATGCTCTACATGGTGACATGAAAACTGGTCCCTCTGACTGGTCCCTGGGGTCAGTTTTTGACCTTTTCATGGTTGTTACGCATTATGGTAAATGCCGAGAAGTTTCGGGTTTTGCCAGAGTGGGTCACATACAATAAATAATTATGAGAAAACCAAGTAATACAGTTATCAAAAATAACAATATAAGTTTATATAATCTTATGAAGATGACTACTTTAATAAACACCCAATCTAAAATTCACATTTCCAACCTCATCACAAAGTAAATAAAAAGATAAGTCCTTAAAATTGATGTTACATTTGCAAGTGTTAATTGTACTGATATTAATATTGATTCATTTGATTGTTACTACAGTTCAGACATTGCTCGACAAAGGAGCTGATGTGAATCAAAAAGATGGAGTTGGAAATACACCTCTTCATTTAGGTAAGAGTTGTGTAACATTTCAAACATGTTAAATGCAGGATTTATTTACTTTTACAACTAAATAATATATTAACCCTAACCACCCTGAATCCATCAAAATCCATCCCCCTGTTTTGGAGGATTTCGGCGGATTCAGGATATCTCCACATTGAGCATATGGCGGACTTTGATGGATTCAGGATTTCAATAGTTTTTAACTGCTTGGTCATGTTGGTTGATGTATTTTGATGGATTATAGTTACATGTACTGTACATGTACAGCCAACACTTGTATGTGTTAGATTTTGATGGATTCTATGCAGCAACATACTATACAAATTTTCATGTGAGCATGGTATCCTGAATCTGCCAAAATCCGCCAGAAATTTAGTGGTGGATTTTGGCGGATTCAGGATATGTCCAATATCTACACTGGCGGATTCTGATGGATTCAGGACACCAGCATTTTGTGTGTGACAAAAATGGTGGATTTTGGTGGATTCAGGATACTTTCTAGTAAAAATACCCAAGGGGTTAGGGTTAAAATATGTGGTGGGTCTTTCTAACCCTAACAAAGCTCGATGCAACGAGATACAACAAATGTAAAAAGTTTTTGCATCTTGTTGCCTTCAGCGGAGAACAAAGGAACTATTGTTCTAGCTGGTGGATCTTGTTGCATTGAGCAGCCTGCACGCTTTTCTGTCGTTGCACTGTGTTGCATTCAGAGCAGAGTGTCTGTGAAATGCCTGTATTAGGGTTAGGGCAGGGATAATGACAATGAGAGTATTCTGGATATGAGACTTACATATGTAGAGATGTAGCACTTGTCACAAAGTATGTCACTGACAATAACATTGTGCTTGAGAAAGTCTACAAGCAACTAGTAATAAATACCGGTAAAATCCAATTTGACATAAGGCTGAAAAAAAAGAAGTAATCATGACGGGCATTACTGAGGCATGTTTCATGCAACAGACCTCCTTGAGACGGAGTACATTAACCCTAACTCCCTAGGCCAATTTGCTTACACATAACCTGAATCCTCCAAAATCCTTCAGTAGTAAAGCAAGCACATGACATGTATGCACACATGTGTTTCTAATCTTTGATACATGTACATGGCCAGGGACCCTCCCTGCATGCATGGAGCAATAAACAGTGTCCACTGACCCAAGCACTGACCTTGCAATCACTACAACAAACATGGATGTACATGTACCATGGAAAGGCAAGTATGCCTAATAGCCTCAATCCTTCAAAATCCTTCACTTTGGCAAAGAGGATTTTGGAGGTTTTGGGAAGGTTAGGGTTAAGTAGATTTTTCTTGTCTTAAAGGTGTATGTACATTGTACATTGAAGTTCTACCTTCTAGTTTTCAATGAATATATATATATATATATATCATCCTGTCAGAACAACAAGGTCGTATCTAAAAAAATGAAACAAGGTCGTATGTGCAATAGTGCATAAATTTGCATACATTAAAACAATTGAGTGCAACAACGTCGTATCTTCCATAGGCTTTGCGTGTTCATCCTGGAACTTTGTAAAAAAGATATGACCTTGTTGCACTGAGCAAACATCCATGATAATGATAATGATAATGATGATCATTTGTAATGCGCCGGTATCCGTCAAAAGAGACGTTCATGGCGCAGTGACACATCAGTGTAAACAAGAAAACAAAATACATGGTAAGAACAATGCAATATAAAATAACAAGGAACAATGATTGTAAAAAGGCTGACTGGCCCTGGTCAGGATATGCTAGGCAAAGACGATATTCTGACAACAATATTCTGACAAAGATGATATTCTGAACATCCATGTCTGCAACAAGGTCGTAACTATGATACGACCTTGTTACACTGATGCAACGATATTTAATCAAACTAACCTGTGAAAGTGTCATCGCAATAGGTACTGAAGTTTTTTAGAGAACTATGAAAAACTGTTACTTTTTTTATGCTTTAATTTTCGACAAAAAGTTGCCGAATGGATTTATTTTGTGTAAATTTGACGTAACACTTCAGATGGAATCATTTCTCAGGATTGTTGATTCTTTTACCAATTTTACACAGAGGTAATCTGGTATTTACCAGTGTTGCACCATACCTTTAAGGAAGTGTGGAAAGAATGTTAGTTCCACCTACTAAGCAACATAAATGGTGTATATAAGTCAGAGGGGAAAATGCAACAGGAAATTTGGAAATTTCCTGTAGATTATATTCCTGCTAGTACAAATATGCGATAACTGGCTATGTAACTCTTTGGTACAAAGCTATATGACATAAAACACAATAAAGGGGGCCACTTTTCTACCGTCACATTAGCAGTTTTTGTAATGGTTGTAATTTTTGTTTTAATATCTGAAACCACCCAAAAAAGAATTTCAACATTTGAATAGACATGCATGCTTATCCTAAAGATAATTTGAGTTGATTATTACTATTATTTTTTTAATTACCCTAAAATTTCCATCAACAAATGGACGGAAAAGTGAGGTAACTTTTTCCGTCCAATTTTTATGGAAATTTGAGGGTAAAAAAATAAATAAAAAAATAAAATAAATCAACTCAAATTAGTTCTAGTATAAGCCTGCATGTCCATTCACATGTTGAAACACTTTTTGGTCGGTTTCAGGTACTTAAAAATAAATAACAACCATTGGAAAAACTGCTATCGTGACGGATGCAAAGTGGCCCCCTTTATTGTGTTTTATGTCCTATGTCTTTTTAGAAGTCTTTTTCTTTTTTTCCTCCCTGGGTTGTTAACGATAGATTCTTTTTGGACCCTCCTGTTGATTGATCATTCAATATCATTCAAATGGCTTTGAATGATCAAGGCACTATGCCAGTGTGTGTGATGCTTGCCAAAATGATGGTGTGTGGTGAGTGCATCTGAACTGTACATGGTACTGTTATCCACACAGCTAATCCACCATTCATAAACAGACATTTGTCAAATGGTACTGTGTGGTGAATGCATCTAAACTGTACATGATACTGTTATCTACACAGCTCATCCACCATTCATAAACAGACGGTTGTGAAATGGTACTGTGTGGTGAATACATCTAAACTGTACTTATTGCTAAACTGTACATGACATATTCCTTGAAAACTAGAGCACTAAAACGAACACACATTACCAAATACCACCGTTGTGTCTTTCCTTTAGCTTACATAGTAAACTATCTTAAGCTACATGTAAGATATCCCCAATGCAAATACTTGTAGTAAATTCATGCTACTCTATGTATACAGTTCAACAAAATTGTTTACCAATAATTTTGTTTGTTTGTTTCAGCCGTTTTCAGCAATCACATGGGTGTGGTCACGACTTTATTAGAATCGGGTGCCAACACCCATGAGCCAGACAGGGGCGGGCACACCCCCGTCCATCTGGCCCGGTCCAGGCTCCGGCATATCAAAGACACCTCATGTGGCATAACGTCTGTACAGCTACAAAGGGAAGTACTACAGGTAAGTTCTTGATTCCAGAATGTTGTTTTAAGATGGATCACCCATGTTTTTACAGAATGGGCTATTGTGAATTTCCTTTTAGGCCAACAAAAAATAAGTCGCTGGTTTCTGGTCTCCATGCGCCTAGCCTGTGTGTTAGCATTTTCAGTTTTCTGTTGTTTTTTTTTTTTTTTTTTTTTGCAGTGTTCAATTGGAGCCAAAATTGCTGAATCGCTTGGAATTCTGCCATGCTGTGTTTTAAATGACTTTGTCACATAGGGGTATGAATGTTGGCCCAATTTGTGCAGCCTTTCTCGGTCACCATAATTTCTGTATGGGAAATTTTGTCTGGTTCCAATAACCGCATATACATGTATCACATATCTCACTGGTTAGCAAAAAAAAAAAGAAAAAAGATTAACCCTCCTACACATGGAGGCCACTCTGATCCACAAAATTCTGTTCTTTAGCAACCTTCAGTACATACAAGCCTACTGTCCTTTGCAAGTAATCTTACAAAATCAACTGTGTGCCACCGAAGGCCACTGTAAATGTTTGAACATATTAGTATGGTCTGCAATGTATCTATGGGAGACCACTTTACCCTGCAATCTCAGTGGTGTGACAGTGCACAGAAGGGTAACCATAGGAGGCCACTGGCAACAGCTAATGGCTTGGAGTGGCCTGAATGGGTTGTTTAAAAAATTGCACTGATTGTAGGAGGGTTTTAATAAAAATAAACCAAAACAACATGTCACCGCACCGATTTTAAAGCCGACCTATGACGAGAACCCAGAGATTTTTTTAGCCAAACAAATATTTTAAGTAATTGTCAGAAGCTTGGTTTAACAGTAATGGAGAACCAAAATTAATTGAAGGCATATATTATATACATATTTCATTCAATTATTTTGGGATATTTTTATTTTATAAAATATGCTTCTCACAAATATATATTTTTTTAAATGTGTCATTTAAAAGGTTTTATTTTCCTTTTTTAAAGTAAAATAGCAATGTTCCAATGAAACACAAAATAACTTTTAAAAAAAGCAAAAAACATGGGCGGTATATTTTTAACCATGGCAGTTAACCAGTTCGCATCGGAGGCCGTGTATACATGCAATTTTTTTTTGCACCGCGGATCGGAGAGTGTCTAAACACGCCATAGGAAACTCGGGAATATTTGTATGCATGCTCGGTTGACGTGACAACGAGCCACGCACGTAAAGTGACATGCTCAGAAGACGTGGCCACATGCTGAAGCTTCCATTGTCCTTTCGGGTGACGTAAAAACACGCCAGTTGGCAGTACTCATGCTGCAGTCGACGTGTTATTGTGCAACAATTGTTCGGCACGATAGCGGGGGCTGTGTAAACACGCTCGCATGGGTGGTTGGGGCGGGGGGGCACCCGTAAACCTGTTCCACATTTTTGTCTTTGTCTCCATTGAAATCTGTAAACCTGTGGTATACTAAGATTTCTATAGACCAATTACCTGGCAGACCGCTGGCGAATCAAGATTTCTATAGACCAATTACCTGGCAGACCGCTGGCGAATCAAGATTTCTATAGACCAATTACTGGCAGAACTCTGGCGAATCAAGATTTCTATAGACCAATTTCCGCGTAACATTGTCCCATTGTTACTCGGTAAGCTCGGTACCACTCGGATGACGTGTAAATACGATGAAGAATTCTTTAGAGGGCTCGGTGGACTTCTAAAGACGCAACACGAAATACGCCCTCCTGGCTATAATTCCCACGGGAAACTCGCCAATTTATCTGCTAATAAGCTAAATGGGGGTGTCCCATCTTAGTTTCATTGACGTAACCAAAAAAAATTCACGCAAACAAAAACGTGTTTGTGTGGGAAAAAGAAACCCGCACAGGGGCCCAGAAAAACTTTTTTATTCCCGACGCGAACTGGTTAAATGAACAATATATTGTTTTGAAAAAAGATAAAATGTCCACGCATGATTTGAACCTGAAACTTCCTCATATCAGATCTAGCCTTTTGACTATGCTTTTTTTTTTAAATTGTTTACCATGGCAATATTTTTTTAAACCATTTCTGGCCATATCTTGTAGCTTGTCTCCATGTTAAAGGTATACATGACCAGCATCGGTTTAGCAGAGCACATCCAACGCTTGGACCAACTCTCATTGCAAGTGCAAGAATCGGCCACAAATGAGCAGGTATGGTCATCTAGATCCTCTCTTGTTGCTACATCGGACAGATTCAGTTAAAGGGACAATAGCGCCACGATCAACAGGACATGGAATTGGAGTACAAGATTAACTCAGTGACTGAAAATAATACCCCACATGATAAGGTCATATTGCCGTTGCTGCTGCATACATGAGCCAGTAGTTTTCAGCCACTGTGTTTATCTTAAACTAGGACACCGATTCCATGCCCTGTTGAAAGTCTGCGCTGATTGTGACGATATTGTCCCTTTAAATATTTCCTGCCTTAAATACTAGGAAAGTCAGTATCAGGGGAGGGTCCAGTACCTTCAAAAGGGGGGGGGGGGGCTAACAGCAAAAACTGGGGGCACACTCAAAAACGTTCGGTTAACGTATGGTAAAGTAAAAAAAAAAGGGTGGGCACATGGTCGAGTGGTTTATTGCATCGGATTTGTGTTCTGATGGCTGAGTCGTCAGAATGTGGGTTTGGGTGACGGAGTGCCATGATCGAGCGGTTTGGTGCATCGGATTTGTGTTCTGATGGCTGAGTCGTCAGAATGTGGGTTTGGGTGACGGAGTGCCATGGTCGAGCGGTTTGGTGCATCGGATTTGTGTTCTGATGGCTGAATCGTCAGAATGTGGGTTCGAATCCCGACAGCGACCATGGTGCTTGTGTCCTTGAGCAAGACACTTTACCATAATTGCTTCTCTCGACCCAGGGGTAAATGGGTACCTGTGAGGGCAGAGTTGGTTGTTGTGTTTGATTAGCCCAATATGCGCCAAAATGGCAGCAATTGAGCTGTATACTCCCCAGGGAGCTGAGATGGTTGCAGGAATGATATATGCGCCTGATGAGGTAATAATGTAATGCGCCTTGAGAATCAGTTTCGTGGATACGTGTGCCATATAAGTCTAAATTATTATTATTATTATTATTATTATTTCGCCCTTTCCACCTTCCCCGCTGGATCCACCTATGGTCAAAAAAAGTCAAATTACAGATAAGGCGAATCACCAGATAGGTCAAAACCAGTCGGCTAGTCAAAAGATTAACCCCCTATTTCCAAATCCTGACCTGTACTCCTGCTGCAGACAGAATGATTTTTCGATACCTTTGCAACACCTTGATTTATTTTCTTATTTAAATGTTTGTGTTTCAACAGGTAGATCAAATTGAGGATATACTGAATAGTTTCACAAGTCTTAGCCTACAGAAACCATGAGAAGATGCATCCGGTCTACAGTGACGTGACATATAAATGAGAAACACATGTAACCGACTCAGAGAAATCTGGCTACATAAGATTGTATTGTATGTAGCCGGACAGTAGGGCTGTGCTGGGTATCCTGATATCCGACCGAAACTGTCATTACCCGGTTCCATTTTTCGGTTCCAATTACCCGTAAAGACTTTTTAAAATTCGGACTTAACATTTGAGCGGAGTGAACAGATATCTGTGACTCTTGAACAATGTAATGTTTACACTTTTACAGACAATTATCTTTAAATTCAAGAGATTGCACTCCAATAAAGAAAAGATCGATTTAAGTATGGTATCCTCTATATTGTAAAAGTCAATTTCTTACCATTTACAGTACATGTATTTGTACACCACCGGAGGCATGTTTTCAACAAAAATGAAAACGGGTATCCGGGTATCCGAAGTTTCCTGATTTCGGGTATCCGGTTCAAAAAATATCTGAAAACGCACAGCCCTACTGGAAAGGCAGTGACATAAGGTCTAATTTGGGATAGTTTCTACCTCTATCATTTTACATATTTTGTCATCTTTTATCTTGATTGAGTATTAATATTTGAACAGAGTTCAATAATGATGAATGGGAGCAAAAACATAATTTATATATCTTAATTTATATGTTAACCCTAACCCTGCCAGACGCAGCAAAGTGCATCAGGTGGAAAAGTCTGGTGCACTTTGATGCATTCAGCTGTCAACACCAGTGCATAAGCAGCCAAGTCTGAGGCTATTGAGAGCTGGTCCCATTGAACAATGCCAGAGTTGTATCCTGCTGTGTTTGGTGGCCACAGACTCTGAGGCAGTTCAGCCTTGAGATTTGTGACCTGATGGATTTTGCTGCACTGGGCAGTCAAGTCACTTTGACAAGCGATGCAATCTGATGCGTCTGTCAGGGTTTCTAGCCAAAATACCCTGGAGGGTTAGGATTAATGTATAACATGACTTACATTACCTTTCTCATAGCTGGTCAAAAACATTGGAAAGAGCTGGAGAGGAATATCAAATGGTTTAAACAAATCATGTATTCAGTCATGGTTGTAATTAATACAACCAATGTATTATTGTATTAGAATGGAATGACAAGGGGAAAATAACTCATGCTGGAGTTGAACCGACAACCTCTGGATCGGTGTTCCAGTGGTCAACCGTTTGCAAGGTTTTGTTTTCTGCAAAAACTCATTATTCATTCCCCATGCTTTTTTTTTTTTTTTCCCCATCAAAATGTAATGAAAGTTTGACAGTTTTAAAAGCCTTGTTTTAAATGAATAGAAAATATTCATGCAGATTCTGCAGTTTGATCAAGACTTATAGAAGTGTGTTTATAAAAAATTTATTTGCATATCCTGTCGATTCATATCCTTCAGTTTAAAGTGAATTGGTAAATCCTACCTGAAATTCTCATTATTGATTAGTGTAAAGCATTCATGCAAACGTATATTTTGCAATTATCATGTTTGAATTAATATATTCACCTATTTTAATTCAATTTTTAGGTTTCTTCATATCATATGACAAACCTCGAAGTGTACATATCGTAGTTATACCAAAGTTGCAATTAGAAATGTTAAGTCTTCCGAGCTAGATGATCAGGTGGATTTGTGATCAGACCTACGCTGTAGTTTGACAGCGTTGTGGTAAATCTTAGCGTTTATGCACAAAACTGGTAGTTTGTTAGCAACTTTCAGGTGAATTAGAAGGGATGCAAAGGACGCCATCTTTACACTGACCTTTGATTTGTCTGTTAAGGCCACTATACACTATTGGTAATCTCAGTGGGGTGCCATGGTCGAGCGGTTTAGTGCATCGGATTTGTGTTCGGATGGCTGAGTCGTCAGAGTGTGTGGGTTCGAAGCCTTGCTGCGACCATGGTGCTTGTGTCCTTGAGCAAGACACTTTACCATAATTGCTGCGAGGGCCGAATTGAACCCAGCCACTGGGGATGTACAAGCCAGTGCATGCTTAGTGCCGGTCCCAAGCCCGGATAAATGGGAGGGTTGCGTCAGGAAGGGCATCCGGCGTAAAACCTATGCCAAATCAAATATGCGGATCATGATCCGCTGTGGCGACCCCTAACGGCAGCAGCCGAAAGAGGACAACAACACTATTGGTAATCTCAACAAACATAAATGAATCCCAGTTTTACATAAAACTTACTAGGTGTAAAGTTGATGATGGTATCAAATGTCCCTTTGAGTATTTCTGTCTCAGGTTCTATCATATGAGTTATTTTTGAACCCTCCTACTACTACAAGGGTCAAAAACAGTCAAAATATTGATATACTTGCCAAGTCAAACACTGTCAAACCTTACGTGTAGTAAGTACATTTACAGGTCAAAATGAGTCAACCATTTTTGACTGGTAAAAGCATTGTCTGGTATTGTTCAGGGTGGACAAAATGACAGTAAAAACCAGTCAAAAATGCCCCTGTGTGCACATTCGGGTCAACAGTCAGAAACGGGCAGTTGACTGGTTTTTGACCTCTATAGCAACTTCCCACTAAAGTACAGCTAGAGTTGGAGGGTTAAAGAAATCATTTCTGTCATCTGAAGACAGAAATTCCATATTGGAATGAAAATTCCATTGCCATTACACAAAACTTTTTTTTTTTTTAAAGCTATACACTTGGTTATTAGTTGATTGTAAAGTTGATGACAGTTATATTGAAATATATATGACTGCTGAGGTGCATTCATGTTAGTACAAATATTTTGGAAATAATCGGCGTCCGATGACGTGAATCCCACGCTGGAATGAGTACAAACAATCTGAATGCATTTTCATTATTTTCTCATTATCAGCACGATGAAATAAGCTGAAACTTTTATAGGTTGGTTTTTAAATACGGATTCATTTACACTATACTTTCTTTTAACCATAATTGCTTTGTCCTTCGGATGGGACGTTAAGCTGTAAGTCCCGTGTACCGGATGATTAAAGTAATGCACGTAAAAGAACCAAGAACACTTGGAAGAGTAGGGGTTTACCCTGGTGTTTCTGGTTCGCAAAGCGAGCGCCCTTGTTTACAGGTTTCCTGGGCACCTTGAAAAAACGGTGTTTCACTGAAAGGTCTCCCCAGGTTAAATAAATAAATAAATAAGGTTTAAAAAGCAACACATAGTTGCACTTTCAGATGCGTATTGTCACTGCCCATAAAGATGGCACATTTTGCATCAGTTGCAAGCTGTCTGTATTCATATTTCTGCCATTTTGATAGTTTGACTGCAAAATCATCCATTGAAGACGAGGTAAAGGACTGGTAATTTAAAATCAAATCAAATTTAAACTTACTGAGTGTACTGAAGATAAAGGTATTACTCTTCCCTCGAAATATATTTTTTTGTCTGAAGGTCCTGTTTGAAGTAAAGTGAAATAATTGTTCGGTTTGATGAGACAGGGAGGTCTGCCTATCGGGCAGAGGTCGCCCCAAACTGCACTGGGTAGACAATGTGACAAAGTAGAGTGGCAGAAGTGTGGGCGAGCTGAGAAAAGTGGCGATTGAAAGAGAACAGGTGATGGCGGCATCTCCAGTAATGCACCCCCCCCCCCATTACAATCTGAGGAAGAGGCGGCCTATGCCGAAGACTATGCCAAACGATGAATGGTTTGAACTTTAGCAAAAAGTAGAATGTTTTCTTATGGATGACACAACGTAATAAGCTGCATCTTTCGAAGGATGGTTATATCTTTATTCAAAGTAAATACGTATACTCTTAGAAGCACTACCAATGCTGTACTTAAACCAGCTCAAACCTGTGCCTGATTTCACTTGTGTACATACATAGATATGCAGTACAACACTTAAATATATTGACCATGTAGTTTCAGCTACATGTAAATGTGGTATTTTTTAAACCTAAATTTGTGCCAAAATGTACTTAGAAAACGGTTAGTATGAAGAGAATTATGTTTTTCTACCATCTTGCAAATACTTTATAGTTTATATGAATCAACTCATAACTGTTGTAAAAAAAAAACTAAATTGGATTTCAGTCAGAAATTACCAGCTGGTTTCTGGGGAGCAAATTTATTCTGCTAGAAATCTACCTGTTAATGAGTAGAATTTGAAGTTTAACATGGTGGAAGTACAGTAGAAGTAAGGTTTGAGGTAGCGCCATGTAAACAATCTCTTAGGAGTTGTAATAATTGCTGGTTCCGAGAAGAACCGGTGGTGGCAAACTCGATGTTTCGATCAATATACACTGATCATCTTCAGAAGAAATCTAAGAGAATGTTCAATATGGTGCTACCTGCAAACCGTGCTTCCATGTTCATTTAACATGTGTCACCCTCTAGTCCTGGTTAGTTTTTGACATGCAAAAAAACAATTACTGCCTTGATTTTTTTAAAAACCAAATCGAAGTACAACTCTGCATTGTACAGAGATACTGTATTCAGTAGAAAACTAATCACTTGTTTTTTGTGTGCAGTATAAAGCTTTTTACATTATGCAGAAAAAAATGATCATGTCAAGTGTAAAATATAGATTTACGATGAGGTAACAGACAAGGTATGATACTAAATTAGTTTTCATTCAAAACAAAGTATTGTTGAATTGTATGCATAGTTGAGGATATGGAGGTATGAAGGAATTATGGAAAACTCGATCATTATTATTCCTATGTGCAGAGAGAAACTAATTTTGCAGCTGTAAATAAGATTTTTTTTTTTAAATGTAACTTTCTGATTGAAGTCAAATATGCAAAATAGGAAGTGTTATTTTAAATTTGTTGGTGTTTTATTTGATTGTAAACGGGATATATCAGGAAGAACGGTGTATATTCTGTGTGAATCCTTACTGCACTAGTAAGCAGGAGGTCGTGGGTTCGAATCCCACCTGTGAAGTTTTTTCCACTCGGAAAGCAGTGCTATACACACGTCGGTGTAGGGCAAAATTAAATCAATATATTGAATATATACCTCGATTGAATAAATGCAAGACTTCAAGAACATTTTATTTGTGTTATACCTCATTTCTTTTATACCTCATTTCTTTTTCCTTTTTTTCTGTGGACTGCAGCAGCAACATAACAATTAATTGGAATTTTTTAATAAAGATACATATATATATTCAGTTGTTCAGATTTAAGTTGGGCAGATCGCTCGTTTCCTTGTCGACAAGAAGAAAATCATTGACTGGGACATGTATTAAGATTGGATTTAGTTGGACTGTGCGTTTAATGTTTGTTTTATACACAGAGAGGAAATGTAACTTGTGCTAGCATTAAATATAGTATAAAAAAAAAATCAATATTTATGAAACAATTCACCCTGGGTCAAATAATGGCACTGTGGATTGTTCAGCAATGATTGGCTTTGGGCAATATCACATTGGGAAGTAATTAAACACTTTCTTGACACAAGCAAAATAGAAATGTACTGATTTAAATTCAAAATTTCCAGTGTTATAGCGAACAATAAGGAACATGCATCATTAATGGTAGTAAACAGTATAGGACTGGTAATTAAAAATAATAATTGTCAAATTTTAATTTTAAATATTCCTTGGTGTTTAGTTGACGATGGTATCAAGTTTTTCTGAGAAATAATTTTGCCTGAGGTGTCACATTTAATGGATACAACAATTCTGAATGGATTATTCACTATTTTGTAAACAACATAATTTGGTTCTTTAACCCTAACTCCCGAGGCCCATTTGCTTGCACATGACCTGAATCCTTCCTAACTCCCTAGGCCATTTGCTTACACATGACCTGAAACCTCCAAAATCCTTCAGTAGTAAAGCAAGCACATGACATGTATGCATACATGTGTTTCTAATCTGTGATACATGTACATGACCAGGGACCCTCCCTGCATGCATGGAGCAATAAACAGTGTCCACTGACCCAAGCATTGACCTTGCAATCACTACAACAAACATGGATGTACATTGTACATGTACCATGGAAAGGCAAGTATGCCTAATAACCTCAATCCTTCAAAATCCTTCACTTTAGCAAAGAGGATTTTGGAGGATTTGGGAAGGTTAGGGTTAATGTATATCTTGATTTAAAGAAAGTTGTGGAAACTGTTTTGCTACCATTACCAATGCTGTACCTTCCCTTTAAAGGGACAATATCGTCACGTTCAACAGGACATGGAATCAGAGTGCTAGTTTTAGATTCACTCAGTGACTGAATATAATACCCCACATGATAAGGTCATATTACCATTGCTGCTGCATAAATGAGCCAGTAATTTTCAGTCACTGTGTTCATCTTGAACTAGGACACTGATTCAATGCCCTGTTAAAAGTCTGCTCTGATAGTGAAGATACTGTCCCTTTAAGTACAAAGGAAACATGTGCTTTTGGGTATCACTCTTTGCTCTTACATCTCATCTCATCTCATCTCATCTCATCTCATCTAGGCATCGTCCATCCACTGCAGGATGTAGCCCTCTGTCAGACTCCTCCATGATGCTCTTTCCTTTGCCGTCCTTGTCCAAGGAACCCCCCCCCCTCCCCCACAGCCAGTTTCACTATATCATCACTCCATCTTTTCTTTCGTCTACCTCTGGATCTTTTTCCTATTCTTGGTTGCCATTCTGTGGTTCTTATTGTGTCCATCTGTTGCCTGTCATCCTTGCAACATGTCCTGCCCATGCATTTCCATTTCATTGTGTAGACATATTTTGTGATGTCTTCCAATTTTGTTTTATCTCTAATGGTTTGGTTGGATATCCGGTCTCTAACACAACACACACAAATTGATATACATATTAATATATCTTGAAATTCTTTAATGTGCTGACTTTAATAACCTCGCCAAAAATGTATATAAATTGTCATAACATATAATATTATGAGTTATCAAATCCACTTTGAAAACATGATTATGTATATGTACAGATATGATTCATAATTATATTTTAACAGTTCCAGATGGCATGGACAGTGCCACAATTATTCCTTGTGGGCATCACATCTGTGTTCATAACTAAAACAGAAATCAACAGTGAATTTTGTTTAGGCAGTTTGATGTTGATTCGAAAAGAATATAGGAATACTTGTAATAGCAATTTTGCCAACACTATATCAATGTTGTACTTTTCCGTTTTTAAATTTATATTTTAAAATTCTTTTTAACAAAAGGGCCATTGTGCCCATTCCAGCTTTAACCCTAACCCCCTAGGTATTCTGGCTAGGAACCTTCCTGAATCCTCCAAAATCCATCAGTGCACTTTAGGAAACATGCCCTTGTCTTCAAAATGCACCGTGCATTTTCGTTGATCTTTCATATTCAGCACTTATGGCCTGTACTTCTTGCCAGGTAGTAATTTTGCCCCATTTGAAGAGGTGAAAGTACCAGTTTCCAACAGTGCTGAATGTTTCCAAAAAAGTGGCCCATGGAGGATTTTGATAGATTTGGGGGTGGTTTAGGGTTAGTCAACCCTTATTCTCACTATGTAACCATCAAATTAAGTTTTCTATCAATGAATTCCATAATCATCTTTGTACAGAATCATCCACTGTCGGAGTTGGGTTCTTGGTAAGACTCATGACCAATCTCTCACACAAATAGTGATTAAAAGGAAGGTACAATACTGATATATGGTTGGTAACAAATGTTCATTTCAACCCTCTAGTTTACAAGAAATTTATCATACAACTAACCGGTGGAAGTGTCATCACAGTAGGTGCTCACGTTTTTTGAGAAAGCAACAAAAAACTTTTTATGTTTCACAAAAACTTGCCATCTGGCAACTTTTTGTAAGTTGAACCTAACAATGTATGTTTCTCTAAGTCTCTGATTTCTGGTCTGCACGTGCATCACCTCAGACCCGTGCATCGGCATTTTTTATTTTTATTTTTTTTTGGTATGAAACAATGTCCAATTGCAGCCAAATTTGCTGGATCAATTGAAATTCTGCCGTGCTGTGTTTTAAATGACTTTTTCACATAGGGGTATGAAGGTTGGCCCAATTTGTGAGGCCTCTCTTAGCCACCATACTTTGTATATGGGAAATTTGGTCGCCATGTGTACATGTATCACGTATTTCACATGTATCACGTATGATTGATTCATGTATGAACTTGACACCAAGTCAGTTTTTAGATAATTATTTGTAAATTTGATCTGTTAATTACTGCAGTTGTACATTCCCTTTAAATATTCATATTCATAACAATTAACTGTTCAAATTAACAAATACATATTTCAGGGATTGTTACGCACAAAAAGATGCGCATGGTTATTTCACGATAGGCTTGTACACGTGAGTACAGGGTCCATAATTGTACTGACAAATACTGAGAAGCAATATATCTGAAGAAATTATAGGGAAATATATATCTCACACACCCTTTAAGTGCAACATAAGAGGTGTATTGTAGGGCTGTGCATTTTCGGTTATTTCGGGAACCGGATATCTGAAATTGGAAATCTTCGGATACCCGGGTACCCGAAAACAATTTTGTAAAAACACATAAATACTCCTGAATGTATAACATAACCAATATGAACACAAGTTTCAAACAAAAGCCGGCAAGTCTGTGAGAGGCTGTCGGCAAATGTTACTTCTAACACTATGAATAACTTAACCCTGAAAATGCCCTGAAAATCTGTTTTACCGTGAAATAAATAGTTCACAGCAATTTCACAATGACACAACACCGTGAAAACAGCATGAAATATTCTTGGGATTCCTTCACCATGAAAATGCTGTGAAAATGCCATAAACTTCTCGTGGCAGTTTTGGGGCAGCTCAGTAATTCTCGAGAGTGCCGTGAATTTGCTGTGAAATCACCGTGAACATTATTGCCAATATCTGAGAGGAAGAGACACCATGAAATTGCCGTGAAATTACGATCAACTGTTATTTCACGGCAAAATGGATTTTCAGGGCATTTTCAGGGTGAAGTTGTTCATAGTGTAAAGCCTTCATCTTCTTCATTTTGATAGCAAAAAATCAGAGCCTTCCATTTGTGTGGCTGAAAATGTTCAGTCGTAATTGTACAATGTCATTTACGGGTAATTGGAACCGAAAAATGGAAACGGGTAATGACATTTTCAGTCGGGTATACAGGTACCCGGATACCCGGCACAGCCTTAGTGTATGGCTAACTAGACAAGATTTTTCAACTGCTTTGTTGAAACCATGGAGGTAGTCTAATTCTACCTCCATGGTAGAAACTAACAAAAGTTAATAAACAAACAGCCTCGATCTGGCTGGACAGGATTCAAACTCACAATCTAGTGAATCCTAAAGCGACCGAATAAAATACAGCATACTACTGATACTCTGGGAGTCCTCACCACAAAACACAATTTTATGTTGTAATACAATTTAAAAAAAATCAGATTATGCAATATTTCATTCCTAGAAATATGACATCCAATTATTTCTGTACCTTCTGTGAAATATCATCTCATTTGGTTCACTGGTTTTGAAAACGAAGTAAACTTTGTTAACACTGATTCCTTTTTCACCCTTCTAAGTTTCCCAATAATAAAGACACTCAAAGTGCATAATGAGAATTAATTCACATTGTGCAAAACAAACAAAAAATCTCTGGTTTCTGGTCTCCGCGCATGCCTGCGCATCAACATTTTTATTTTTTATATTTTTTTTATTGCTATGAAACAATGTCCAATTGCAGCCAAAATTGCTGGACTGATTGGAATTCTGCCATGCTGTGTTTTATTAAAACAACTTTTTCACATAGGGGTATGAACGTTTGCCGATTTGTGAGGCCTGTTTTATCCACCATACTTAATGTATCTTTGGGAAATATGGTCTGGTTCCAATAATTGCATTCACATGTATCATGTATTTCGCTGGTTGGAGAGGAAAAGAAAGGAGAGAGGGAAAAGGAAAAGAAAAAGAAAAGGAAAAGGAAAAGAAAAAAAAGAAAGAAAAAAAAAGGAAAAAAAAAAAAAAAGCATCACCGCACTGATTTTGAAGCCGATCTATGACCAGAAACAAGAGGCCTAAGGAGTGGTGCATATACTTATGCCCTTGTCTTCAAAACCAGTACACCAAATCCAATGAAAGCAGAGACATAACTGGGCATCATATTTCCTGAAACAAAATCATGGATATTCTTTTAGTTTTTTTAAATTTACATTGATGGGGCAATGTTGAAGTTCTACCAATGTTTGCCAAAACAAGGTGTCCCCCCCAAAAAAAAGACGCTTGTCAAACTTTGATAGTGTTGAAAAAAACATAATTGCCTTTGTTTTCAAAAAAATGGGGCACCAAATTCCTGGCAAGAAAATCATCCTTGTACCATTACCCATTGTTACTTATGAAATCATGTACATATGATGATAATCTTTTCCTAAACCAATTTCAAAAGTCTACATTGCATATCATTATACCTTCTGTCAAGTCTTCATTGAAAAAAAGAGTTAAGAAAAAAATACCACTGTTTTTAATGTTTTTAAAACATTTGGAATCCATCATATAATTTGTAGAATGATCTATACATAACAGCAAAAGAAACGTCACCCCTAAAAATATTTATTATTTTCATTTTATAATTAATATAATTTGTTTAATGAAGAATATTATGAGTATGGAGTGTAACACGAACACAATGTGGCAAATTTGGTTGACCTGGCAGCCAACCATCCCACAACATTGTATATTTATTATGTTTAATAATATAATTACTTAACAAAATTTAGGGGGTGACGTTTCTTTTGCTGTTATGTATAGATTGCTTTTAGGTTAGTTTTTATCCTTTGAAATTCTTAACCATGTTTCCCAAATCTTTCTTCAAGGCACATCTCATCACCCAGATCTCACAATTAAGTTTTTGCATTTACAGCCACAACACTCCACCCAGGTGCTTCATATGCAAATTGGTAGAGTGTATATTTGCCAGTGTTACGTATAATATTGTAAAATTCTGTTTGTTTCAACTTACAACATTCAGTTCATAACAAAGAACAAACTAACTCATTGAATTGATCTTGTCCTGCAGTATCCCTCAATCATAGTATTAGCCAGAGGGGGGGTGTCTGGGTGTCTTTTGGACACCCAGTTTCAATTTTGGACACCCTATTTCATCCGTCATTTACATGTAAACGTATTGTAAGTCAACCATTTGGACACCTTGTTTTGAAATTTCCAGCAAATTTGGACACCCTATTTCTAAATGCTGGCTAACACCTTGCTCTCAAGCGACATTGATGCTGAAAGAATGGAAATGAAAAACCCCTTCCCTGACTGCACCCTTATTTGTCTGGATCCCTGACTGGCAATTACCTTGAAAAAATATGAAGTTTGAAAGGCACCAGTCTAATTTTGACACGAGCCTCATTATGATTCCTATAAACTAAGTACATTATAAATTCAAGATGGCAGATTAATGTATTTTCTTTTAGATAAACGTATACAAATTAGGAACAAAAATTATTATTATAAAAATACCAGAATTAAAAGTAAAATTTCCATAGGATGTTTACATACTGTACATGTATTTTAATTAGGTTTCAAAATTTAAGTTTACAGACTTAAAGGTTTAAAAACGAATTCAACTTGGGTTCAAGGATTTCATTTTTAAACAGAAATTTCAACTAAAGCATTACAAATTGTGTGTACACATGTACATAGTGTGACAAGCATACCACATAACTGAAAACGGTCAATTATACTTGGACAGTAATACAATATTTGGTGCTTTTAAACTTAATACATGGAAGTAAGATGATAAATAGCTATTAAACCCAATCATTGCACAAGACAAGAATGAATTACAATTCATGGTGAGGAAAAAAAAAAGTTTTTCTTTGTTTACAATGTTTCACATATGTATTTTATGTTTTAATTACAATACAAAAACACAACCAGCATTAACCAGTTCACGTCGGAGGCCGTGTATACATGTACACGCAATTTCTTTTTGGACAGCGGATCGGAGAGCGTCTAAACACGCCACAGGATTCTCGGGAATATTTGTATAGATTCCCGGTCAACGTGGCAACGAGCCATAAGCATACGGTGGAAGATGCGGTCTCCCCAGTCATGCTCTGGTGAGCACCATTGGTTGTATTTGTGCGGTAAAAATAAACCCGCCATGGGGTTCGGAAAAACTTTTTTATTCCTGGTGCGAACTGGTTAACCTCTTAGTATGTAGACCTGGGCTCAATTCCACAGAGCAGCTAAGCAGAGAATTTTGCTTAACAAATGTTTTCGCTTTTATAGCATTTATAATACAGACTACCAGCCAAATTACACACATTTTGTATATATGGAACTTTGGACGGTAACCAACAAATATTTGCTAAGTAAATATGTCTGGTAAGCAATTTTGTCTGCTTAGTAGCTCAATGAAATTGACCACTGAGCTGCACACACCATACACTATCATTTTCATAATGCAGTGACAATAATTCAGTGACAATAATTCAGGGACAATATCACTATCAAATCAGACTTTCAACAGGGCATGGAATCAGTGTCCTCGTTTAAGATGGACACAGTGACTGAAAATTACTGGCTCATTTATGCAGCAGCAGCAACGGTAATATGACCATTATTTTCAGTCACTGAGTTAATCTAAAACAGGCATTGTGATTCCATGTCCTGTTGATCACGGCGATAGTGTCTCTTTTACCACATTTTCTGGTTTGGATCGGTGAATTTGGAGAAGTTACCAAAAGTGTTTCCAACCTTTAAAAGACTCCAGTTGATAGTATGGCTGGTGAGTTGGGTGTGTTCGGCGAGGACGGTACTGATTCCTCTCCTGTAACCTTCAATGTTTCAACTTGTGGTTCCATGCGACCCCAAAGAACCGCTAACTGTAGATGGGCAAATGATGATCAGTATAACGTTTACTATAGATGCAATAAAGCATGCATGATTTCAAAGGGACAGTATCGTCACGATCAGAGCAGACTTTCGACAGGGCATGGAATTGGTGTCCTAGTTTTGTATAACTCAAGAGACTGGAAATAATACCCAGGCGCTGGCCTAGATAACAGGGCTCAATAAGACTACCATGGCTACTGCATAAATAATGAGCCTGTGGTTGCATACTAATGATATTTATACATCAGCCATGGTATTATGATCTAAGATCCTATTTATCCATGCCAGCGTGTGCGCTAGTTCGTCTGAAACTGGTACACTGATTCCATTTGAAAGTCTGCTCTGATTGTGACGATATTGTCCCTTTAACCCTAACTCCCTAGGCTCATTTGCTTACACATAACCTGAATCCTTCCTAACTCCCTAGGCCCATTTGCTTACACATAACCTGAATCCTTCCTAACTCCCTAGGCCCATTTGCTTACACATAACCTGAATCCTTCCTAACTCCCTAGGCCCATTTGCTTACACATAACCTGAATCCTTCCTAACTCCCTAGGCCCATTTGCTTACACATAACCTGAATCATCCAAAATCCTTTAGTAGTAAAGCAAGCACATGACATGTATGCACACATGTGTTTCTAATATGTGATACATGTACATGGCCAGGGACCCTCCCTGCATGCATAGAGCAATAAACAGTGTCCCCCCAAGCACAGACCTTGCAATCACTACAACAAACATGGATGTACATGTACCATGGAAAGGCAAGTATGTCTAATAACCTCAATCCTCCAAAATCCTTCACTTTAGCAAAGAGGATGTAGCATGTAATCTCAATCCTTAAAAATCCTTCAATTTAGCAAATAGGATTTTGGAGGATTTGAGAAGGTTAGGGGTTAATCAACTAAAAGGTGAACTTGCTACTTCCAAAGTGAATAGGAAAAAATGAGCCCACTATTAACCAGTTCGTGTCGGAGGCCGTGTATACACGCAAATTTTTTTTGCACCACGGATCGGAGAGCGTCTAAACACGCCATAGGAAACTCCGGAATATTTGTATGCATGCTCGGTTGACGTGGCAACGAGCCGAGCATACAGTGACATGCTCGGTAGACGTGGCCACGCGCTGTGGAAGCTTCCATTAACGTGTTTGTGTGGGGAAAAGAAACCCGCACAGGGGCCCAGAAAAACTTTTTTATTCCCGACGCGAACTGGTTAAGCTGTGCCTATTCAACCTGTAACCTGTTACTACTGGCACACTGTGTTTTAGCACACAAAACAACGTAATCATTTGTACAGAGTTAAGACAATCTGATGTCCTTGACTGCCCATGGCGGCCACGTCCCCATCGGTCTATATTCTGCAGTAAAGACCACACAACAAACTTTTTACTCCCTTAATAGTAAACGTACACAATTCTCTTACAAAGATTGTGTTTTCTGAAGAAAACAAAAATGTGCATAGATCCCTCTCCCAGAGTTCCATTGGAATGTACAGTTATAATACAAGTATGATAACAACTTCCCATTAAGGTAGAACTAAGCATGAACATGTATTTACAGGTATGGATACAATTTAGTGATTTTCTAAACAAATAACAAGCCATAATAAGTGTTTTTAAAGGATTACTTTTTACGAGGGAAAAGAAACAAAGCAGTACATGTATGTGAGAGATGTCATGTGTCATTTCTACTTCTAAGAAGGTTTTGGTCGCATAGCATTTTAGCACCTTGCCATATATATATATAAGTAGCATTCAATCGGGGAATGAACATTTTTAGGGGTACCTGACAATGGCCGAATCACATTCTTAATGATGCGGGTCAGGGTAAATGGAGTGGGGGGATGGGCGTTTAAGGGAAGGTACCACATTAGTTTTTGGAAACATAGATAGGTTCATTACCCTTTTAAGAAATATGTCACAAAACTAATCTGTGAAATTGTTCATCACAATAGGTACTCATGGTTTATGAGGAAACGACAAGAAACTGTTACCTAGTTATTTACTAAGTTTTATAAAAAGAAATTTCCTGACAAGAATTTTTGGTAAATTTGACCTAACAGTTCCTGTTTTCTCCAAGATGAAAGCACCTCAGACAAAATCATTTTCTCAGGATGTTTGATACCTGTACCAACTTAAACACAAACGTAAGTTTTAAGATAATAATTTGATAATTTGTTAATAGCCAATGTAGTACCTTCCATTCAAACTGAAATAAATCATTATATGACTCTGTTAATGGTAAGTGAGTGGATGTGTTGGTTGTATTACGGGGGCAATATAATGAAAAGGATTTGATGGGGTGGACATTTAAATTTCTTATCTCTCAAAAATAAAATACATACATATTTATCTCTGTAAATAAAAATCAATTTAATTTTGCAATTTTACACAGCTATAAAAAAAAAAGAAGAAACATCCAATTTTAAATGAAATTGACTCTCTACATCTTCACATGAAATGAGTCGAGGATATAGCAATAATTAATGTTTGCTGCTGTGAACTGCTGTGAAGATGCCAGATGGAACTGGATGGAACTGGATGGAACTGGATGGAACTGGCTGCCACTGGATCTTGGTTGGGATTTTTTTTTTCACAAAGGGTCGGGTGAGGTCAGAGGTCAAGTGGATACTGATCCCACTGTCATATGAGTGTCTACTTTGGTGGTTGTGTCTTCCCAGACTTGTGTGAGCTGAAGCATGAAAGAAAAAAATGCATATAATGGGAGAGGAAACAAAGGAATTGATGTTATCAAACAAGATGAAAGCTGTGAAAACAAGTTAGCAATGAAACAAAGGGTTGGTCTGTCTTAGCTGGTGAAATTATGAAGTATGTCTTTTAATGAGCGCCATGGTGCGCTAATGTAAACGCCCAAAAAGTGCGGTAATTATGAATCAAATGTAGAAATTGTAGAAATTCACTCAGAAAATGACTGACAAGAACCAAAACTAGAAACCTGGTATCTCGGACACTTTTCCCATTACAGACCACTTTTTCTTTTGTCAAATGATCACCTCTCCCCCGTTTCTGACAGCTTAAGTTGTATCATCATTGGTCAAACACAGGATCAATCGTGTATAACATTTGAAGTTCCCGATTGAATCATCCCAAACATATAGTGTTCTTGTAGAATACGTTATAATATTTCACCATGTGTGTGCTGATGTTGATTCTGTGTGAAATATGGATGAATGATATCATCTGCGTAGATTTGAATCAAAAGCATTAAACGCTGCTTAACCCTCCTACTACTACAAGGGTCAAAATCAGTCAAAATGTTGATATACTTGCCAAGGTATATCTAGTGCACTAAAAAGTCAAACACTGTCAAACCTTACGTGTAGTAAGTACATTTACAGGTCAAAATTAATTGACCGTTTTTGACTGGTAAAAGTACTGTCTTGTCTTGAGGGTGGTCAAAATGACAGTAAACCCCTGTGTGCACATTTGGGTCAACAGTCAAAACAGGCAGTTGACTGATTTTGACCTCTATAGCTACTTCCCACTAAAGTGCAGCTAGAGTAGGAGGCCTAAACAAATACAATTATATCATTTTGGCTCTCCCGAACATGATCCTTTGCTTCTAATTTTTGTGCATTGGCACAGCAGTCATGATTCACTTTAAAGGGAAGGCACAACAATGGTTTTTTTGGTAACATAAGTTCATTTCAACCCTTCTACTTGTCAATACAAGTGCTTAAGTTTTTGAACCAACGAAAAATTATAAAAATGTTTTTTATGGTATGTTTTACAAGTTACTGTCCTACCATTTTCTGTAAATTGGACATAAAAATTCCTGTTTTATCTATGATAAAACTACCCCCGACAAAATGGATGGTATGTGCATCATCTTTTCATAAAGTAAGCTTTTAGATAATTTGATAATTACTGATGTTTTACCTTCCCTATAACTCTAACCCCCTAGGTATTCTGGCTAGGAACCTTCCTGAATCCTCCAAAATCCATCAGTGCACTTTTGGAAACATGCCCTTAATAATAATAATAATAATAATAAAGATTTGTAGCGCGCACATATCCACCCTGCTGGACGCTCAAGGCGTTATCTTCAAAATGCACCATGCATTTTCGTTGATCTTTCATATTCAGCACTTATGGCCTGTACTTCTAGCCAGGTAGTAATTTTGCCCCATTTGAAGAGGTGAAAGTACCAGTTTCCAACACTGCTGAATTTTCCCCAAAAAAGTGCCCCTTGGAGGATTTTGCAGGATTTGGGGTGGTTAGGGTTAATGAATAACCGCCACTACCTGATGTTTGTCCAAACTGTCAAAGCAGCATTCCATACTATTACATACTATTGTCGGTTCATGTGGAAAATGAATGTTTGTTTTTTGTTTTGTTTATTTGTTTACCTCTTTGTGTCCCTGCAGCTCCGTCTTGGCCAGTGCTCGTACGACTTCAGCTAAAATGTCAATGTTAGCGTGGACCAGCTGCGTCTCCATCTGGATGCAGTGAAGGGAAAAGTAGTTCCGGTTCTCCATCGTCATGATCTGGCTCTCTTGCTGTTTCATGGTTACAAGAAATCAAATCACAATAGATTTTACAAAATACATATGGCTTCTGAAAATTGACATGACTGACAACATGTTGAGTACATTTCAGTAGGATTTTAAGCTTTGCAAGGTAGAAAAGAGCAAGAAGGTTCGAGATAGCACCATGTTATATCTGTAATCAGAATTGTAGTACTAATACTCGTACTTGAGTATGTGAGTACATTTTTTGGGGGGGTACTAGTCTTGTATTCGAATACAAAACCGTCTCTAAAGATTTGTAATAGTATCGGTCCAGAGAAGAACCGGTGCACTGGTTGTCAAACACACGACCCCCCCATTCTGACCTCGATAATCCTCGATTCCAGCTGCTCCACTTCACCGACATGATCCGATCCCTTGACAGTAGCAGACATCTTCTTCTTCTTGATGTTACCCATCTTGGCCAAGGCACTCTGGTGATCCTTCAGAACACCCTTTTCATGTCGATCACAAAGATCCTGCATCGAAAGGCAAACATTCCACTAGAAATCGTCGCATCAGTGCAACAAGGTCGTATCGTAGTTACGACCTTGTTGCAGACACGGATTTCTCTCAGTGCAACGAGGTCGTATCTTTTTTTACAAAGTTCCAGGGTGAACATGCAAAGCCTATGGAAGAAGACACGACGTTAATGCATGCAAATTTATGCACTATTGCACATATGACGTTGTTGTTCTGACATGACGAAATGATATTGGTATCTTATACAGTGTGAAATCTATCACGATGTGATACTCAGTAAGCACTTTACATTATTACCCCTGGTCATTGGGCCAATACCAATCCTTAAATATTCTCAGCTCCCTGGGGAGTGTACAGTGTCAAGTGACCATTGTGCTCTGGAAGCATTTTCAAACACAATATCCACTGCATTTATACTCTTGGCTGCAGAGAAGCAATGTACATACAGTAAAGTGTCTTGCTGAAGGAAACCACGGTCGTGGCCAAGATTCGAACCCACATTCTGAAGACTCGGCCATCAGAACACAAGTCTGCTACACTAGATCACTCGGCCATGGCACCCCCATATTAAGAGGTAAGGGTTGGTGTTTTGTGCCATGGTTGGTGTTATGGAGTGCCATGGTCGAGCGGTTTAGTGCATCGGATTTGTGTTCTGATGGCCGAGTCGTCAGAATGTGGGTTCGAATCCCAACAGCGACCATGGTGCTTGTGTCCTTGAGCAAGACACTTTACCATAATTGCTTCTCTCCACCCAGGGGTAAATGGGTACATGTGAAGGCAGAGTTGGTTGTTGTGTTTGACATATGGGGGGGGGGGGGTGGAACTCTGCCGCATATCGAGCACGGTATAGGGCTTACAGTGCCCACTGGATCATAGACTGGTCCCATGTCTCTATCCTATATCAAGGATATAGACGGGCTCCAGGCGTACCATTCAAGGGGTTTCATGGGATATGTTGTGCTGAAGATCTGACGTCACGCTTCGAGGCTTGCGCACTAGCTACCAACCAACCAAGGGGTCAAAGTTGAACATCAGGGAAAATATGACGGCTGCACGGCCAGGATCTGGCGTAATTCACACGCCTCTAGCTCAAAGCGTGACGTCAGATCATCAGGCTAACTGGATTACTACATTTTTTCCCCCTCCAGATTCTCTCTCAGCAAACTCTGACAACTAAGGGAAACGTTTGCGGTAGCACCATGTAACATTAAAACAAAACCTCATTACACCAAAAATACACTTGTAAGCTCACCTTGTAAGCTTGTAAGATGTCAAGAAATAAGGCTAATCTCTCCGCAACATTGTTTTCTTCTCTTTTTCCCTGAGACACAAAAACAAATAAAAAGGAACTTGATGAATATATCAGAATTGTTAAAGCCAGGTTACAACTTGTCAATCATGTTTGAAAAATTATAAGCAGATCCAGGGGGTCAAAGGGTGAATGTACGCACACCCACAACACCCTCCATAATTTTACCATACTGTTTCACATGTGGTCCCCTTTAAAAAAAATAATAACATGATGCTTTAAAAAAAATAATAACATGATGCTTATAAAGCACATGATAAATGGCAAACATCTCTATGATCCTTAGGCCCCCCAAAAAAGTGTCTGGTTTCTGGTCTCCGCACCCGTCGTCTCAGACCCGCGCATCTGCATTTTTAGTTTTTTTAAAGTTTTTTTTTGCTATGAAACGATGTCCAATTGCAACCAAAATTGCTGGATCGATTGGAATTCTGCCGTGCTGTGTTTTAAACGACTTTTTCACATAGGGGTATGAACGTTTGATTTGTGTGGCCTCTCTTAGCCACCATACTTTATGTATGGCAAATTCGGTCTGGTTCCAATAACCACATATACACAGAGCTGCCAACCCCAGCAGACAAAAAATCATATTCATAATCCCAAAAAATACTATTAACACAAAAATCATATTCTTAATAAACAAATCACAAGCATAGATTAGGTAGGTGGCCAACATTGGAGTGTCGTGGCCGAGCGGTCTAGCTTACCGGACTCAAGTTCTGGTGTTAGCAGCAGAATGTGGGTTCGAATCCCGGACGTGACACTTGTGTCCTTGAGCAAGACACTTAACCATAATTGCTTCTCTCCACCCAGAGGTTAAATGGGTACCTGTGAGGGCAGAGTTGGTTGATTAGCCCTATATGCGCTGTAATGGCAGCAATTGAGCTGTATACTCCCCAGGGAGCTGAGATGGTTTCAGGAATGATTTATGAGCCTTATGAGCAGAGGTAATGATATAATGCGCCTGGAGCACCACTTAGTTGGTGGATACGTGCGCTATATAAGTCCACACATTATTATTATTATTATTATTATTAGACGAGAAAAAACGATCTTTTTGCTGTTATAAATGCAAACAAACGTTAAAAAGCTATTCCAGTTGACGTAAAAAGATGGCAAAATTGGCTTACCGCTGGTGCCCATAAAACCAAAACGTGTAGTAAACACGTGTATCAATTGGTACCCAAGCAGTACTGGGAAACCCACATTAAAATCGCTTGCGTGCATGGTAATTAGGTTCGATTTGTTACGCAGCATATGTACTACATTAAAAAAAATTATTGGCTGAATTCCTACATAACGTCGGAATTCAGCCAATAGGAAAATTCGTTAGGCTGCCAAGTAGGAATTCAGCCAGTACTTTGTTTCATAAACAGTGGGTGCGATCGGTAACGACTACAAGAAACTTAACTCGTGCCTTTCTCCGGCTTTTGGAGCTTTGTTTTCTCCTGCAGAAAAATAACGTAAGGTTTGTGCACGCGGACGGAAAGAAGTAGTAACCAGGCAATATAAATTTTTAGTTGGTATTTTTTGACATGTATATCGTAGTGTCGTATTTTAATTGTTTTATCATACGAAATACGACAAAATCGTACTGGTTGGCAGCTCTGTATACACGTATTTCACTGATTGGCCAAAAATTTTTATTTTTAAATTTAAAAAAATGCATCACTGCACCGATTTTGAAACCGGAGACTTTTTTGGGCCTAAGAATCATCTGTGGTGAACAATTGGGTTTTCGGGGATAGCTTTTTGTTTTTACGTGTACCCACCTCCCCACGTTTTCTGTGTGCCCACTTTGTTGCCACCCTGGATATAAGTGCTTGTAAACACCCCTTCCACCAGACCCAAATGAGACTGTTCACCTGTGTCGCATGCTTGTCACTCAGAGCAGCAAACTCCACTGAGATCGCTTTCAGACCCGTCTTGATCTTAGGCCAGGATTCATTTATTCCCATGGCCCACGTTGTTGCTATTTGTGAGTCGCTGCCTAGGGTGTTCAGCTCCTTGGCCATCATCAGCATGTCACTGGCGCTGGCTGTGGATATGATAAGATGCATGATATTGGATAGAAAATATTAACCCTCCTACTATTACAAGGGTCAAAATCAGTCAAAATGTTGATATACTTGCCAAGGTATATCTAGTGCACTTAAAAGTCAAACACTGGCAAACCTCACGTGTAGTAAGTACATTTACAGGTCGAAATGAGTCGACTGTTTTTGACTGGTAAAAGTATCGTCTTGTATTGTTGAGGGTGATCAAAATGACAGTAAAAACCACTCAAAAATGCCCATGTGTGCACATTTGGGTCAACAGTCAGTTGACTGGTTTTGACCTCTTTAGCAACTTCCCACTAAATGGCAGCTATAGTAGGAGGGTTAAAATAAAAATATATAACATTCAAAAAGATTGCTTTTTGTCCTAAATAAAATTTCAGTGAATATAATATGTAACAAATATATAAAATAAAATAAGCATCAATGGTGGTTTTAAATTTTGCTCAAAGGTTTTCTGTAATTTTACTCTAAAAAGTTAGGTGTAGAATTAGTATTAAATACAAAAATAAAATGTTTGATTTGTAAAGTCAAACTAACTGGATGTCAAGCTTATGACAATATCAGTGTTCCCTAAAAAAAAAAATTATCTTTTAAGAAGAGTGAAATAATTTTCGTCTCAACATTCATAAATCCTGTTAGAATGATTACAAAAATTTGAATGCGTTTTCACTATTACTTTCAGAATAAGCTGAAACTTTTAAAGGTCTGTTGATTAATTAATATCATGATTCAAAGAGTAAGCATACTCATAGAAGCAGTTTTGCCAACACTACCAATGTTGAACCTTCCCTTTCATGTATATATTTTGATTCAAAGAGAATAAGCATATATGTTTTGTCAACATTACCAATGTTGTACTTTCCATTTAATGTATATCATGATTCAAGGAAGTAAGCATACTCATGGAAACAGTTTTGCCAACATTACCAATGTTGAACCTTCCCTTTCATGTACATATTTTGATTCAAAGCGAATAAGCATACTCGTAGAAGCAGTTTTGCCAACATTACCTATGTTGTACCAGGAGTTTCAGGCATTCTCAGTTCATGGTGATAGCCGAGAAGCTCCCTAAAATATCCTTCTGGTGCTGTTTTTCATTGTCCCAATTTGGCATAGCGATGTGCCAAGTAAACCAATTCAATTCAATTCAATTATCTTCAACAAGTTTTCATCAGCACTTGTCTTTTTTTATACATGTTTGACATGCATATTGGCTCAGTCAAGAGTTTCTCCAAGTCCCAGAAAGGGAAATAATTTATTCACGTTCACACATCCCACCGAACCCACTCGTTTAATCGACACCAGGGGAATAAACAGCATGCCTCACCTGTCGATCTGATCGTCATCTGATCCACAATGTATTTTAGCTGGTTCACGCTGTTGAAGAGTCTCTTAATGTGTTCCCGGGCATTGCCATACTGCATCTGGGTATCCATGGGTACCAGGTCTTTGGCCGTCAGCGCCAACGGGCTTGTCACGTACTCATCCGGGGTGCTCCTAAATTGGTCCTTGATCTTATATTGCATGTCCTGTGTAAGAGATACATGATACTGTGTTAATTAAAGGGACAATATCGTCACGATTAACAGGTCATGGAATCGGCGAGCTAGATTTAGATTAACTCAGTGACTGAAAATAATAACCCACATGAAAAGGCCATATTACCGTTGCCGCTGTATAAATGAGTCCGTAATTTTCAGTCACAGTGTTGATCTTAAACTAGGATACCGATTCCATGCTCTGTTGAGTCTGCTCTGATGACGACGATACTGCCCCTTTAACTCCATCACAGATACTGGGTTGATATACATGTATGTTGTGCTCAACACTGTGTTGATCTTAAACTAGGATACTGATTCCATGCTCTGTTGAGTCTGCTCTGATGATGACGATACTGCCCCTTTAACTCCATCACAGATACTGGGTTGATATACATGTATGTTGTGCTCAACGGCTACACAAATGTGGGAATTTTAATTTCAAGGGAAAATTTGTGTTTTTCAGTGACTTCCAGTGAGTGGCAGTCGGCATATCTGTTGTTTCAGTGGGAGAGCTTTTCAGATGCTAGGTGGCAGCACACTTTGTCACTGTTCTCGATATTGAAAATGACTGCCACAAAGTCTCCCCACATTCTCTCCAAACACAAATTAAAATAATGAGTGAACGGAAATACAAATTGTCAAAATCACAAAGTTTCTTAAAATCTAGTTTCAGGTCCAGATCCAAAGCCTCGATGACATAAATGTGACTGGCTCTGGCAAAAACCCTGAACTTGGACCCAATTTTCAAATGGTATCAAATGAAAGAGGAAAATCTAGAGAATCAAACTATACCAACATTTCACTTTTGAAAATTGGGTCCAAGATTAGGGCCATGGCCAGAGCCAGTCACAAATGTTGATTGATCCTAAATTTATCAACACACCTTGCATGGAACAAAGAATAGACTAATATATATGCTACACTAACCTGGGCTACACTAGCTCAATTTTAATGCTCATTTTTTTGAACAGCCAAATTAAAGACTGCCCAAATTACTTTAGTTTTTACCCTTAACTTTTGTATAGTTTGATCTTTCAAAACCCTTTGAAAGGTTTTAGACGGTGAAAAGTACTTGCTAGCGATGTGTAGTGGTTTCACGTGGGAATGCATCCACAGTGTACATGGTAATATGTTCTACACAGTTATTCCACCTTTCAAAATGGATTTTGGCGGGTCTATCAACCCACTACCAAAATGGACAGAGAGGGTTAACAAATCTCCCACTGAAACAACAGATATGCCGACTGCCACTCACTGGAAGTCACTGAAAAAGACAATTTTTCCCGTGAAATTAAAATTCCCACATTTGTGTAGCCGTTGAGCACAACATACATGTATATCAACCCAGTATCTGTGATGGAGTTAAAGGGGCAGTATCGTCATCATCAGAGCAGACTCAACAGAGCATGGAATCAGTATCCTAGTTTAAGATCAACACAATTGGACTGAAAATTACTGGCTCATTTATACAGCGGCAACACTAATGACCTTTTCATGTGGGGTATTATTTTCAGTCACCGAGTTAATCTGTACATGGTAATATGTTCTACACAGTTATTCCACCTTTCAAAAACTGACGGACAAAAGGGTTTTGGTGGGTCTATCAACCCGCTGGCAAAATGGACAGAGAGGGTTAACACCCCATGCCAATCTAAGACGCCCTAAAATGTATAATAAATGGTATGAACACTTACTGAACCATGAAATGTTAGGAAATACTTGATGATATCACTACCATGAAAAATAGGGTGCCTCACTACGATTGTCAAGAATCGAAGGAGGGCCTTCCGCCGACCCTCTATAAACTCACGGTTTGCTGAAACAGGAGAAAGCAATATTGTGTTACATTGTGTAAATAGCAATCATCTGTGAAATAATTGAAATGACACATGGCAAGCTGCTGACGAATATTCTGAACATTCTAATTAAAGGGAAGGTTCAACATTGGTATTTGGTAACGTACGTTCATTTCAACCCTCTAGTTTTCGAGAAATACATCATAATAATTACCTGTGAAAGTTTCATCAACGCAGGTGTTATATTTTTCGAGGAAACTACAAGAAACTGTTAAATCTTCTTTTATGTTATAATGTAATTTTCTCTCCCCGTTTTCTCCCAGATGAAAGCACTTCTGACAAAATTACTTGTATAACAAATAAAATTTGAAATGTATATAATTCTTTAACCCTTCTACACATGGAGGCCACTCCGATCCACTAAATTCTGTTCTTGAGCAACCTTCAGTACATATGTACAAGCCTGCTGTCCTTTCCAAGTAATCTTACAAAATCAACTGTGTGCCACCCAAGGCCACTGTAAATGTTTGAACATATTAGTGTGGCCTGCAATGTATCAATGGGAGACCACCTTACCCTGCAATCTCAGTGGGGTGACAGTGCACAGAAGAGTAACCATAGGAGGCCACTGGCAACAGCTAATGGCTTGGAGTGGCCTGAATGGGTTGTTTAAAAAATTGCACTAATTGTAGGAGGGTTAATTTTCCAGTCTGGTAATTACCAATGCTGCACCTCTCCTTTAAAGTTTGCTTATTTCCTCTTAATGTTCTTCCACCATGCAAAGCTTCAAAATTATATTTAAAGCTTGCTTAGCCCTCCTACTACTGCAAGGGTCAAAATCAGTCAAAATTTCAAAGTTCATGCCAGTGTATATCTACTGCACTTAAAGGTCAAATACTGTCAAACCTAATGTGTAGCAAGTACATAAATCAGTCAAAAAGAGTCAACTGTTTTTGATTGGTAAAAGCACTATCATGCAATGTTGAGGGTGGTCAAAATGAGTTGACCATTTTTGACTGGTAAAGGCACTATGGTCAAAATGAGTCAACTGTTTTTAACTGGTACATGTAAAAGTATCTTGTAATGTGGATGGTGGTCAAAATAAGTTGACCATTTTTGACTGATAAAAGAACTATCATGTAATGTTGAGGGTGGTCAAAATGAGTCGGCCGTTTTGGACTGATATAAGCACTATGGTCAAAATAAATTAAATACTGGAGGTGTTATATTTATAATCTTTATTTTTTGGCTCAGAATATTCACAGACTTAACTTCTAAATCCATGTTGTTTTCTTCATTGCCTTTTTGTGTTTTTGCCTTTTGTTTTCTTGTTATATATATATATATTTTTGGTTTGGTTGGCATTTTTTTACATGTCTTTTTTAATTATTTCTTTTACTTTTTCTTCTTTTTTGTACTTGGATGGTTTTTGTAATCGATGAAGGGCCATGGCAGGCGTTGATTTATCAGTCAAAACAAGTCATTGACCCCTAGCCTAAGTGGCCCTGCATTGATTTATCAGTCAAAAACTGGCAGCCTCCAGCACCCTATCATCAGTCAAAACAAGTCAGTGATCCCCTAAAGCTGATAATGATCTTATCAGTCACCAGCAGTCATAACACAGTGTGTGGCAGCTACCCAAATGGTCAAAACAAGTCACCAGTGCCCATGTGTGCACAGTTGATTCAACAGTCACAAACGGTCAATTGACTGATTTTGACCACTATAGCAACTTCCCACTAAAGTGCAGCTAGAGTAGGAGGGCTATTAGTACACTAATATTGAAATTGCAATGCGATCCTCATTATGTATCTCTTAATCTGACAGAGTAATTTTCAGACTCGGATAACATTACAAGCCCTGACATGTGGAGTTTAGATTATTGTGACAGATGCGGCCATCATGCGTGGCATGGTATGGTATGTGTGTGAGTATATATAGGCACTGTCAAACATAAGATGCATGAGGAATGGCTTTATTAATATTGGCAACAAAAATTATGTGAAGGAGACAGAATAAATATTCTGTTGAATTTGTTCATCTTGAATTCAATAGACAACTGAGCAAAAACCTGTAATTTTACTCGACTGTTTTGGGTATAAATATTATTAAATCAAAGATTATTCATGCCATTAAGTACAACTGTTGATATGAGAATCTTAGTTTACTTCATTCGAAAATTAAGCACTTTTATAATTACAAATCAGAAATAGATCATGTAGAAAATTTATTCTAACATTTGGTTGATGGATTTTTTTTTATCATGATTTAGAATTAAAATGCCAGATCATTCAATTCATAACATATTTTGACACCATTACAACAAGACTTGAGGAATAATTTTGGATTAATTAAAGTCCATATGAATGTTACCTCCGAGCATTTTCTTAGGTGGTAGTCTAGGCACCATTCTATAAGGAAAACGAGATGTGAGCATGTCGTACAGGGCATCAAAATCGCTGTACCTTCGCATCACTGAAGATTGATAGAACTAAAAGGAAGACACAGGAATATATCCATATAAGACAGGGGCCATTTTCATAGAGCTGCTACAGAAGCAGAGAATTTTGCTTAGCAAAAGCAATATAAAACAGACTACCAGCCAAAAATGCATACATTTTGTATGGAAGTTTGGCTGGTAACCAAAGAAATCTGCTAAGCTAATTTTTCTGGAAAGCAATTTTATCTGCTAAGCAGCTCTGTGAAATTGGCACCAGAAACCTATACTACTTTCATTGTTAGTGGCTTCATGTTTCAACCCCAGCAGGGTCTCAATGGTTCCACTTTGCTTTTGAAAAAAACAAAACATGCTAGGGTCGAAATGTCAGAGGCCACTATACTACCATTTGTGCATTTATACTACAAGGGCCAATTTCACAGAGCGGCTAAGCGACAAAATTGCTTACCAGAAACATTTGCTTAGTAGCTTTCTCTGGTTACCAGCCAAACTGGTAGTTTGTATTGTATTGCTTAGCATAATTATCTGCTTAACAGCTCTAGGAAATTGGCCCCCCCCCCCCGCGTCCTTTTGGTTCGCAACAGCGAATTCTTTACTTACTGTCATTGTTAGTAACATACATTGTAGAAGAAAGAGGACAGGAGAGGTATGGTGGAACACTATTTACAAATACAGAAATGAGCAAGTATTGCTTGCATTAACCCTAATCTTCCCAAATCCTCCAAAATCCTTTTTGCTAAAGTGAAGGATTTTGAAGGATTGAGGTTATTAGGCATACTTGCCTTTCCATAGTACATGTACATCCATGTTTGTTGTAGTGATTGCAAGGTCAGTGCTTGGGTCAGTGGACACTGTTTATTGCTCCATGCATGCAGGGAAGGTCCCTGGCCATGTACATGTATCACAGATTAGAAACACATGTGTGCATACATGTCATGTGCTTGCTTTACTACTGAAGGATTTTGGAGGATTCAGGTTATGTGTAAGCAAATGGGCCTAGGGAGTTAGGAAGGATTCGGGTTATGTGTAAGCAAATGGGCCTAGGGAATTAGGAAGGATTCAGGTTATGTGTAAGCAAATGGGCCTAGGGAGTTAGGAAGGATTCAGGTTATGTGTAAGCATATGGGCCTAGGGAGTTAGGAAGGATTCAGGTTATGTGTAAGCATATGGGCCTAGGGAGTTAGGAAGGATTCAGGTTATGTGTAAGCAAATGGGTCTAGGGAGTTAGGAAGGATTCAGGTTATGTGTAAGCAAATGGGCCTAGGGAGTTAGGAAGGATTCAGGTTATGTGTAAGCAAATGGGTCTAGGGAGTTAGGAAGGATTCAGGTTATGTGTAAGCAAATGGGCCTAGGGAGTTAGGAAGGATTCAGGTTATGTGTAAGCAAATGGGTCTAGGGAGTTAGGAAGGATTCAGGTTATGTGTAAGCAAATGGGTCTAGGGAGTTAGGAAGGATTCAGGTTATGTGTTAAGCAAATGGGCCTAGGGAGTTAGGAAGGATTCAGGTTATGTGTAAGCAAATGGGTCTAGGGAGTTAGGAAGGATTCAGGTTATGTGTAAGCAAATGGGTCTAGGGAGTTAGGAAGGATTCAGGTTATGTGTAAGCAAATGGGCCTAGGGAGTTAGGAAGGATTCAGGTTATGTGTAAGCAAATGGGCCTAGGGAGTTAGGAAGGATTCAGGTTATGTGTAAGCAAATGGGCCTAGGGAGTTAGGAAGGATTCAGGTTATGTGTAAGCAAATGGGCCTAGGAGTTAGGAAGGATTCAGGTTATGTGTAAGCAAATGGGTCTAGGGAGTTAGGAAGGATTCAGGTTATGTGTAAGCAAATGGGCCTAGGGAGTTAGGAAGGATTCAGGTTATGTGTAAGCAAATGGGCCTAGGGAGTTAGGAAGGATTCAGGTTATGTGTAAGCAAATGGGCCTAGGGAGTTAGGAAGGATTCAGGTTATGTGTAAGCAAATGGGCCTAGGGAGTTAGGAAGGATTCAGGTTATGTGTAAGCAAATGGGCCTAGGGAGTTAGGAAGGATTCAGGTTATGTGTAAGCAAATGGGCCTAGGGAGTTAGGAAGGATTCAGGTTATGTGTAAGCAAATGGGCCTAGGGAGTTAGGAAGGATTCAGGTTATGTGTAAGCAAATGGGCCTAGGGAGTTAGGGTTAAGAAGGTGCCTCCTCAACAGCTTATACATGGAGCAGAAAAGTACATGTACATATTTTCACAATGCCTACCTCACTTTTGATTTCATATTCTACATGTTTTAAAAGCAGTCCTTTCTTCTCCGGCACAAGGTTGATGGCGACCGAGTCTAACCCAACCAGATCTTTGTATGAATAGTTCAGGACATTGGGGTTCTTCTGTCGACGGATTTGAACACTAAGCGTCCTGAGGTCGCTCAGATCACCCAGGTGTGGCTTCGGCAGCTCTGTTGGGAAAATCATCAAATAATTTCATCTTGCTGAGCGGATTTTATTGGTTACCAGCTGATGTTTCATACAAACTGTATATATTTTGGCTGGTAGTATGGTTTTTTAACCCTCCTACAATCAGTGTAATTTTTGAAACAACCCATTCAGGCCACTCCAAGCCATTAGCTGTTGCCAGTGGCCTCCTATGGTTACCCTTCTGTGCACTGTCACACCACTGAGATTGCAGGGTAAAGTGGTCTCCCATCGATACATTGTAGGCCATACTAATATGTTCAAACATTTACAGCGGCCTTGGGTGGCACACAGTTGGTTTTGTAAGATTACTTGGAAAGGACAGCAGGCTTGTACATGTATGTACTGAAGGTTGCTCAAGAGCAGAATTTTGTGGATGGGAGTGGCCTCCATGTGTAGGAGGGTTATCTGCTTAGCAGTTACATGAAGGAGCCCCATGGCCTTTGGAAGAGTTAAACATCCAAAAGCACAGTATAGCAAGTGTGATGTAGTTCTAACTTAACCAGTTCGCGTCGGGAATAAAAAAGTTTTTCTGGGCCCCTGTGCGGGTTTCTTTTTCCAACACAAACACGTTAATGGAAGCTTCCACAGCGCGTGGCCACGTCTACCGAGCATGCATACAAATATTCCCGAGTTTCTTATGGCGTGTTTAGATGCTCTCCGAACCGCGGTGCAAAAAAAAATTGCGTGTATACACGGCCTCTGACGCGAACTGGATAAACCATGCCCACTTCGCACGTGCTGGCTCCAACGATCATCAGAAGCCCATTGGAAATGCATTGACCACCCTTTTCTTTATAGATTTACGCAAGAAATTAGAAAGCTTGGGACTTGCATTTAACATATGTGTTGTAAAGATTCAACATCTTATTAACCCTCCTACTGATAGACCATTTGAAACCATTCAAAATTTCCACTTTCAAAAATGCCCATTGGTTTTGTACACACATGGTGATACTATTTGAACAGTGTTGGTAGCAAGCTTTACTACCATTCAAATCCATTCAAATGCATAGAGGGTCCATTGATTCACCACTTAGAAGTATCCAAACAAGGTTTTGTATTAGCTGTACTACCATTTGGAAAGATCCAAACAAGGTTTTGTATTAGCTGACCTACCATTCAAAACCATTTGGGGGAATCAATACTGTAGTTATTTCACCATTCAAAACCACAAAAGCGAATGGTTTCAAATGGTGCATCAACTTGTATGAAAAAGGTACCAAAAGTAGGAGGGTTAACAAAGTCAATTTCTGCCCCAAGAATCGCTTGTGAATGTTCAAAATCAAGGAATAAAGGTTGAATTACACGTAACGGTATGCCAGGTTTGGGACTGGAAGTAGTGAAAAGGATGCGCATACTACCAATGAGCCCCTCATATTACGTATCAAATTACAAACAGGATACAGTATGAAGAATCGTTACTTCACTGAAACAAAGCATTCTTATCAAGTCAGATATTCAACTTTGATATAGAGGACATGGACGCTGATGACACAAAATCAATCAGAGAATACCTTACCCTCTTTGCCGTAATTCTCAAACATCTTCTCACTTATGGGTTTCCCCTGTTGTGCCAGGGCTGTAAAGGCAAGTGCCTTGTACAGTCCATTCCTCGTTAGGTAACCTTGCTTGCTGTCCGCTGCCTCCCATATCTAAATACAAGAGTTTGTAAAGAGAAATTGTTAATGGATTAAAGACAGGAGGACATGCAATTTGGCTGAAAGGGACAGGGGTGGGGCAGTATAGACCAGTGGTGTGATTGGGCAGTTTTGAAAAATCCATGTAAATTTTGCTAGGGGCATTGGGGCTGCTGTTGTGAACAGCGCTGGGGTGAAATCTATAGTTCCGAGCATTTACTTTGCTTTCCTTTATTGCTTAAATCTTTAAAATCTGGAGGATCACAACACTGCTATTTGTAAAAATCACAAAATCCGGAAAAATCAGAACAAATCACACCCCTGATAGACAGACCTCTGATACTAAGTGAAAAATTACTTCATCTCAAATAACAGCGTGCATGTGTAAGCCAAATTACTTAATATACTGAGACGCAATAGAAACTTACCACTTTTTCGACCTTAAATTATCAGTAATCACAATGCACAAATGTAATATGTGCACTTATTTTGACAAGTCAGTGTACCCCCTACAGACAAATCGGTCACACATGGTCACGTGACCTTTGAGTCATTCTCTTCATGGCCCAGGTGCGTAACACCTGGTTTGACCAACAGCGATTACTCAAGGGGTATGTGATGATTTTAATTAGCAGCTCGTGATGTCTTATTTTGAACCATTACAATTTTATGCTATTCCAAAACAAGTGGTAAGTTTCTATTGCGTCTCAGTATATAGCTAAATGTTTCTGGTATAAATACATGAAGACAATTTGGCTGGAAGGGGGAGGGGTAGAGGACAGTGAAGACACATGTATGCAAACCACTGGAGTGAACACTGACCTCTTTGCAAATACAACAGTGTGCACATGCAAGCCGATATACATGTAATGCATGCTGGTATAGCTAATGATCAAAATACGGTAAAACTTACCTTACCTCCCCAGATATTGTCAGGCCTAGAATTTCACGGAGGCCATGGTGGGCACGGAGGCCACAGAGAGGCCATGATGGCCACGATGGCCACAGAGGCCATGATGGCCACAGAGGCCACAGTGGCCTCCGAGGCCACAGGGGCCATGATGGCCACGGGGCCCATGATGGCCACAGAGGCCATGGTGTCCTCCAAGGCCACAATGTCCTCCGAGGCCACGATGGCCACACAGGCCACGATGGCCACAGAGGCCATGATGGCCACCGTGGCCTCCGAGGCCACAGAGGCCATGATGGCATTGCCCCTACCATTATGAAATTCCAGGCCTGTATTGTCAATGTTACAGCCACAATGAATCACAGAAAGCCATGCTTTTCTTCTCTATTGTCAAATTGTTCAGTTTAATAATGCAGCTATATCGATTGTTAGATTAAATAAACTACACAGTAACGTACGGTGATCGCTACTTAGACCGAGATGAAATGCATGCGTATATTTGCGTAGTAGTCTATGGGTATAACTACATTGTTCTATGGGATGGAACTGACCTCCAATGACCTAATATATCAATTTACATGTATTATACATTTAATACTAATATCAAGGAGTTATTATTCTGCATAATATATTTTTTCTTCTTGCAAGTTTTAAAACTCAATAAATCAAAATCTGCATACATTTGTTTTTTGCCTAATTGGTTTAATATTATTTAAGTACATTATTGTTCTTAATAGTATTCTGATAAAATCATAACAATTATGAAAGTCTGAATATCAAAAAGTCAAATTATGGGCAACAAATTTAAAATGTATATTATTTTCTTTCATCATAAAAATCATACAAAAACATGTCAGACTATATTTTTGCGACGTCTGTGCTATAATATTTAAGCTTATGACTCATTGCATGATATTCAGTTTTTGTGAGACATTTATAACAGCTTTGTTCACCACATGAATTAACATCAGGAAGTGCTGTATAACAAAGAATGATTAATTGAAGGCCTTCTGTTCACTGAAGAATGAATGTAAATTACACATTACATGTCTAAGGCCAAAGAAAAAAAGTCTCTGGTTTCTGGTCATAGGACGGCTTCAGAATCAGTGTGGTGACGGGTTTTTTTAGGAGGGGGGGGGCAACAGGGAAATACGCACTACATGTATACGCAGGTACCAAATTTCCCACAAAGTATAAGAGAGGCATCACAAATCGGGCAAACATTCATAAATGTACCCCTATTTGAAAAAGTCGTTTAAAACACAGCACGGCATAATTCCAATCGAAATTTTGGATGCAATTGGACATCGTTTCTTAGCAACAACAAAAAACCCAGAAAATTAAAAATGCCAATGCGCTGGTCTGAGGTGACGCACACAGATACCAGAAACCGGAGACTTTTTTGGGGGGCCTATGGTGGGACCTACGTGTATGTAACAAGCAATCTTTCTACACAATGAGAATGGTTCACATTAAGGCCGTTCCACAAATGACTTATGACGTACTATCATTGTACATGTCCACATCCAACACCACAATTGTTAGTTCTTACATGTAGGCTTTTGTCTATCAATTGGTTCAACTTACATAAATTGAATTTACTTGAAGAAAAGGTTAGATCTACATGTAAGTATGGGCTTAAATTCTGGTTTTGGACATTATTTCACCTCAATATTTTATAAAAGTGCGATAAATTATCAGAATCGCCATAAATGTTCTTTGCAATTAGAAATTATGAAAATTATACTCAAAGACATGATATTATGATAAATATTGGCATACACGTAAAGACCTGACTATAAAAACCTAGTTTGTAAAGATCTGCATACAGTTGTAACATGATTGTAATGTACCCTTAAAGAAGCACCCTTGTGTATGTTCTGCAGGTGTGCACAGCTATTCTAGGCCCTGCGCAATAAAAATGCCCTGTAAAAAAATGCCTTCCTCCATGTTTAAAGAAACCTGCTAATCAGATGATGTACATGTAATCTTCATCTGCCTTAAAAGCTTGTGTCTTAATTGGTTTGGCTCGGTCCCACAGCTAGATTCGGTTCTAATGTACTGAGCTCTGGTTCAATGCAGTTCATTTCAGTTCAGATTCATTCTGCATGATTAAGCTTACATTTCTGACCCAAAACAGATGCATTACCTTGATACTTGACACTACGTCCATCAATTATAATAATTTGATAAATTAGTACAGCACTGTATGTGGTTTGTAGTGGACACATTTCAGTTAATTATCAGATGACATACAGAGATAGAGATATGTTTTTTTTAAACATGTATTTACATTCGATAGTGTGAAAACATCTGGTAGGACACACTGTTTTACTAAGCCCATAATACATACATGTGTAAATCATTGCTGAATATTTGTAAGATAAACAAAGAAGTGGAATTTGGACAAGGTTATTTATTCACTGGGCTCATTTACTGAAATATGGACTCATCAACTCATGATGAGGAACTCATGATAAAAACTGTTGACCTTGTCTTTATCTATATGTCCTCAGTCAATTTGTTCCCATCCCATCATATGCAATGTGCATGTAATTCAATTTACTTAATAATTACGTGTTAAGGCGTGTTCGCACTGGACTTTTTTTGGGGAAGGTTTTACCGAGACGATGGTAGAATGAAAAATGGTCAAATGTTACCTCTGTCCGCACTTGGACTTTCGACACGGGAATTTTTTTACCGAGACCGTGGTAGAAGTAACCGAGCTGTCAGTATAATGACTCATGAGGGCGCTTTGCATGACCTTTCTACGTTGACCCGATTGACCCAACAACGCACAGAAAACTTGCTACATGCACACATGCATTAAATGCGCCCGGCCCGCCCCCACCGCGTGGTGAAACAATGGAAAGCGCATGCGTGGTGTCCCTGTGTAGCACGACCTTGTGCTCGGGCCGGATATACGCTTTCCTGAGCCGCTTTTACCGACTCGCACTGTCCGCACTGGACTTATCGTCTCGGGAAAAGTTACCTGGGAAGTTTTCCTGGGCAGCAGTTGGCCAGTAAAAGTAACCGCTGGACTCGGGAAAAGTAACTGAGAGGAAAATGTCCTAGGCTGTCCGCACTGGACTTAAAATAATAATAATAATAATGTGTGGATTTATATAGCGCATGTATCCACCAACTAAGTGGTGCTCAAGGCGCATTATATTATTATCCCTGCTCATAAGGCTCATAAGGCTCATAAATCATTCCTGAAACCATCTCAGCTCCATGGGGAGTATACAGCTCAATTGCTGCCATTTCTAGCGCATATAGAGCAAACCAACTCTGCCTTCACAGGTACCCATTTAACCCCTGGGTGGAGAGAAGCAATTATGATTAAGTGTCTTGCTCAAGGACACAAGTGTCACGGCCGTGATTCGAACCCACATTATGTTGCTAACACCAGAACTTGAATCCGGTAAGCTAGACCGCTCGGCCACGACACCCCAAAAAAAGTCCAGTGCGAACACGGCTTAAGATACAAAAGGGAATTGTGCAAAACATTCAGCAAATGAGCTGTCCATACATGTACTTCTTCACTAAGATATTTGATCAGTAATGGGACAAAAAAAAGTCAGTACTAAATTAAAAGAGGATCCCCAAAAGCAAAGATGTATCATGTGTACAGTATCATGTGTACAGTATCATGTGTACAGTATCATGTGTATGTGTACAGTATCATGTGTACAGAATCATGTGTATGTGTACAGTATCATGTGTACAGTATCATGTGTACAGTATCATGTGTATGTGTACAGTATCATGTGTATGTGTACAGTATCATGTGTACAGTATCATGTGTATGTGTACAGTATCATGTGTATGTGTACAGTATCATGTGTATGTGTACAGTATCATGTGCATCATGTGCATCATGTGCATCATGTGCATCATGTGCATCATGTGCATCATGTGCATCATGTGCATCATGTGCATCATGTGTATCATGTGTATCATGTGTATCATGTGTATCATGTGTATCATGTGTATCATGTGTATCATGTGCATCATGTGCATCATGTGCAAAGTATCATGTGCACAGTATCATGTGCACAGTATCATGTGCACAGTATCATGTGCACAGTATCATGTGCACAGTATCATGTGCACAGTATCATGTGCACAGTATCATGTGCACAGTATCATGTGCACAGTATCATGTGCACAGTATCATGTGCACAGTATCATGTGCACAGTACACATTGCAGTTATAAATGTGACTGGCTCTGGCAAAACCCTAAACTAGGACCCAATTTTCAAAAGTGAAATTTTGGTATAGTTTGATTCTCTAGATTTTCCTCTTTCATTTGATACCAGATTTGTACAAATCAGAAAAAAAAATACCTGCAACTATTCGCGAATAATGATCAGTTGCCTTTGAACCATTCATAACTTGTGGCCGTGAAGTGTTTGCTTACTATTCACGACTACTATTCCCAAGTAATCCTATTAAGCTGGCAATTACACCGTTTTGTCTAGTCATGGTGGTAAGCTTTGTACTTGTAGTGTTTGCAAACAGTAATGCCTTTGAGGAAGCCGTCATGGCATGCTGGATGGCTGTGACTGCAGCGACTGTTATCTGCTGAATGATGATGACAGTTCACTCATTTGTCCTAAGTAACTGTCTTGTCATTGTTCTGTTCATAGCCTTGCTGATGTCTAAAGCGCTTAAGAATAAATGTAATACAGTGTAATACATTTATATGAAGAATAAATCACTTCATCACTGCCAGCAACTGGAGCAGTGGCGTAACTAGGGAACAATTTTCGGGGGAACTACGGATTGCACCACTTTTTCTAGGGAGAATATCAATACTTGAATCCTGCAGTCTCAAACAGTGACCTATTTTTTTTCTAAATTCTGCACCTGCGGGGGTACTTGCAGAGTGCTGAATGAACATACTTCATATTTTTGTAGCATAAACTTGTGCTAATAGTAATTAAATTTGAATACTACAAAATCATGTAACGTTTTTGTTTTTGAAGAAAAGCTGGGGATGACGAATTGATGATTAAACAACTGTGATTAATTTACACTAACTTGAATGTTTCATGTTGTTTATTATTACACATCGATTTGTTTGAAAATGTCATTTTATTTTCATAAATATTAACTACGAAAAGCATGGTTCTATTGGTCACTGCCTTTCGCATTGTGGGTGTAATTGCCTTTGCACTTGCAGGTAATGTAAGGTCTACTGATGAGTAATGATAAATCCCACCGATCTACTTATTGCATGACGTTATTGTTTGCCACGCCCCATTTGGTTCCCAAGAAAAGTTTGTCCAATAATGATAACGTAATTTGCGGTGAGCATAAGTCAATCACAAAACGCATAGGCCGTCGTACAAAATCAGTTCAAGGTACACGCACCACGCACCACGAACCAAAGGTTTTTAAGCATAGTGCGGGGCACACTGCGGAAGCTTTGGACGTAAACAACAAATACGTCTAAAAAGTGGCCCCTGCATGAGCATAAACACGTACTGCTTGCATGGTTATTTTTTATTTTGTGTATAGGACTAGGCTAATCGATTTGAAATAACAGAGGGGACCATTCACTTATTGGTATTTCTCTTAACGGCGACTTAAATATAAACAAGATCTCTTCAATGCGTTCATTTTATTGGGTTTAGGTGGACTTCCCTCTGTTGATATGGGATGAACGTAACTGCACGTGACTTAGCATGTGCTCAATGTGTACTGTTAATGCTAATTGTGCTGGAAGTTTCCCACACTGCCAGAGTAATAACTCGACGGCGATTGGATTTTCACTTACGAAAATGTATTATTTTGAGTACAATTTTGCAAGAAATAAAGAAAAAAACAACAGGCATTAAAGAGCTTAATGTATGAGTTTGTTTATTGTCTGAATGTTACAAATAGGCCAAAGCAATTGTTTTTAATGTTTTAGTATTTATAAACCGCAGGAAAAAAATTGCCAACTATTCGCGAATAGTCGATTATTCGCGAAAAGTTTCCGCGCGATTAATCGAATAGTAAATTTTACTATTCGCCCAGGCCTACTCAAAACGGTAGTTAAAATTCAAGCTGACTGCTTCCAGCTGACTATTCACCCTCCTACTATAGTTGCGCTTTAGTGGCAAGTAGCTATAGAGGTCAAAATCAGTCAACTGCCTGTTTTGACTGTTGACCCAAATGTGCACACAGGGGCATTTTTGACTGGTTTTTACTGTCATTTTCACCACCCTTAACAATACAAGATAATGCTTTTACCAGTCAAAACGGTTGACTCATTTTGACCTGTAAATGTACTTACTACACGTAAGGTTCGACAGTATTTGACTTTTAAGCGCACTAGATATACCTTGGCAAGTATATCAACATTTTGACTGATTATGACCCCTTCGCAGTCATACAATGTAGAAGGGTTTTAATTGTGCTAGTAACAAGATAAAATTGAATAACATTCAGACTGTTTGTATTTATTCCAACGTGGTTGGAAATTATTTCTGTATTTTTTACTAAAACGATAGCACCTAATGCAGAAATATGTCATAGGATGTTTGATACCATCATCACTTAAGTTAACATCAATTACATTTTATATAAAACTGTGATCATTTACATGTTTTTGAGATGACCAATAGTGTGTGTAGTGGCTTTCAAATCTTTATAGAGTATTGATACTGTATTGAGTTTTGACTCATAAACTGCTGTAAGACAGAAGAGCGATTTGGAAATTTTAAAAACAAAACCTGAAAAATAGGCCAGATATCTGAAGATTTTTACTCATTATCAGACAAAAGAAATAATCTTATATCTGAAGGATTTGTAGGCTGTGCTAACTGCTAAAAACAGTACACAATCAGTTCTTTGTAAAAAATTGGGTAACTGTTGCAGGTCATTTTTTGGTTGTAAGACCTGAGTTTGTTACAATTCAGTAAAAAAATAATAAATGCCTGAAATCAGTAAAGAAAAATCCTTAGAAATCACAGGCCTGTGTAGCTAAAGATCTTTTATATTCATGGGGAAAATAAGTGCAGGTGTGCATCCTCTCTTGTCAGTTTCTTGTGTTTCTCTCCAGGCAGTGTCACTAAGGTGGGACCCTAGCTTGTGAGCCCCTAAGCCCCTAAGCTTTGGCCTCTGTGACCTTAAAGAATGCCTAGTCTTGCATAAAGACAGGTCAGCAGTTTGCCAAGAATCACAAACCAAGGCATAATGGGACAACAATGCATTTTGATTTTATATAGGTAAAACTTGTAGCTTTGCATGGTGAAGAGGATAAGTAATTAGTACTACAGTAATAATTAGTTCTGAAACTGAACTGGTGGTTATAACTATTGATTTTATATGCTGCACCAACGTAAGTGGTTGCAAAAAAATATTTTAAAAAACCTTTAAAAAGTTGCGGTCGGATAGGCCTACGACATTCTTTCCCATTTTTGGTATACGATGACTTCCTCAGTCATGTCAGTCTGATCTTGTCAACTCTCCCATAAGTGACCAACACGGTCATTGTACATGCGCAGCGGCAACTGTAATAGGATCCTTCTATTTTCTGAAAGGAAGGATTTTTTTATAAGCAAAATCAAGTCCGAAAACCATCATAAAAGTGGATTTTAAAGATAGTTTTCACTTTCTGTACCCCCAAAAATCGATGGAATAATTTTTTAACTGGTTAGTGGTTGCAAAAAAATTCCAAAAAACCGTTAAAAAGTGGCGATCGGATACGACATTCTTTCCCAAAAATGCCTGATTTTTCATGAAATAGGCCTAGGCCTAAATTATATATCCTTGAATAATTTGAAGTAGGCTAGGCAGTATATATGTCCATCATCATCCTTATGAGTTATGTTCTCCATCTTACTAGGAGGTAAGATTACATCATTGGTTGTATTTAATGAGAAAAAGTGGCAGTCGGATACGACATTCTACCCAAAAGTAGCGGTCGGATAGACATTTTGAAAAAGGTTTTGTACATATTTTGTGTAAACAGTCAAAGTAAAAACAATACGTAAATTTCAATAACAAAATGTGCATTTGACTAACTCCTTAAACAATCACTTAAAATATATACTAACGTTAAAGAACTTTTTCACTTGTATTTTAGTTTACCCGTAATTGCCTTGGCATGGGAGGAAAATTTACATGAAGCTAAACTTACCGTACTCAATGTTTGTTTAGGTAGACTTGACTTTACGAGAATCTTTACAAACATGTCTTGATCAACTTTTCCATCCTGTGGGTTCGGGCAAACGATGTCATAAACCTCCCGGTAATATGCCGGCACCGTACCTGCACCGGAAGAGTAAAATAGTCCTATAAATACCTCTTTCCCGCAACTGTCAAACAATCAGCTTATTGACTTAAAATATTTACAGAAAGAGAGGAAACGGGGGTTTTGGTTGCGACCCCTGGATTGACTTACCGTATGACAAATCATCCGCCATGTTGCCTCCCCTTTCACACTGGTTGCCGTACATCACATGTCCCGTTGGATTTATGTTGAGGGCTGAAACCGACTTCGTATGTGCCAGAATGAAACTGATACTGGTATCCTGTTATGAGGTACGACCCGCGTTTAATTTTGACTGATGTTGGAGTACCTAGCTCACTTAAATAATCGCTCGATCAGCTGATAATTAATGTGACCTGCTTTCTACAGAGGTCGGGTTTTATTTTGCAAAACACTAAAATAAAAACAAATTTTCTTTTGTCGAATGTATGGTGGAGTTTGTACAATTCAATTGAACAAATAAACTTGAAAAAAATTTGAGTTGAGGAATAAATGAAATCAATTCTTTATTAAACACCCCATGACCACTGAGGAATGAAAATATTAACAAATGCCAGACCAACCACAAAATCTAACCCTCCCCCAAAAATTTAAACAATTAATAAAATAAAGCAAAAAAGACAAGTAAAAATCATCAAAGTTGTCCTAACAATCGATGTCCTTAGTTTAAGATGAACACAGTGTTCTGAGAATTACTGGCTCATTTATGCAGCAGCAAAGGTAATAATTATACCCTTATCGTGTGGGTTACTATTTTCAGTGAGTTAATCTAAAACAAGCACTCTGATTCCATGCCCTGTTAATCGTGATGGTATTATCCCTTTAAGATTTTACATGATTCAGCATCTTATCCAAATTGTTGTGATGTTTTTATAATCATTCAATTGACCAAACAATACAAAACAAATTAAAAACTATAAACCCCCAACCCCAACCAATATTTTAAAAAATATAAATATATATAAATAAATATAGTCACTTACAAAATAATTCTGAAAATATTATTAAGTAAGTGTATGTCAAACTATGATACTTATCTAATTTCAAATGACACATTTTCAAAGCCCAACAAATGGAACTTAAAGGGGCAGCATTGTCACAATCAGAGTAGACTTTCAACAGGGCATGGAATCGATGTCCTAGCTTAAGATGAACACAGTGACTGAAAATTGCTGGCTCATGTATGAAGCAGCAATGCTAATATGACCTCATGTGGGGAATCTAAAACAAACACTCCGATTCCATGTCCTGTTGATCGTGACGATCGATACTGCCCCTTTAAGTATATGCGACACCAATCCCCCACCCAGGCCAGGCATGTACCAACATTCCAGGCCTGGAATCTTTGCCTACAGCAAGCACAGTTCAAAAGAGCAAAAAACTAACTTTCAATGATAGCTGGTACATATATACCAAGTTTATCATGGGTAGCAACAGTCATATCAAATACTAATAATAATAATAATGTGTGGACTTATATAGCGCACGTATCCACCACCTAAGTGGTGCTCAAGGCGCATTATATCATTACCCCTGCTCATAAGGCTCATAAATCATTCCTGAAACCATCTCAGCTCCCTGGGGAGTATACAGCTCAATTGCTGCCATTACAGCGCATATAGGGCTAATCAACCAACTCTGCCCTCACAGGTACCCATTTAACCCCTGGGTGGAGAGAAGCAATTATGATTAAGTGTCTTGCTCAAGGACACAAGTGTCACGGCCGGGATTCGAACCCACATTCTGCTGCTAACACCAGAACTTGAGTCCGGTAAGCTAGACCGCTCGGCCACGACACTCCATTAATAACTCCCCAAATAACAAACTTGCCTAAAAAGTCATTTGGAGAATTTGTTAAAACTTCAGTTTAAAGGGACAATATCGTTACTACCAACATGGCATGGAATTGGAGTGCTGGTTTTAGATTAACTCAGTGACTGAAAATAATACCAACATGATAAGGTCATATTACCGTTGCTGCTGCATAAATGAGCCAGTAATTATCAGTCACTGTATTCATCGTCAACTAGGACACTGATTCCATGCCCTGTTGAAAGTCTGCTCTGATCGTGATGACACTGTCCCTTTAAAGTGTAAGTTAGCATAAACTTTGCCCAATCATGTGAAACAAATCAACAATGCAAAAAATAAATACAAGATTTGAAAGAAACTGCCAATTTAATCAAATTATATTTTATTTAATTTCTATTATTTTATTCATTTTAATTCAGTAGATCAACTACAATTAATATTTCAATTAATAGTTAAAAAAAAACACCTGTGAATATTTCAGCACATCAGAAATGCTTCCATTGTTGAAAAATATTCTTAAACATTTTTGAATAATATATCACAAACCCAGTAGTACAAAGTTATCTTATAAATTAAATTAGTTTTTTTATAAACATTTCAAAGTTCACAGATCTGTTTTGTATGTAATTAAACAAAAAAATATATTTAAACATAAATGTTTGTTTCATAACAAAAATATACAAAATATCAAAAACCTATGATAAAAATGTGAAGGCATGTTGACTGACTTTCAAATTCACATTCATATTTCTTTCTCTGTGACAACAAAACAGTTAGTTAAAGGGACAATATCGTCACAATCAGAGTAGACTTTCAAACGGGCATGGAATCAGTGTCCTAGTTTAAGATGAACACTGTGACTGAAAATTTCTAGCCGATTTATGCAGCAGCAACGGTAATATGACCTTATCATTTTGGGGTTATTAACAGTCGCTGAGTTAATTTATAACTAGCACTCCGATTCCATGCCCTGTTGCATGATTGTGACGATAGTGCCCCTTTAAACTGCTATTAAAATTTTAATAAATTTGGTTTCACAGTAAGAAGATATATATGCCCGAAGAGTTTCTCTTTCAATGTTCAGCCCCAAATTAATATGAAAGATTCAGAATGATTATCTCAACTGTTCTTCAAAAATAATGTATTACTGTAAAACTGGTAATATTCGCGCGAGTAATTTTTCGCGCTCAACCACCCTACCAACACATTCGCAGGTTGTTGCTTTCGCGCACGGTAAACACACGATGTGGTTGACACGTATTTACCACTTCAAAAGGTGACCTAATTATAGTGCCGAAGTCGTGCACCGGCGCTATGCACAATGCTTATATACATGTATGTACATGTAGGTAACGTCTTCATTACGGGGCCGGGGGTAGAGGTAAACAAAGAAAATATTAGTAACTTACCAATCCACCGGGCGGGTAATAAATTCGCGTGTTTTTAAATTTGCGCTGTCTAATCGTTACGCGAAAAGCGCGAAAATAAATGTTGCGCGTTTTACCAGTTTTACAGTATGAAGTTGACAACCTGTAAAAGTAATAGTAAAACTGTAAAGTTGTAAACCTAATACTGTATAAGCAGGCACCATGCATGTGAAAAATCCAAACTCACATTTTGGAAAACAAAACATGGATAATACCAGAAGTCTATTACCTACATGAAGTGTGCCACTCGTGTACTAACTGACCTAGTCCACGGCATAGTACTCCCAAGAACAATGGATTTTTTATATATTTCGTTACGTTTTGTTCCACAAACTGACACGCAAGGTCTCAAAAGAAATGCAGTCTGGGACACTTACCCGGCATGTGAAAAAACTGTGTCTCGCGTGCGCACCTTCGCATTTATCAAACCAATCTTTGTTTGCCACACAGAATGGTTCACCTACGTGATACATGTATATGCGGTTTTGGAAGCAGACCAAATTTCCCAAACACAAAGTATGGTGGCTAAGAGAGGCCTCACAAATCGGGCAAACGTTCATACCCCCTATGTGAAAAAGTCATTTAAAACACAGCACGGCAGAATTCCAATCGATCCAGCAATTTTGGCTGCAATTGGACATCGTTTCACAGCAAACCAAAAAGAATATTATAAATGCAGATGCATGGCTCTGAGGCGACGTGAACGGAGACCAGAAACCCGGAGACGTTTTTTTAGCCTAAAGATGCATCTTCATAACATATGTGACGGGCTCTGCGAAAATGAGTCACATGGGGGTGAACATAATTTTTTAGTTATATACATGGCTGAAAAGAGCATGCAATAAGCTTCATTTTGATACCTGTTAAACAACTGTGGCATGTCCGGTTCAAAAGTTATCACCTTTTGAAAATATGTATTATGTCAACAATCGAGTAAACCCGTATAGGAGAAATTGCCTATTAAAAAAAAACTGTAAAAACCCATGACTTCAGAAGGTTACTAATAAAATGTGCGTAGTTACCAATATGTTCCTTAAAATTTAATGCTAGCGGGGTTTATATTTTTGCCAAGCACAATCAACGTAAACGCAGCAATTTATAGCACATTGTAATGGAAACAACGGACGAAATGAAAACAAAAGGCACACAAAAATCATCATTTATTCCACTTTCTTCATACCAAATCAGCTTTTTTGATTTATAAATATGAAAATACAGATACTAAAGAACCAAAATAATGGATAATCAGAAAATCAATTTCCAATTTTTTTTTTCACCCTCCAAACATTCATCAACCCTGTACGTGGAAATAGGCCGTGCGAGCAGCAACTCATTTTCGCAGAGCCCGTCACATATGGCATTCTCTCTTGGACAGCATATCGCATGCTCAAAGGGCGCCCTCACAGAGGTCAAAAGAAGGCCTCTCATTGGCCGACATAACTGTGTTTGACCTCGATTATGACGGCGAGTGCAGCACGAGCTGATGTACGAATACAAACCAGTAATATTGTCATTGACTAGTTACCAAGATACAACAATGATCAAGAGATGTCAGTGTCACTAGCATTGCCAATGTTGTCTGTGATAACAGCAGGGTAGAGCTCACCACCATGGCAGAGTACACCATATATGGATCGGTAGAGAGACACAAAGTTACTGTCTGATGGTTCTAGGCCCTCTAGGATAGGTAAGATCTCCTCGCCAATCAGCTGAAATCAACACAGAGATGATGCGACACAATAAATAAGTCATAATAAGAATAATAATTACCCTAAATGATACCTTTGGGAGACAACCAAAACCCCTACCCTAACCTTCCCCCTCCCCCAAAAAATGTAAATATGGGTTTTGCAGCACATGGAATCCAACACTAATATTTTGCCTAGAACTTCAACCATGCAAAGCTTCAAATCCTTCTTACAATAAACACACAGAAAGTCCTTTCTTGGAAACCCGAATGACCAATGTCTTTGTGACCAATGTCTTCACTGAATTCTGACGTAATTTTTTTCAGTATTCCCCCAACCTAACCTATGTGGATTAGCACGGCATCAGTTTTTTTTTTGAGTGTCTGCAAGAATACCTTTTCAAAGTGGATTTGAAGACTCAGTCTCTGCACATCGTGCTGTAGTGTGGTAAGTGTCTGTAATTCTTTAAGGTTGCTGTATTCAAAGTTCCTATTGCCGCACTGACCACTACCCAGCTTGGTTACACACCCTGTTGAAGAAACAAGCAGCAAACGAAAAACAAAATCTCTAAAAACAAAATCTCATCAACCTATAAACATTGTGGAACCCGCTGCTATTATAGGATTCTAGCCGGCCAATCGTCTTCAGGCAAGCTCGGTGGTCAAGACGTCTGCACTAGTAAGCAGAAGGTCGTGGGTTTGAATCCCGCCCGAGTCGCCTGTGAAGTTTTTTTAACAGACACTTGGAAAGCACCGAGTATGCAGCGCTACACACACGTCGGTGTAGGGCAAAAATTAAATCAAAAACTATTGGAAAATCACAAATTGGTAAGCAATTTGTCACTGCATGTTACTGATTAACGTCCATGCTTAAACCCATCCAATGACACCAGCAGTTACCACTGCATGATGAGATACCCAGTAGAAATAAGCAAAAGATATATCAAAAATTTTCACAATAAGCGTCTGTGTTCCAACTCTGATAAAACACCAAAACAATGCAACCAGATAATATGGACAGTTCTGGCAAACGACTGTTGCAGGGATAATTGCAGGTAACAGACTAGAATACCTAAATAACTGTTGATTGAAATGCTTACCTTGAAAATGTTGGACAGGCAGAAACGTTGTGATGGATGGAAGAGTGAGGGTGTTCCCACAAAGATGACCATCTGAAGGAGGACTAGGTGGGTTCACAGTAGGGAGTCTTGGGTGCCGCCTTGAAAGAAACTCCTCCTCAGCTTAAATAAAAACCCACAAGAAAATGTGTTTAGTTAACCCTCCTATTATTGCTGCACTTTAGTGGGAAGTTGCTATAGAGGTCAAAACCAGTCAACTGCCTGCTTTTGACTGTTGACCCAAATGTGCACACAGGGGCATTTTTGACTGGTTTTTACTGTCATTTTGACCACCCTGAACAATACCAGACAATGCTCATACCAGACAACTCATTTTGACCTGTAAATGTACTTACTACACGTAAGGTTTGACAGTGTTTGACTTTTTAAGTGCACTAGATATACCTTGGCGAGTATATCAACATTTTGACTGATTTTGACCCTTGGAGGCTTTTAATGGTTGCAACTGCAAGTAACTGTATCACTGTGAATGGAAACTGTGTTGAAATGATAATGTCAAAAAGCTTTTGTTTCATTTTATTATTTTTGTTTTAACTTTTAAAATACTTACCTGTGATGACATTTTGAATTTCAACTTTCAGCTCATCCATCCTTGTCCTTATGGCTTGGGTGAGAATTTTAATCTTATACCGGCTATCCAGTGATGTTTCTTCTAAATATATGTAAAAGGGACAAAGATTACAATGGCAGTTAATCTTTTTATATCAATTGACAACTTAATTAATTTAATGAATAAAGTCAAGTAAATTCACACTTAATGCTTTGATTTACAGAATGAAAATCATTAAGATCTTCATGGAGAAATTTCAATCCAGAATTTTTTCCCTCAAACTAGAGCATACTACAGAGAGAACAAATTAAAAACAATCCTTGTAAGAACCACAAAGTGAACATGGCTTTAAGTCGTTACCCCCAATCCAATCTTAATTAATTGCATTTATACAAAGCCTCAAATCTTATTTTACCAGATTGTCGCTGAATCCTAAGAATAGCTGTTTTAGCAATATGTATGAGATGTTTACATTCTGCCGTCAGCTTAGCAATTGTCTCCTGGATCTCTTTGAAGGACAGAGATGAAGAAGACGACTGAAACTTTAAAAAAAAAAAAGTTATTTTGTAAATACAGACTCTCAAGGGTAAGCCACCACCAGCCACTGAGACTGGAACATAATAGTATGCCCCTGTAATACATCAATCACAAACCACTAAAACCAACAGACATATGAGGTATTATGTTACTATGCAGTACAGCCATTAGGAGCCACTGCCTTCCCATAGCAATGGCTTGGAGTGACCTCAATGGTTTGTTCATAAATTTGCACTGATAGTAGGAGGGTTATTAATTTATATAAATTGGCATATATTCACTTTTTTCGTCTTAGTTTCAATACTTAATAAGTCTAATAAGTCTTGACTTATAAACTATGCCTGGTGTGTGTGGCACACTGGCTATTGTTCACATCTGCTTCTTATATAATAATAAAAATAATAAATAAATTTAAAAAAATTAAAAATATCTATTTAACAAAAGGTAGAAAATTTAAATTAGATGGAAATGTACCTTTGATTCCAATCGATGCAGAAAGTGATGAGAGGGTGATGCTTCCTGGTCTGACTCGACCTCGGATGACAAACTCTGTCTCAGTTTATAGATATTTGAATACAACTTCTTTATCTTTCCTGGCACTTTAAGGTCAGACCTGCAGGAGGCAAACAGAATGAAGACACTATGTCAGTTGTTTCGGTGAGTTTTGTTTATTATGAACTGTCTCTTGAGGGCGCTATACCTGGCGACCGTTTTCCGATAAATGCATCAGAAACTGTACATTTCGATAGTTTTACAGGGTAAAAGGTTAGCTAAACTACTAAATTTTGTACTGATACTGCTTAGAGTTACTGATCGGCGTTTAGGGTGAGTGTTATAGAATTGTATTGTTGGATTAGACTTGTCATATATTCAGTAGTTTTCGTAGTATTAAAGATAATTCCAACGTATTTCTGCTCACTTGAGAAGTTGTTCTAGTGTTAGTGATACATGCACTTGATGCACGCCAAAGGTCAAAGGTTAAATGCTGGATGTTTGAGTAAATCAGTTTTCTAAGGTTTTCAAGTTACAATTTCTGCTTATTATGAGAGAATTAGTGAATATTCTAGAGCAAGTATCGTCGAGACCAGGTGTTGTTGACTGTTAATCAGTTTTGCATATCTTTATTGATTTTAAAGGTGATTATTGTAGTTTCAGAGTAAATTTAGTATGCATGACATGTTCCTGTATTTAGAATGTTTTTCATTATTTGTTTAGGGGATTACCGTTTTGCATTAACTGAACTGTATGCTGTTTACTGGACTGAACTATTGTTGCTGAACTGTTACTGATCTGCTAGTTGTATCCGGTCACAGTAGTAAGTTAATGTTTCCGTTTAAAAATATGTGCTTTCTGGAAGACTTTAAGAAATCATTTTTCTAAGTTGCTTTTCACTTGATTCAGATGATTGGACTGTAATAATCTTTCTGTTTACACGTGTTAAGACTGTTATTTAGCAGTAATCTGAGATATGGAATGTACACTCATACATGTACTTGGTTTTTGTTTGGTTTATTACAGAATTGAATGCTGATTTATTATTAAAATCTTCATACATTAAGACTGGGTGCGACTCCATTCTTAAATCCTCTGGCCTTCCATCAGTTATTATCGACCAGTGGAGGGCTAGAAAACTTTCTGAAACCTTCAAAAGAAAATGTCTAGAGATTTCAGGGCTTGAAATACCTTCTGGACAACTGGACTGTAACCATGTCCAAACTAGTGCAGCAGTCTAGTAATTTTCTCTTACACTGATATTAAAAACAAAAGACACTCAAGTGAGTTTTTCAACTACACAATTTGTAGCATTTTAAATAGTTTCAAAAAAAGGCAAGCAACGAGCATTTGTACGCTTACCCATCTCTTTTCAACATGAATGGTCTTAATCTCTCCTCCACTGCACTGGTGTCACTACTGCCAATCCCACCAGACGGTGGTTTTGCAGTCGAGTCATCGCTCAGTTTTAGCTTTGCAGTTTTCCGGGCAAGACTATCGGTTCCGGTGGCTGGTTGAACATGGACCTCCCGTGTTTGTCCTCTCGTGTTGGGGAAACTCATCGAATTCTGGCTTATCTCCTTCACGTCCTTCGACCTCGTCGTTTGTCTTTCGTGGACTGTTGCTGCATCATCAATGGAAGATCTGTTTTGCCTCACCTCAGACTTGAGATTTCCATTCCTTTGATTGCCAGTAGATCTCTCCTTGGTATGTGAAGGTCGTCTGTGGTTTTCTACATTGATTTGTTTCTTAATTCTGTCGTTGGAAGACTTCGATGGCAATCCCCGATTAATGTTTCCCTTTAATATGGCAATCTCTTTCTCACTAACATTCTTCTGTTTCGGGTTCACATACTTACTACTAGCGGAATTTGCTTTCGGCTTGTTCACGGTGTGTTTACCGATATCAGCCGAGGAGGTTTTAAAGTGAGATTTTGAAGAAGGTACTGGCCGAGGAACCTTGGCACTGTAGGCTGCTCTGGCCTGCGCAGTTCCAAGTCTTGGCTTCTGAGTTGACGAGTTTGTTTTTTTGCTGCTGTTAACAGCAGCTCTGTTGATCTTCGTGCCTGGAAGCTGTGGTTCCTCATCGCCGAAGAGTTTCCGAAGCGCTGACTGAGAGATGATGGCAAACTCTTGTCCGTCAATTATTTGGCTCGTGGGCTTTGGTGGATGTTTCTCATCATCAGGTCGGCCATCGTCAGGTGAAACCGTCGTTTTATCTTCTTGGTGAAGTTCCTCTAGAGGATTCAGCTGCAGAGAACAAGAATACACAATGATAAAATTTGCCAAAAAAGTTTTAATGTCGTAAAGGTTGAAATGGCCCAGTTGCATAAATCTTTTGTCAAAGGTGGGGGGGGGGGTAATGTCTATTCCGATGCTTTCCCAATACCCCCTTCAGCTGTGTGAAATCTTAGGCTTTCAGAATTTGGGATTTAGATTTTTGTATTTATTTTGAGTCTTTTCAAGTAACTGTTGTACTCATACTACTAGTTAAATTTGAGAAAATAAAGAAAAACTTTTGCAATTCAAAGTTGAAACTTTGTATTCATCATGCAATTAAAACAAATATGTAAAAGAAATTTATTTTCCTGTACAATAGATCAATTTAAAAATCATTTAACAATTACGTATGGTAAAACTTAAAAATACACAATTTTACATAAAGATATATAATATAATGATATAAATGGGCCTAGTCCTCCATCAGATTTTTCAAACATATTTTGAAGAGCTACCAATTATGAGTTAACTATGAAAAAAAAGAGTCTGGGATTATAATCCTATAAGTGGCAATTGTGCAGAAAACAAAACAAACCTTTTTCTGAAGGTCCCGCGCCTTTTGAGCCTTGACCAAGGCTCGCTCCACCTTATCAAGAACCTCTGCCTCCTCCAGTGATGCTGCATCACCATGGTTACCGACATCATCATCTACTAGTGCAGAGGAACCTGATTTTGGTAACGACTTTTCCTTGGGTGGCCAGGGCTGATAAAGAAGTGGACGTAGATCCCGACAGACTCTGTCACAGAGGTTTTGGCTGGTTTCTAAACACAAGTTGACATCGGCAATGAACTGCTCAACTCTAGGGGAAAATTTATCGGAGTTAGCTACATCAAGTTCTCCTAATACTACCTATAATAATTGCTACCTACCTCTCCTATGCCATGTCTGCTACCAAACCCATTCCCCTCCCAACCCGATCTTATCCCTCCCCACCCCAACCTTTCCCACTCCCATCCCACCTTCCCAATCCCCCACCCCACTCTCCCCCTCCCCACTATCCCCTCCTCACCCCACTATCCCCATCCCACACCCCCTCCCCACCCCACTTTGCCCCTCCCAACCCCACCCTCCCCTGCCAACTCCACCTTCCCTCTCCCCAAACCCTCTCCCAACCCCACCTCATTCTCCCTTTGAAAATTAGTTAGTAACTTTGTTAGGCCTAAGGCTAAGTTAGTTTATCAAATGACTTAAATAGTTTATCAATCCTGTTGATCGTGTCACAGTGTCAGTCTGTTCATGGATTGGCCTTCCTTCAATCAGTCTTCAAAGTTCAAGACTTCTTCAATCTGCTAATATTCTTCAAAAACAAGTTGAAGAATTTAGTTTTCTTACCTGTCAAAGTGTTCCATGACCAACCATCCACAAACAGATATTAGGAGTGCTGATGTAGCGCCCTCTGTTGATTAACAAATTCCACATTTATTTCAACTGGTACTTTGGCAGATATTGCTTTTATACAAGAAGGAACCACTGAAAACGTGAACCTTCTGTCGCCCTTTTCCAACTATCTCCCAATTGGCGTTTGCACGTGTAAGATTTGCTCCGTTTTATCACAATAATTTAGACCCTAAATTGTGAACTTAAAAATATTTAGTTTAGATATTTAAAATGTTAATTATATAAAGATTCGTAAAATATAGTTATTAAGACATGTAACTAACGTTTTGAAAGATTTTAACGGGTAGAAAATGTTAGCTGTTTTTATGGAGATGAAATTTGGCGCCCTCATTCGTTGAGTATGCATGTTTCTCTTTAGACTGGTCCCCTGTCTATATCCTGTCAAGGATATATAGACAGGCTCTAGGCGTACCACTCAAAGCATTTCATTGGATACGTTAATGCGTTGTGCTGAAGATCTGACGTCACACTTTGAGGCTTGCTCACGCTACCAACCAAGGGGTCAAAGTCGATCATTGGGGAAAATATGACGGCTGCACGGCCAGGATCTGGCATAATTCACATGCTAGCTCAAAGCATGACGTCAGATTTCAGGCTAGTCCCTCTTCTGTTTTTTTTTTTGCGAAACTTTAAAAACCCTTAATTTTTGGAGAATGATTTTTTTTTTTAAGTAGATAGGCATAGTCTAGTCTAGTAGTACTAGATTTGGAGTTATGTTTAATATTTGTAATTTAACAAAGAGCTGTTAGCATTTTTAGTAGCCCTGGCTATACTTTATGCCAGACACTGGATATCTCACCATATCCTTGGCTGTAATGGTCCGACAGTTAGCCTAGCTAGGATGATCCTATCGTTATGTTTTCACATAAGCGCTAGGATAAAGAGTGTACAAAAAAACGTAGAACTACCGTAGCTTGCATGTTTTACGAAGAAATAAACACATTGCACTGTAATACCTTAAATCTATGAATCTACTATGAATGTAGGAAAGAATGTTGTATCTGACCGCCACTTATTAAGGGTTTTTTGGGATTTTGTTTACAACCAATAACCAGTTAAAAAATGATTCCATCGATTTTTGGGGGTACAGAAAGCGAAAGCTATCTTTAAAATCCACTTTTATGATGGTTTTCGGACTTGATTTCCCTTCTAAAAAAATCCTCCCCTTCAGAAAATAGAAGTATCCTATTATAGTTGCCACTGTGCATGTACAATGACCGTGTTGGTCACTTATGGGGGAGTTGACAAGATCAGACTGACATGACTGAGGAAGTCATCGTATACCAAAAATGCCTGATTTTTCATGAAATAAATATCCTGGAATAATTTGAAGTATATGTCCATCATCATCCATATGTTCTCCACCATCATCCATATGTTCTCCACCTTACTAGGTCGGTAAGATTACATTATTGGTTATATTTAATGAGAAAAAGTGGCGGTCGGATACGACATTCTACCCTGAATCTATACTGTATTGTTATTATATGTATGCATTTGATCATAAAAAATATTGTAACTTACACTGTGTTTTTGACCAATTCTTGCCTTGTTTTGATCTTCTCTGCGGTTCGATTCTGTCCGCACGATGTGATGAAGTGTCAACACCTACTGTTCCATCCGTTTTCATGGTCATACGTGCAATTACTGGAGCCGAGCAGAGCCGTATATTAGGCCGGCTCTGGAGCAGAGTGGCAAACAGGGCCCCCCGCCCGACTCAATGTGTTAATTTGTGTTGTGCAATACAAACCCACGGCTGTTTCAGTTTTATTCAATATGTTCCATGGCAGAAATGCGCTATTCAATTGATGGAATGAAGATTTCCATTGGAACCATTGTCATTTGTCTCTCCACATATGGTCCTTTGCATTGTCATGTAGGCCCCTACAATTATCAGAGATTCCCTTAACAATTTCAACACGAATTAACACATTGAGTCAGGCGGGGGCGCTGTTTGCCGAGAGCCGGCCCAATATACGGCTCTGCTTGGCTCCAGTAATTGCACCTATGACCGTGAAAATGGATGGAACAGTAGGTGTTGACATTTCATCACATCGTGCGGACAGAATCGAACCGCAGAGAAGATCAAAACAAGGCAAGAATTGGTCAAATACACAGTGTAAGTTACAATATTTTTTATGATCAAAGGCATACACATAATAACAATACAGATTCATAGTAGATTCATAGATTTAAGGTATTACAGTGCAATGTGTTTATTTCTTCGTAAAACATGCAAGCTACGGTAGTTCTACTTTTTTTTGTACACTCTTTATCCTAGCGCTTATGTGAAAACATAACGATAGGATCATCCTAGCTAACAGTTAGCCCTATCTGCAAAAAAAACAACATTGTTTACTCAATCATAAATGTTTGGCTGTATTATGTGTAACTATCCGCTGTGGTACGATGGTTCAGTTTAAAACAAATTAGTGATTCATTCATACCTCGTTACCAATCAAATTAAGGATGATAATTGTTTCACCTAAACATTTTGAAGTTCTAACTGGTAGTTGTATCCAATTTAACATAATATATTGAAACATTCTGAAGTTCTAACTAGAATCACAATGAAGTATAATCTTCATTATCCCTAACCCCAGGTATTCTGGTTAGGAACCTTCCTGAATCCTCCAAAATCCATCAGTACACTTTGGGAAACATGCCCTTATCTTCAAAATGCACCATGCATTTTCGTTGATCTTTCATATTCAGCACTTATGGCCTGTACTTCTTGCCAGGTAGTAATTTTGTCCCATTTGAAGAGGTGAAAGTACCAGTTTCCAACAGTGCTGAATTTCCCCCAAAAAGTGCCCCTTGGAGGATTTTGCAGGATTTGGGGTGGTTAGGGTTATAGAAAAAAACGGGTGGCCAAATCTGCCTTTAATCAGCCCTGGAGAGAGCACCAATGCATCTAGTGGGGAAGGTGCTCTTGGGTGCACTAATCTAACAGCTTAATTCAATTTATTAACACCATAAATAAAAGCCTTATCGCTACGCCAATCTGACAGAATCACCTTGCTGGATCATTTGTGTTTGCCTCTGTTATTCAACACAGTTTCCATTCACATTCAAAACCAGTCAAAATGTCGATATACTTGCCAAGGTATATCTAGTGCACTTAAAAGTCGAACACTTTTTGACTGGTAAAAGCATTGTCTGGTATTGTTCAGGGTGGTCAAAATGACAGTCAAAACCAGTCAAAAATGCACCTGTGTGCACATTTGGGTCAACAGTCAAAACAGGCAGTTGACGGTTTTGACCTGTATAGCTACTTGCCACTAAAATGCAGCTATAGTAGGAGGGTTAATCTTGTATGTTTTATACCACATTTATCTTTACGTTTCCCCATCTTTCCCCGGCTTCCCTGCAGGTTGATTCCCATCACTTTACAGACTCAACAGCACAATGTCGGGAGGTTTGGATGTGCTAGCCCTCAAGGAGGAGGACGTGACCAAGTTCTTGGCTTGCAGCACTCACATCGGCGCCAACAATACCGACTTTCAGATGCAGCAGTACGTCTACAAGGTCAAGTCAGACGGTAAGTCACCGGTCTGTTGGTGTCGTTTAATACCTACACACATCCGAGCAGATAATTCTGTTCAAGCCCAAAGCAGATGGCATTCTGCACTGAACACTGAATTAACCCTAACTCCCTAGGCCCATTTGCTTACACATAACCTGAATCCTCCAAAATCCTTCAGTAGTAAAAGCAAGCACATGGCATGTATGCACACATGTTTCTAATCTGTGATATATGTACATGGCCAGGGACCCTCCCTGCATGCATGGAGCAATAAACAGTGTCCACTGACCCAAGCACTGACCTTGCAATCACTACAACAAGCATGGATGTACATGTACCATGGAAAGGCAAGTATGCCTAATAATCTCAATCCTCCAAAATCCTTCACTTTAGCAAAGAGCATATAGCATGTAACCTCAATCCTTCAAAATCCTTCACTTTAGCAAAGAGGATTTTGGAGGATTTGGGAAGGTTGGGGTTAAAGAAGTTGTTCTTGGTGGGTTTTTTTTTTTATCAACAGAATTAACATTGTGATGTTGGCTTTTGTTGGAATTAGCAGGGAGCTTATAGGAAAGATGAATACATTTTTGTACAAAGTCCAGATTATCCAAATAGACCCTAACCCCCTTAGCTATTTTGGCTAAGAACCTTCCTGAATCTGCCAAAATCCAACACCATGCAGTAAAACGCTACCACCCAACTGTTGGACTTGGCTGGAATTGGGACACCCGGCCCCATGCAAAGTATCCCTGTCTAGGCTATACATTACTGAGTCCATCAAAATCCAACACCATGTAGTAACACTACCACCCAACTGTTGGACTTAGCTGGAATTGGGACACCCAGTCCCTGTCTGGGCTATACAGTACCGAGTTCGTCAAAATCCAACAAATCCAGCTGTTGGAATTTGAATGGTTTGGGGGTGGTTAGGGTTGAAGTTATTTGTTATTTTATAAAATAATAATTGTAATTTTTCAATAATAATTGTAATTATGTCTGAGGCCATATTAGTGATAAAATCGGTGTCCACTCTATCACATTGCCCATTCTCCATTCTGCAAAGTTGGAATTTCACGGTGGACATGCCCTCCATTGCCCTGGTCGTGGCTTTGGTGACCCTAACAAAATTTTGCCATATATTTTCAGCTAAACCAAAGTGCCCTTAACCCAAGAAAAGTGGCCTTGGCCCCCTTTGAATGAATTTCCAAGCCCGTTTTGAGCCATGTGGTTTGCTCCATTCAAGGCTTGTAATGATATTTTGCTATCAATTCCAGTTCCAAAAAATACAAACTTTTGAAGGAGTCCTTACATCATCCAGATCAAATAACTTATTCCTGGATTTTTTCCCCCCCCCCCCCCCCATACAGGAAGCCACATCATCAACCTGCGTAAGACCTGGGAGAAACTGATGCTGGCCGCTCGCTGCATTGTGGCCATTGAGAACCCAGCAGATGTCTGCGTCATCTCAGCCCGCCCATATGGCCAGGTGAGAGAGAAAATATGTCATGGGAATTTTTAAAAAAATAAAAAAAGGAGTAGCAATGAAATCAACTCATGTGGGATATGATCCTTGAAGCTCTTGGATTTTAAGGGGTTGGGCTAAGATAATTAGCCTGTCATATAGCCACGCCCCCCTTGTACAATAACACACGTGCTGAGCAACATTGTTAGATTTATATGGTGCTGTGTAAACAGTGTGATTAGTCAATAATGGATTTTGATTGACAACTATGGATTAGCCAATTGAAAGGTTCCTTTATCCCTAACCTTCCCAAATCCTCCCAAATCCTCTAAAGTGAAGGATTTTGAAGGATTGAGGTTACATGCTACATGCTCTTTGCTAAAGTGAAGGATTTTGGAGGATTGAGGTTACATGCTACATGCTCTTTGCTAAAGTGAAGGATTTTGGAGGATTGAGGTTATTAGGCATACTTGCCTTTCCATGGTACATGTACATCCATGTTTGTTGTAGTGATTGCAAGGTCAGTGCTTGGGTCAGTGGACACTGTTTATTGCTCCATGCATGCAGGGAGGGTCCCTGGCCATGTACATGTATCACAGATTAGAAACACATGTGTGCATACATGTCATGTGCTTGCTTTACTACTGAAGGATTTTGGAGGATTCAGGTTATGTGTAAGCAAGTGGGCTTAGGGAGTTAGGGTTATTCTTCATAGTAATCAATTAATGCTGTGTAGCGTTACAAAGATTTGAACTAGAGACCCTACTCCTACTAGTCAAGTCCCTTTCCAATGTCAAAACCAAAATCCAGTCTAGCCTCGGGTTTTTAACCCTTGTAGCATCTTAGCAAAGGCAATGACAGAAACACTGCAACACACACAGAAATATCGAGAGTTTTTGTAATCATTCAGCCATGATGAGTCACAAGATTTTCAATTTAATCATTTGAATTTACGTCTTCCCTCCAGCGTGCCATCCTCAAATTCTCCAGCCACACCGGCGCCACCCCCATCGCCGGACGCTTCACCCCCGGTACCTTCACCAATCAGATCCAGGCGGCGTACCGCGAGCCCCGTCTGCTGGTAGTGACCGACCCACGCACTGACCACCAGCCGGTCCTGGAGGCTTCCTATGTGAACATCCCCGTCATCGCCCTGTGCAACACGGATTCCCCTCTGCGTCACATTGACATTGCCATCCCATGCAACAACAAGGTAAGATTAATAATAATCTGCTTAAGATCCCAACTACGGCTTGACAGAGTTGTAGTCGGGGGACCGATTTCATGGAGCTGCTTAGCAGAGAAATTTACTAAGCAAATATTTTTGCTAAGCAATATAAAACAGAACTACCAGCCAAAATGCGTACATTTTGTATGGAAGTTCGGCTGGTAACCAAAGAAATCTGCTAAGCAAATTTTTCTGGTAAGCAATTTTATCTGTTAACCCTCCTACTTCTGGTGCCTTTTTCATACAAGTTGATCCACCATTTGATACCATTCGCTTTTGTGGTTTTGAATGGTGAAATAACTGTGTACAGTATTGATTTCCCCCAAATGGTTTTGAATGGTAGGTCAGCTAATACAAAACCTTGTTTGGATCTTTCCAAATGGTAGTACAGCTAATACAAAACCTTGTTTGGATACTTTTAAGTGGTGAATCAATGGACCCTCTATGCATTTGAATGGATTTGAATGGTAGTAAAGCTTGCTGCCAACACTGTTCAAATGGTATCACCATGTGTGTACAAAACCAATGGGCATTTTGGTAAGTGGAAATTTTGAATGGTTTCAAATGGTCAAACAGTAGGAGGGTTAAGCAATTCTATGAAATTGGCCCCTGCTCGTAAGGTGTGCAATGGGCTTATGACCAGTCACTGACTCGGTCGTAGAGATCCAACTGTTGAATCTGTGACCGAGTGGCCAACTGGGCTGCGTTCCGCTTGCGCGAATGTATCGCAAGCATTCGCGCGAACGTTTGGGGACGGTGGGTGGAACCGGTTGTGAGTGCAACATTCGCACAACCGCGAACACCTCTGAACTATGTTCGCCGTCTGTTGCTGACGTTCGCCAACGTTGGTGGCGCACAGTTGGTTCCACTCGAAATTGTTTGCAAACGTTGGCGAACGTTTGCAACGTTCGCGCAAGCGGAACGCGCCCCTGGAGACTCTGGATACAGACAATAAAGCCCACATGCATTCGTGGAGTTTACGGTCATACAGTGTGCAGGGGTACAAAGATATGACACTGCAACTTGAGTCTCAGTCGGATCGTACAGTGTCCTGAAGACTTTCTTTTCTCAATATACAGGTTTTTATAAGTAATTCTACATGTACCATCAAAGGTTGTTATGCATTTTTAACTGCAGAGAGCATTGTCATACCGGGGCAGTATAACCTAATGCCAGGATTTTCTGTTCAAAGTAGAACAACTTCTGCTTTGTAACTCACTCCATAGCCTGGGACTACTCATTTAAACAACCCGTAACTCATTCCCTAGCCTGAGACTGCTCATTTAAACAACCCATTAGGATGTGATTGACAGTTGATTGTACCTTTTTCAGTATTTCAATATGTTACTAATCTTCCGTATGATTTGACAGGGTCCCCAGTCTATTGGTCTGATGTGGTACCTGTTGTCTCGTGAGGTTCTGCGTCTGCGTGGTACCATCAGTCGTGACATTCCATGGGACATCATGGTGGATCTCTACTTCTACAGAGACCCAGAGGAGGTAGGTTACCGTGCTGCATCATGATTTATCACTACTTGAAGGAACATCAAAGTTAAACCAAAGACGAGATATTTTCTTCGCCATCTGTGAATTTCAGTATGTTTAAGCCGCAATGACCATTTGCCTATGAGAAAGACTATACTAAGGCTCAAAACGTTAGGCCACTAACTAACAATTAGGGCAACCATTTTTTTGTTGTTGTAATTTTTTCGATTCAACCACTCCAAGTTTTAATGTGTATTACAAACTGATCCAGAACAAATTTTAGCTGTTTTTCCTGACATCTGCACTAGTTAGCAAGAACTTGTGCGTTTAAATCCCGCCTGAGTATACAGTGCTTCATCCATACATTGGTGTAAGAGCAAAAATTAAATCAATTGTTTTTCCTGGGTGAAAAATTAATCAGTTAAGTATGCATTCAGCCATGCATTCTAGTCTAATTTTCTTCTTAAATTCATACTTGAAACATATCTAGTATTGTCCTTTAAAAAAAATTGTTGTTCAAATTTTAGGCCGAGAAGGAAGAACAAGAGGCCCGTGAGAAAGCGCAGGCTAAGGAGGAGCCACAGGCACCTTACCAGGATCAGTGGGGAGCACAGGGTGATGTCCCTGCCCTACCACCAACACCACAAGACCAGGCTGGAGTCAAGGTTACTGATGTAAGTTGATTATCGGTAACCATGTCACCTATAGATGATTTTCAATGGGACATCAATTTGCTAGCGGAGACACCGGGGGTAAACCCCCTACTCTTGTACGATAAGTGTCATTGTGGGTTCTTTGACATGTACTGATGTTTGTAGTACACGGGACCTACGGCTTAACGTCCCATCCAAAGGACACAGCAATTATGGTTAAGTGTGTTGCTCAAGGACACAAGCGCCACGACCGGCTCGGCCGGGATTCAAACCCACATTCTGACGTCACTTGTCATTCATTCATGACTTACTGGATTAACCCTAACTCCCTAAGCATTGTTACTGAACAATAAAAATCCTTCAGAATCCTCCAACTGCCTTTGTTGTCTAGGGAGTTAGGGTTAAAGCAGGCCTGTCATTTCTCAGGATTTTTGCTGATTTCAGGATTTTTATTGTATTTATTTATTAATTTTTTTTTACAAATCTCCCTTTTCCTCAAAATTGTCTTGAAAGAAGAGAAGTAGCTTGTATTGTGTCCAAACCTCAAGTTTCTTGTTTATGGGGATGAGGAGAGTCTGTAAATCCTCAAAAATTAAACGTTCAGGGGGGGCCCATTTTTCAGGATATTTTACTTTTGTCAAATCACACCTCTGAATTTAAAGGGATAGTTCTGGTATTGGTAATGTTGGGAAAAACTGCTTTGACAAGTATGCTTACAGCGATATATGTGACCTGTTCTGTGAAAATGAGTCACAAGGCGCAAATTTCAAAAATTGAGATTTCTATGTGGATGGAAAGAGTACATCATCAGCTTTAATTTGGTATACGTTAGAGGTGTGTGACGTATTGCATTATGGAGATATGCCATTTTTAATAATATTTTGCATAATTAACACAATTGAATTCTTAGGAAAACAAGCATTCGAAAGGAAAACAAATGACAGAAATAAAACAACCTACTCATAAAAAATCATTGATTTTAATATGTAAATATATTAATGAATTTCGATCCTAATGATGTCAACAAACATGAAAACCCCAAATCAGATTTTCAACAACAAAAAAATCAACCTCTCAACATTCAATCGCCCATGTGCAACATGTGACTTATTTACACAGAGCAGGTCACATATTGTAGGAGTATACCGAGTTATTTGCATCAGTTAATTCTCATTCCCCAGATGCCGAGATCATAAAATTGTGCAAACCAATCATCCCTGAATTTTAATTTTTTTAAATTTTGTTTTCTTCTCTCTTTCATGTACCTACCCACAGTGGGCCGCAGAGTCCATGACCGTCCCTGCTGTACCGATGCAGCAGGGCTTTACCAAGACCGACGACTGGGCCGCCACTGACCCCAGTGCTGCCTCCAAGGATTGGTCTGGTACCACTTCAGCTTCAGCTTCAGCTCCGGCGCCCAACGCTGGCGACTGGGGCGGTTCCGGCAACAAGGACTGGAACTAGACCGTTACTGGCTGCTTAACCATCGAGAGCAGGGACCCCCTCCCCCCCCAACACTCCAGTGGACTTCAATTAACCAGAAGTCTTAGAAATTTGAATTTGGAAATATGCATCAGTTTGTCAAATAAAATTAAAACTTTAAAAAAACTGAAGCTAGTTTTACAACAAATTTACCCCAAAAAACAAAGCCAATTAAGAACGCAAGACTTAACGGCACCTTCATTTCGTAACAGAAAGAACACTTTACCGGAAAGAATACCGAGTTACGTATTTACACTGTCCGTTGTTCTTTTATAGGAAAAGGTTTGAAAACTGGTGGGAAGGGGGATTCAAAGAAATTAGTCACATCCTCAGAGAACTGTGAAGGCAACATGATTGCTCCTAAAGAAGCAAATAAAATGAAACCAAACCATTACATCTTGTGTCCTCGAGTCGTATTTTGAAGGGAGTGGGATATCGTCGTATCTCAGCGCGTATTGTTTTTGTGTGTACATCCGGGCTATTTTAAGCGAGATACAACCTTTTTGCACTGGCACGATGATATATTACCACATACTTATTTTATAGGAAAGCTGAATCAATAAACTTCTCAGCCACTTTGTGGCACTTTAAAAAAAAAATGTGACAATATACACTCGTATGTATTGTTTCATGTCGGTATCTTAAGGAATATGTTTTATTTTTATTCGTTTTCTAGAAAATAATGCCACACATATTCCCAATTAAATTGTCTGAACAAGTTGAAGATTACATCACATTCAGATCATTAGAAATACAATCCCCCCCCCAAAAAAAAAATAATAAAAAATAAAATGCTTAATAAATTTAAAGTAAAATTTGAAATCATCAATTACATGAAACCTCCAAGGAGCGCTTTTAGAAACTGGTACTTTCACTTCTTCAGAAGTACAGCCCTGAATATGAAAAATCTACGAAAATGCATGGTGCATTTTGGAGGATTCAGGTTAAGCTACGAATCTACAGTCCTTTGTAAATGCCACCACTATTCAACACTTTACAATAGACTTGCTCAAGCTAGGGATCAGTGATGATCTATTGAACATGAGCAAGAACAATAATATCCTACATGACAAGGTCATATTACCGTTGCTGCTGCATAAATGTGCCAGTAATTTTCAGTCACAATTCTCTGCTTAATGAAATTAGACCCTGGTTGTTAATACGTGGCTCAGAAAAGGGAAACTTCGCCCAAATATGAATGTGAAAAGTCCTTAAAGGGGGCAGTATCGTCACAATAACAGCAGACTTTCGACAGGGCATAGAATCAGTGTCCTTGTTCAAGATGAATGGCTCATTTATGTGGGGGTACTATGGTAGTCACTGAGTTAATTTAAAAAAATGGCATTTCGATTCCATGCCCTGTTGATCGTGATGATACTGCCCCTTTAAGAAAATATTTAATATAAATAATCAGTCAGGAAAGCTGTCAATCTACATGTTGCTAATTACTAAACTAGTATATAAAAAAAAAAATAAGTAATCGGAATGAAGCGAATTGATACATGTACAAATAGCATTGCACGATTTAGATTATTTTTCATGTATAATAACTTTCCCACACAAAATCAACATTGCGCTGACTACATGAAGACGGAACAGAAATTTAAAAAAAAACAAAGCGAAATAATTATCTACAATAGCGGAATGGCTTGTTGCCTTCACAAAGTGTGCCTGCCTGCTTTAACCCAGTCCACGGCACTGTACTCCAAATGCATACCTTCACAACCATCATGACAGAAGTGCTTGATGTTGCTTGCTTGTTCCAGAACTAAAAGCCATGTGCCAAGTACATATTCAAACATTTTTTTTTCTTTTCTGGACCTTGCACGTCAGTCTGTGGAATACAACGTCACAAATTGCCCAAGTCCATAGTTCTTAGAGAACTATGTTAGACTAGGTTATTACACAAATGCACTCTTCGTGTAAGTAACATACTTCTGAAAATAGCTTTAAAAAATTCAAATGAATATTTTTAAAAATATATATTACAACAAGCTCTATTTAAAGTTTCCAATATCTAGCGAGTACATTTGCCTGACCCGTCTTCCAATGTTACACCTACAGGCAAAATGTTACCATTAGCTATTACTGAAATTGTTTTCTTCATAGTTTTTAAACAAAATTCACTCAAAGGTTTTCTCCAAATATGCTTAATAATCAACCAGTTCAATTTATACTTTGTCCATGAAAATATACTATTATCTGTCTCATAACACAAATAAGGAAATATTTAAGTGAATTTATATTTTAATACCAATACTGAATGAAATCGTATTCTAAAGGCTCACAAAACCCTTAAGTCTCCAAATTATGTAAAACACATTATCTGTTTTTATTCTACTACAAACAAGAGATTATTTTTGTATATCATTTGATTATGACTATTTTCCCCCATTTCAAATAATCAAATAATGGTACGACCTAGGGGCTGGATTCCTTTACTATTCCGAGGATGAACTGTAGGAACTACAATTCAATAATTCTGAGTTTAACCCTACTTCACATGGAGGCCACTCCGATCCACAAAATTTCCAATATGTTCTTCACCAACCTTTAAAGCATACAAGCCACTGCTGTCCTTTCCAAGTAATCTTACAAAATCAACCCAAGGCCACTGTAAATAATATCATCTCCGATTACATACTCAACACACACTGAAGGCCATTACAAACCAGTCTTTAGTGGTTTTGTATAGTGGTTACAGTAAAAATATATGGTCAGGTTACAGCTGGTTGTTTGAACATATTAGTATTGCCTGCAATGTATCAATGAGAGACCAGTGACCACTTTACCCTACAATCGCAGTTTTGCCAACATAACCAATATTGTACCTTCCCTTCAATGTATATCATGATTCAAAGAGAGTAAGCATACTCATAGAAGCAGTTTAGCCAACATTACCAATAACCATTACCTTTAAACAGAAATTAAAAAGCAAAATTTTCAATTGAATTCCATTATATTTCACCATTTGTTACCACCCAGTTACAAAAAATAAATATACTTGATACTAAAATATTTCAATAAACTACATGTGTACAAATCAAAATTGAACTTCTTTGTATAATAACTTGCTTTTGGAAAACACAAAAACCACACAAACAAATCCCCAAATAAACTGATAAAATGCTGAATAATTTATTTGACTAATGTACAGAATTAAGTCCGGTTACTACAAATAATAAGTACTCTTGACACTAATAATAATAATAATAATGGAGGCATTTTTAAAGTGTTCTTACACAAGGTATCAAAGTGCTGTACATTATTACCCCTGCTCATCAGGCGCATAAATCATTCCTGAAACCATCTCAGCTCCCTGGGGAGTATACAGCTCAATTGCTGCCATTACAGCGCATATAGGGCTAATCAAACACAACAACCAACTCTGCCCTCACAGGTACCCATTTTACCCCTGGGTGGAGAGAAACAATTATGGTAAAGTGTCTTGGTAAATTGTCTTGCTCAAGGACACAAGCACCACGGTCGCGGTCGGAATTTGAACCCACATTCTGATGACTCAGCCATTAGAACACAATGATATGATAATAAGAGTAGCATTTTTGCTATCATGACCAGAAACATAATTCAGTGTCCCTCATCGGGCGAGCATTTCTTTGCAAATTGGGTTGTGCTGCAATTCCTATGACTGCTCTGACCCAAACGTGAACCAAAATTTGGGGTCAGCTGTTTTTTTTCTCTCAAGATTTTGGATTGTAAAAAGTTATTGTTTTGTTAAATTTGCTGTTACAAAAGTGATTAATTGTTCGCAGTGTATCACTCATCATGTTCCATTTCGCTAAAATTATTAACAGTTACAGTAGTATTCATTGAGCCAACTGTAAACTTGCTTCTGTTCATGAATCAGAATCATATTTCTGTTCATGACGACCAAAACGTGTTCCGGTGTCCCTAATTTCGCAACTACCAGCTAGCCTTCTGGGCCCAATTTCATAGCGCTGCTTACCGGTAAGCAAATTTTCGTGCTAACTATAGCAGAAAAATTTGCTTAAGCATAATCGTATTTCACAGGTTAGCAAGAAAATTCAGAGCGACGCGTGCGCATTCACCATGGATTAGTATTGTTGCATCACTCATTTGCTAGCAATAACAGCCAGCAAGTTAGCGTGCCTTTCTCTATGCTGAACGGTTAGCAGCGCTATGAAATGAAAAACGTACAGTAAGCAAAAAATCGGCTGCTTAGTGGCTTTATGAAACTGGGCCCTGATTTGAACAACCTGCACTGAAAATCCCTTTTAGTCCTTAATATAATAATGTGCAAGTATTGACAATAAGGGTTAAAAAATTCCTCACTGACCCGCAACAATTGGTCAATTTTTAAAAGTGTCTTTACAGTGTGTCACAGTCAATCTTCTCGTTGTGCTCTAAAGAGTTTCTTTATTTCATGTCATGTTCCTCTTCATTCTCAGCGGCAGACTCGATGATGTCAGCCTGGGTTACTTCTTGAAAGCTGCTGTTACTGTGAACAGTAAGAGAAATGAAGATGGACATGAGACAATTTAAAAAAATAAGCAGAAACACAGCAAGACAGTCCGACAGACGGACAGACAGACAGGTAAAAAAAATATGACAGACAGAAACAAAAAGACAACCAGAACGACGCACACAAGCAGAGAATAACAATAATCAACAACAGATTGATCAAAATTCTTGCGTCGGGTGATAAACAATTGATTTAATTTTGCCCTACACTGACGTATGTATAGCACTGCATACTCAATGCTTTCTTAGTGTCTGTGAAAAAAACTTCACAGGCGACTCGGGCTGGATTCAAACCAGTGACCTCCTGCTTACTCTCGACCACCGAGCTTGCCGGATGACAAATGGCTGGGTAGACTAGTAGTAAGCAGGAGGTCATGGATTCGAATCCCGCCCGAGCCACCTGTGGAGTTTTTTTCACAGACACTCGGAAAGCACTGAGTATGCAGTGTTTCACGCATACGTCGGTGTAAGGGCAACATCAAATCAACAACAATCAAAACAACATTTTTAAGGGAAACAGATCAATAAAACAGGAAGGATAGGCAGAGTTAAAAACATGGGTGGAAACTTTTTAATGAAAACAAAATAACCTACAATTTATTTTATAAAATGTAAATTGTACACACTTATTCATGCAGTGTACTAAAAAAATCTACATGATGACTGCGCAAAATAAGACTCATTTTGTTTCGTACTGGAAGTGCTTCACAACTAAACCCCCACCCCATATCCTGCAAAACCCTCTAAGGGGCCACTTCTTGGGAAAAATTCAGCACTGTTGGAAACTGGTACTTTCACCTCTTCAAATGGGACAAAATTACTACCTGGCAAAAAGTACAGGCCATAAGTGCTGAACATGAAAGACCAACGAAAATGCATGGTGCATTTTGAAGATAAGGGCATGTTTCCAAAAGTGCACTGATGGATTTTGGAGGATCCAGGAACGTACCTTGCCAGAATACCTAGGGGGGTAGGGTTAAAGGGACACTATCGTCATGATTAGAGCAGACTTTCAAAAAGGGAATGGAATCAGTGTTCTAGTTTAAGATGAACACAATGACTGCAAATTATTGGTATCCAAGATCTTTTGTTCTTGCTGATGGATCTTGTTGCACTCTGCAGGCTTCACACTTGGACAACACCGGGGTAGGGATGACTATCTTAACCCTCCTACTATAGCTGCACTTTAGTGGCAAGTTGCTATACAGGTCAAAATCAGTCAACTGCCTGTTTTGACTGTTGACCCAAATGTGCACACAGGGGCATTTTGGACTGGTTTTTACTGTCATTTTGTCCACCCTGAACAATACAAGACAATGTATTTACCAGTCAAAACCGGTCGACTCATTCTGACCTGTAAATGTACTTACTGCATGTCAGGTTTGACAGTGTTTGACTTTTAAGTGCACTAGATAGGAGGGTTCAATCATGCAATTCAATTTATCACATAATCCTAGGACAACACAAAACTACGGCAAATGACGATGGTGATCCACTGAGCATGCACTGTCAGTCATGAATGCTACATATTTCTACCATGTCCACACAGTGAATACCTTGGACATACAACTCCACTGCGTCAATCAACTGACAAAAACCTCCTCGCTATCTTCATCGTTAGCCAACATGGCACCGAGCAGCGAGAAATTGACGTCTATTACTTTAGGTTGGATACTCAAAGGTACATGTCTTGGCGAAGGAGCAAACAAAAAAGGAAAAATAGTTTGAAAAAAAAAAAAGCGATATTCACAAATACATTCTAGCTGTTCAGCTCTTTGAATTGATAGAGGATATTGAAGGTATGGTATATGATAGATAGTTTAAAAAAAAAAAAAAGATTTAAATCTAATTTGAGTGCAAATTTTCATAGTGTAAAGCTGATGATGGTATTAATCTTCCTTAACCAGTTCGCGTCGGGAATAAAAAAGTTTTTCTGGGCCCCTGTGCAGGTTTCTTTTTCCCACACAAACACGTTGATGGAAGCTTCCACGGCGCGTGGCCACGTCAACCGAGCATGCATACAAATATTCCGGAGTTTCCAATGGCGTGTTTAGACGGGAAAAAAAATTGCGTGTATACACGGCCTCCGACGCGAACTGGTTAACCCTAACCTTCCCAAATCCTCCAAAATCCTCTTTGCTTAACTGCAGGATTTTGAAGGATTGAGGTTATGTGGAAATTGCAGTGGTGAAGGATTTAGAAGGATTGAGGGCAGATGTGATTATTTGCTTGCTGGATACTGGAGGATTGAGGTTATCAGGTTGTGTGTAGGCAAATGGGCCTAGAGAGTTAGGGCTAGAGAATTTTTACTAATAATTTACGATAATTTATTATTTCTACGAAAAGTAGAATTTCCAGTTTGAATTTAGGAAAGAGTACTATTTCCTTAATTCCACATAAGAATTACAACAAATATGGATGCATATGGGTTTGTGACATCCTTGCGTCGGGTGATAAACAATTGATTCAACTTTTGCCTAGACCTTCGGGTGTATAGCAATGCATGCTCAGTGCTTTCCGAGTGTCTGTGGAAAAAACTTCACATGCGACTCGGGTGGGATTCGAACCCATGACCTCCTGCTTACTAGTGCAGATGTCTTAACCTCTCGACCACCGAGCTTGCCCGATGACGATTGGCTGGCTAGAATCCTATATAGCAGCAGGTTCTGCGATTGAAAAATTGGACGATGCCGGACTCGAACCCGCAACCTCTCGAATACCGTACGAGCGCTCTACCAACTGAGCTAACCTGCCCCTATGTTGGTGGGCGGTCCACTTATGCCAATTATCTATTGCTCTATGAGGCCAGGTCAGAGGCCAAACCATATCTGCCGAGTAGCCAGGGAGGGCTCAAGCCCCAGTCAGATGCAAACAACCTGGGTAACGGCAGTAGCAGTGATCACACAACTTGGGACACAACCCTCTTACGTGGTTGTACACTGTATATGTATGTATGTATGTGTATATATATATATATATATATATATATATATATATATATATATATATATAACTCTCTTTTCACCTATAGGGCGACCGCTCCATAGAAACGTGCACAAAATTCCCTCTTACCTTTCCCTTTTTTTATATATCCTCCAACCGTCCAAAACTCTGGAAATAAGATGTTTACACTAATTAGAGGCTAAGGAAGCGATGATTTTTAGACTTTATGACAAAATTATGACTTTAAAGGGTAGCTGAGCGTTAAGGCGTCCGCAACGGTCGCCTTAACGCAGAGAAATAGCAATTTCTATAGAAGTCGGTCGCCCTATGTCCGAACAAGTAAACATATATATATATATATATATATATATATATATATATATATATATATATATATATATATATATATATATATATATATGTTTTTGAAACCTATCGATACAAACCTATTGTTAAACCTGTCAAAACTCGTCGGTGCAGGGCAAAGATGAATCAATTAAAATATGGATGCATTTTCAATATTTTCTATAAAAACCTGTTACAGGCTTCTCATGTTTCTATGTTTTACAACAATTTCTCAGGATGATTGATACTTTACACCAACTTTACACCAAGTAATCTTTTTGATAATAATTGGTTAATTTGGTTTATCTGGTAATTGCAAAAGTTTCTGTCTTCACTTTTAAAGTGAGCACTATCAGTGCCCTATCGATCCGAGGTGATCTAAAAACAAGCACCCTCAACTGCTTATGCAAGGAGCAGATGCGTTAACCCTAACTCCCTAGGCCCATTTGCTTACACATAACCCGAATCCTTCCTTACTCCCTAGGCCCATTTGCTTACACATAACCCGAATCCTTCCTTACTCCCTAGGCCCATTTGCTTACACATAACCTGAATCCTTCCTAACTCCCTAGGGTCCATTTGCTTACACATAACCTGAATCCTTCCTAACTCCCTGCTTACACATAACCTGAATCCTTCCTTACTCCCTAGGCCCATTTGCTTACACATAACCTGAATCCTTCCTAACTCCCTAGGCCCATTTGCTTACACATAACCTGAATCCTTCCTAACTCCCTAGGCCCATTTGCTTACTCATAACCTGAATCCTTCCTAACTCCCTAGGCCCATTTGCTTACACATAACCTGAATCCTTCCTAACTCCCTAGGCCCATTTGCTTACACATAACCTGAATCCTTCCTAACTCCCTAGGCCCATTTGCTTACACATAACCTGAATCCTCCAAAATCCTTCAGTAGTAAAGCAAGCACATGACATGTATGCACACATGTGTTTCTAATCTGTGATACATGTACATGGCCAGGGACCCTTCCCTGCATGCATGGAGCAATAAACAGTGTCCACTGACCCCAAGCATTGACCTTTCAATCACTACAACAAATATAGATGTACATGTACCATGGAAAGGCAAGTATGCCTAATAACCTCAATCCTCCAAAATCCTTCACTTTAATAGCAAAGGGCATGTAGCATGTAACCTCAATCCTTCAAAATCCTTCACTTTAATAGCAAAGGGCATGTAGCATGTAACCTCAATCCTCCAAAATCCTTCACTTTAATAGCAAAGAGCATGTAGCATGTAACCTCAATCCTTCAAAATCCTTCACTTTAGCAAAGAGCATGTAGCATGTAACCTCAATCCTTCAAAATCCTTCACTTTGGCAAAGAGGATTTTGGAGGATTTAGGAAGGTTAGGGTTAATAGAGGAATCCTTGGATACATTGTATAAACGTACACCATTCTCACCTCGTTGTGGTGATGGTACTACTGTTGCTGGCGGTCATCTCTAACCCCTGGGGCTGAGCCAGCCCCTCCAAATCCCTCTTCTGCACCCTCTGCTGCCCCTTGCCGTCCCCCTGGGCAGACCCCACGTCGTGGGCCGTGCTGCCCGAGAACGGCCCCTCTACGGAATTTGGAGTGAGGGGTGTGGTGGGTGTGGTGGGTGTGGAAGGGGCTCTCCGAGAGGTGGAGTTCCGGGGCGGGGTAGAGGGTTTGTCGTGCTGGACCTGCATGTGGAATTTGTAGGTGTTCTCTGTGCTTTCCAGTGAGCCTGGGTAAGAGTGGATTAAAATGTTGACATTTTGAAATAAAGTTTATTAATTGGAAATCATTACTTGAAAGTAGCCAGGGGTGCGATTTGACAAAAGTAGCGGGCCTGGCTCTCCCTTTGGTCTAGAGGACAAATCCCTCTGAACCTCATGGATTGGAGGATTTACAGACTCTCCACATCCCCACAAACAAGAAACTAGAGGTTTGGAAACAATACTGGCTACTTCTTTCTTTCCTATGGTGTCTACTTCTCTTCTTTCAAGAACATTTTGAGGAAAAAGGAGATTTGTAAAAAAAAATCCTAAAATCAGGAAAAATCCTGAGAAATCACAGGCCCATGTAGTACATGACATTTGGTACAGGGTGAAGTTGAAATCAAATTTTCAAATGAGCATCACGCATCGCGTGGTGGAATAGGCTTGCGATCCTTATTGGATGCGTGTACACGTATATTTTTTACGCACACGCAATGCAGTATTTAAGACTACGCATGCTCTATGCCCATGGTTCTCAGAGAATCTGACATTATGGTCCATGTATGGGTGCTGCTGTCCGTCTATATACGTGATATGTGTCTGTGGACAAGCACAAACGTCGCAAGAATGAAATGACACTATGCATGGATCATACCTGATGTAAGATTGAGGGATCGGCCTTTGATAGTCGTGTACTTGGGGGGCGGGGAGAACCAATTCAAGAGAGACGAGACGATGGGCACTTGGCGGAACACACCCTGAGACAAACACAGAGAAATATCGAAAACATTTTTAATAGACGTTCATTACATTCAGACAAGACTGATGTTAAAATTAATATGAATTATATATTAAGTAAGACTAATTGCGGTGACACCATGTGTAGTAATTAGTTCTGAAAAGAACTGGAGGTTAGTTTCAGAACTGATTACTACTCAATAGAGAATTTCACATGGTGTCACCGCAATTAGTCTTACTTATCCTCTGCACCATGCAAAGATACAAGTTTTACCTAATTATATATTGCAAATAAAAAATTAAGCGGAACATTCATAATTTTGGTAAATATCTGAAGTGGACATGTAATATTTTTCCTCAATATGTTTATGAAAATAAACGATCCATATGCATCAGAATTCTTTATTATATATCTCTTTTTTTAACATTTTTTACAAACTTGTAGCTCTGATAAAGTTTGTTGTACACAAATTCCCTTATCCTTACGCTAACCCATACCACATGAAATAACACTGAACAATCAATTTAACCCTAACCACCCCAAATCCATCAAAATCTTCCAAGGGGCACTTTTTGGAAAAATTCAGCACTGTTGGAAACTGATACTTTCAACTCTTCAAATGGGGCAAAATTACTATCTGGCAAGAAGTACACGCCATAAGTGCTGAATATGAAAGATCAACGGAAATGCATGGTGCATTTTGAAGATGAGAGCATGTTTCCAAAAGTGCACTGTTGGATTTTGGAGGATTCAGGAAGGTTCCTAGCCAGAATACCTTGGGGGTTGGGGTTAAAGTAAACAAGAGACTTAACAAATATTACTTCAAATATACTTCATGAGTCTGACTGGGAGCAATCCCTAGATATGGTAAGCAAATAAAATGTTGCTAAGCGACAAAACATTGCTTAGCAACACACAGTACTGACAGATGGCTAACCAGCTAAGCATTTTTTTAAATTTTCAAGTACATACCTCCTCCATGATCTTGTGTTCATTCTCCATCTCAAGTTCCTTCTGTGCCTTGAGAATACCCTTCAAGACAACATCAGCCATGGAGTCAAGGAACTAGGCAGACAAGAGAAAATGGTTTATTAAGGGGAATGCCAAAACCTCAAGATAGCACACCGAGATGCATGGACGACAAATTCTACTAGGATTCAAACGTCATCATCAGGCCCTCCTGATCTCCTTGGTTTGATCCTCTTCTTTGATAAGAAAGGTTCATGATGCCGCAACACAGTGCATGAGCCAGGATTTAGAAATACAGCATCCAAATTTGTTTGTAGAAAACAGGGTGTCTTTACTTCCATTACTTTTGCATGTGTACATGTATTACCAAAAAAACCCCCCCCAAAAAAAAAACGGGTGTCCTTTAATCAATTACAGTTGACGTAAAAATTCAAACATGTACTACTTATCAAGCAAGTATATGATTGAATATTTTCATTGATTCAAAATTCTGCTAACATTCAAATGTCACACCCTCCTTAACCATCCGACTACAGCTGCACCTTACTGGCAAGTTGCTATAGAGGTCAAAATCAGTCAACTGCCTGTTTTGACTGTTGACCCAAATGTGCACACAGGGGCATTTTTGACTGGTTTTGACTGTAATTTTGACCACCCTGAACAATACCAGACAATGCATTTACCAGTCAAAAATGGTTGACTCATTTTGACCTGTAAATGTACTTACTACACGTAAGGTTTGACAGTGTTTGACTTTTAAGTGCACTAGATATACCTTGGCAAGTATATCAACAATTTGACTGATTTTGACCCTTGTAGTAGTAGGGTTAATTACAGCATTGGTTGGACAGCCTCGTCAGAAGCTTGCCTCATCAGAAACTTGCCTTTTGCTAAGAGGTTTGTATGAAGACGCAGCAAACCTAACCATGATACCACTTTCAAATAACTCTCCTGTTCTTCCAAATTCTGCCCACCCAAAATAAAAAATTTGTGTGGCCTGTGGTCGGTTTTTATAGCTCCAGGGTTGTATAAAAATACACTGTGTATGATCCATCTGCACAACAACGCAAAAGTGTTATTGTTATGATCCTCTATTTCTTTGAATAAATAAGACATTTAATAAAACAAAAACAAACTTCAATTCGTTCTTTGAGTTTGAATAACTCTTTTTATTTCTTCATTAATCTCAAGCATCATTAATCTCAACAAGAATTAAAAAATAGTCAACGGTTCAAATTTAAAGGGACAATATCGTCACGATCAGAGCAGATTTTCAAACAGGGCATGGAATCAGTGTCCCAGTTTAAGATGAACACAGTCACTGAAAATAAAATGACTGGATCATTTATGCAGCAGCAAGAGTAATATGACCTTATATTAGATGTAAGTGTACTGGGGTATTATTTTCAGTAATTGAGTTCATCTAAAACTAGCACGCCGATTCCATGCCCTGTTTATCGTGATGATATAGTCCCTTTAATATATAATTTCACAACATGCAAGAAGTTCTGAAATATCTTTCAGATCATGAAGTAATTTGCAAGGTTTACATTGATTAACCCTCCTACTTCTGGTACCTTTTTCATACAAGTTGATCCACCATTTGAAACCATTCGCTTTTGTGGTTTTGAATGGTGAAATAACTGTGTACAGTATTGATTCCCCCAAATGGTTTTGAATGGTAGGTCAGCTCATACAAAACCTTGTTTGGATCTTTCCAAATGGTAGTACAGCTAATACAAAACCTTGTTTGGATACTTCTAAGTGGTGAATCAATGGACCCTCTATGCATTTGAATGGATTTGAATGGTAGTAAAGCTTGCTACCAACACTGTTCAAATGGTATCACCATGTGTGTACAAAACCAATGGGCATTTTGGTAAGTGGAAATTTTGAATGGTTTCAAATGGTCTATCAGTAGGAGGGTTAATTAACCTAATTATGTTATGAATTACGGATAAAATTGTTTCAGTCAATTCAAGAATTTTATGACATTAATCGTGAACACAATACATAAAATATATCTTCTATAAAAAAAAGCTACAAGGTTTGCCCACTCTAGTCATTCCAACCTGTGTATTTTGGATGCATGTCAGGTTCGTGTTCGTGTTCATGTTCCTATAATCGCTACCTTGTGGAGTCCTATAACAAAAGGGATAGGCAAGAACAATTGGTCTCCACATGGTAATTCTAAAGGACTCCGTGCTTCACAAGAAAATTTGTGTACAAACCCTATGAGAAATTGTTAAGTACAGAGACAAAGGAAAGAACAATAGATGTCTCCACAAGCATGCATATTTGAGAATGTGTGTGTGTGTGTGGGTATACAGGTTATATTTCTAGTCCGCAAACAATAGATTGATCCATGAAGCCCCATCCCATTACATATTGACCATTTACAGCCACGATTACGTGTCCAAAAGTCCGACATGTTAAAATATACTACTCAAAACAATTTAGGGAACACTGGAATAATCTCAGTTAAAGCAAGATCATTTATTTCAGATAAACACAATGTTTCACAGAATTGATGAGAAACAACTGCACAATGAAACAGATGATAAAGGATGCATGTAGTGATTACACATTTCATGACATGACTACTGAAAGAGAGAGGGGGTTGCAAATGAAATTCCCGGTTCATGGAACATTTCAAACCTATTTGATGTTAAAAATCCGGTGTTCCCTAAATTGTTTTGAGTAGTATAGCTTTGATGACAAACATAACCAAGCCAAGATTATGTATGTACGGGAGGTGTGGGCTTGTTCTGCAAACCCTCCGAGGACATATAAGAAAGGGAATAATAGGTCCTCGGACGGCAGTTCCTTGTTCTTCGTTGTCCTCGGAAAACGGCGTGTACAAAACCAATGGAGATTGCTTCAAAAATTAGAGTCCAAACAATGGAAGAACAATAGAAGGTCCTCAGACGTCTTGAGATTCACGACTGTGTGTGTGTATGTGTGTGTGTGTGTGTGTGTGTGTACGTGTTTATGGTGTAAACCGAGGACACATAACAAAAGGGAACAATATGTCCTCAGTTTGCGCAGGGTGTCCTCGGTATGTAAACGTGTACAAATCTAATGGGAGAAGCCTCAAAAAGTTAAAGTCCAACAACAAAGGGAACAAAAGAGGGGAACAATAGGGTGTCCTCGGTTTACACCATATACACGACTGTGTGTGTGTGTGTGTGTGTGTGTGTGCACAGGCGTAGCATACACTATGTGGACTTCGGAACAAAGAATGTCCACACAGTGTAGGAACTCTGTGCACTGTGTGGACTTACACACGTCCACATAACGTTTTTGGACTTTGGAAAAGTACGAATATCTCTGAAATTAGAGATTTGTCTAGGCAGGTTCTTTGACTTAAATCGAAGGATATTATTAAAAGGGAAAAATAGAACGAAAACCGCTTTCAAAACACTCTTCTGTGTGAAATGGGAACGATTTTAAGAAATTCCTGTGCTTAAGTACAGGAAAACAAAGGAATGTCCACATAGTGATAGCAACAACGGTCTGTGTGTGTGTGTGTGTGTGTGTGGGTAGGCCTTCGCGAGGTTGTGGGGACTTATGAGAAAAGGGTAGGCCATGACACCGTATCTGTGGGGACATTTTCATGTCCCCATAGCATTTTTGGTCCTCACAACTGTGTGTAAAAGCGAGTGTATGTCCCCACAATTACGGAAAAAGACTGTGTGCGCGCATGGCAGCTGGTCGGCAGCTGGTCGACGGCCAATGGGCGAGTCTCATGTGTTGTGCCCACGCGTGTTGTTGCTAGGCAGTTACTATGGTGGGCGGAGCTTAATCGATCGGTCTATTAGTGCCCGATGATTTGATGATCTTGTCAATTTAGTAAGATAATTTATAATGCAGATCTTTTTAAGTCGCATACATGTTGCATTTTAAATTACTTTTAAATATGCACTGACTTCAAACTCCAACAGCTGGGTTTGTTGTATTTTGATGGACTCAGTACTGTGTAGCCCAGACAGGGATACTTTACATGGGACCAGGTGTCCCACTTCCAGCTAAGTCCAACAGTTGGGTTGTAGTGTTACTGCATGGTGTTGGATTTTGATGGACTCAGTACTGTATAGCCCCGACAGGGATACTTTACATGGGGCCGGGTGTCCCAATTCCAGCTAAGTCCAACAGTTGGGTGGTAGTGTTACTGCATGGTGTTGGATTTTGATGGACTCAGTAATGTATAGCCCAGACAGGGATACTTTGCATGGGGCCAGGTGTCCCAATTCCAGCTAAGTCCAACAGTTGGGTGGTAGTGTTACTGCATGGTGTTGGATTTTGATGGACTCAGTAATGTATAGCCCAGACAGAGATACTTTGCATGGGGCCGGGTGTCCCAATTCCAGCTAAGTCCAACAGTTGGGTGGTAGTGTTTGTGCATGGTGTTGGATATTGGCAGATTCATGAAGGTTCTTAGCCAAAATAGCTAGGGGGTTAGGGGTGCCATGGTCGAGCGGTTTAGTGCATCGGATTTGTGTTCTGATTAGCCCTATATGCGCTGTAATGGCAGCAATTGAGCTCTATACTCCCCAGGGAGCTGAGATGGTTTCAGGAATGATTTATGAGCCTGAGTTCAGTCAGTGACAACTCTTTACAAAAAGTTAGATTTAACGTATCATATTCATTGAAACAAGTAAGTTAAATTTAACTTTAATAATGTTAATTCAACACTTATAATACAGAGTTGTCACTGACCAAACTCTATAAAAAGGGTTGATTTATCACTTCAGTGTTGAGCAACTCGTTTCTCAACTATCGCTAAGTGAGACCATGATTCAGGGAGATTTTTTAGAGTCTTCTCTACAGTTCTGCGTTACAATGTAATATGTATTATGAAATCAATGAAAGACACAAATAAAAACTTAGGGACAAGGGCCAAAGTCATGGTACAGCCAAGCCTTTAAGAAGCCCGGCCACGCCCAGGCTTTTTTTTCCCCTGCCTACTGGCCTATATAATGAGCTCTGCTTGCCTGGGCTAGGCCCTCCAGAAGCCCAGGTTATGTTGATTGGCAGGTACTGTATTGTTACAGGATTAGGACTCACAAAAGACAGATTAGGAGGCCAGTTAGCCTAGGCCTGGCCAGATTTCTCAAAGGCTTGGCTGTACCATGACTTTGGCCCTCCTCCCTTAAATCCCTCCGGAAGAAATCCTGGACAGCACCAGTGTTGGCTTCCTCGTGCCAAACACCCGTTGGGTCGGGTGTTCTCTGTCCAACAGGATGATGTGCACCTGTAGGAAAAATCCTCCTCGTCGTAGTGAAACTTCTCATGATGAATCATCACCATTTTTTATCTTTTCCCTTACCCTTGTCAACTCCCTTCTCCTTTCCCGTTGCTTTAGATTTCTTTTTCTCCACCGCCGCTTTTTGTTCCTGGGCCTTTCTCTTCCTTTCCTCACAATATGAGGAGGACTTCAGAGGCGGGGGAGATGTTGGCAGTGATGAAGCATAAGTTGTTGATGATGATGATGATGATGATGATGATTGAGACTGTTGGTCGATCCGTTGTAACTCAGTTATCCTGTTCCTGAAGATGCTTTCGGCAATGTTTACTGTTGGGTCTGCTTCCACTTCGACATAGTGAGCAGCACGAGGAACTTCAAGGTTGTTGATGACGACGTGAGTTGGCAGTAAATCATCACCATGATAAAGGGCGTTATGTGGACCAGGATCAGTGGTATCAGTATGAGATGTGGGATGAGGTAGATTATCTAGGGTGGCAACCGGTCGATCATCAGCGTAGCTTGGCGGTAAAGACAAATCGACATCTTCATCAGGGATAATCTTGGATCTCATCAGCTGGTGTTTATCGATGGCATTCGGATTGAGCGGCGAGACGCCACACATTTTGAAGCCCGCTTTGATGTTGTGCACGCTCATCGATTGTTCAAACGGGATTCTAATGATCCGAGGTATTTCCCTCTTTGAGGTCCACAGAGTGCCCCTGAGCGCTTGGCCGACCTTTATAAATCTATCCAAGTGAGACGTCAGCGATTTATATACTGCAACATCCAGCGGCTGGCAGATGTGCGTCGTGTGGGGGACCTGAGCCAGTAGAATAATGTGGGCCTCACGGGCCACCTCTATCAGCTCTGGGTTACAATGAGAACTTTGGCCGTCCATCAAGAGTAGTACAGGAGTCTCCTCTGAGCGATCTTGGGGACACTGCGTCAAGAAAAGCTGCTTGAACCACTGGACCATAATCTCCGAATCCATAAAGCCAGATTCTGACTTTCTGTACACGCATCCGTCTGGGCCATCACAGGTGTAGTCCCCCCCGGGAAATGCCTTTGGGAATACCACGTACGGTGACATGGTTGTGCCTGCCGCAGACACGCAACAATGGATCGACACATGTTGGGCGCCCGCCGCCTGCCACCGCGAATGGGCATGATGCTGACGAACCGGTACGACGACCCTCTTTGTTGACTTGTTTAAGTCAACCATGAATTCATCGCAGTTCCACACCCGGTCTTTATGGGTGTGTAAGTCGTGTTTATCCATAATTTCTCGCAGGAGCTGAAAATATTCTCGGATGGAATCAACACCCGAGTATATGATCCTTCCACGATCGAGACGGTCTGGCCGACGTAGCTTGACAGCAGCCTCTGGGTGAGCGTTTCGGAAGCGTTGCCACCAGCGGTAGCTCGGCCCGTTGTCGCCAAACTTCCCGTCGCCAGCTCCTCTGTCCAGGCACCATGCATACATCTTGATCTGGCTGATGGTCAGTGGGAAGGCTCGTGAAGACATGTACTCAATGTACCTGACCAGCTGGTCCTCCAAGTCTGGTCGTAACTTGGGGGCTGTACCCATCCGAGCGTTCAAGGCGACCTTGTTATGTACCCTATCCCCCAACGACCTCCTTGGAACGCCATTGTTCCTTGCTGCCATGGTAATGGAAATACCATTGGCAACATCACGGAGGGCATTATCCATGTCTGCTTGCCTCCACTTTCTGTATTTTTTCTGTCGCAAAGCCGTTATTGCCTGAAAAAGATCAAACATACACGATTGTTAAAAGGGTACAATATTGGTAATTACAAGATTTAACAAATTATTATCTATAACAACAGTTGGTACAAGCCTTCCTCTATGATACAAGTACATCAATCAGAAATTAACCCTCCTACAATCAGTGCAATTTTTTTGAAACAACCCATTCAGGCCACTCCAAGCCATTAGCCGTTGCCAGTGGCCTCCTATGGTTACCCTTCTGTGCACTGTCACACCACTGAGATTGCAGGGTAAAGTGGTCTCCCATCGATACATTGCAGGCCATACTAATATGTTCAAACATTTACAGTGGCCTTGGGTGGCACACAGTTGATTTTGTAAGATTATTTAGAAAGGACAGCAGGCTTGTACATGTATGTACTGAAGGTTGATCAAGAGCAGAATTTAGTGGTTGTGAGTGGCCTCCATGTGTAGGAGGGTTAATCTAATGACTTCATACAAGAGAAAAGGGAGATTACAAAACTTTGCCATCCGGCAACATTTTGTATAGCTTTATTGAGGTGATACCAAGTATGATAATATTTTTAAGGTACTCTACAAGTATAACATGCATTTTTTCTTTAAAAAAATATATATAATAAATTGCCTGTTTTCAAACCTCCCCTGAGTATATATAATTTAATTAAACGACTTATTCAACCCTAATCCTGTCGGTTCATTTTTGTATTTTTTATTTATCGTCTCATACATTTTCTTTCTTGAATTGGGCTTGCCGTTTGTTTTTCAGTCTTGCACCAATGTTTATAATTTGACAGTAATATTATAAGGCGTGGCTAAGTTTGAAACTTGCCCACATATATATAATTTTTTACAACCTTTTTAATAAAAACTCTGAAATAATATTTTAACAGCATTTATTTTATTAACCCTAACCACCCCAAATCCATCAAAATCCTCTAAGTGGCACTTTTTTGGAAAAATTCAGCACTGTTGGAAACTGGTACATTCACCTCTTCAAATGAGGCAAAATTACTACCTGGCAAGAAGTACAGGCCATAAATGCTGAATATGAAAGATCAACGAAAATGCATGGTGCATTTTGAAGATAAGGGCATGTTTCCAAAAGTGCACTGATGGATTTTGGAGGATTCAGGAAGGTTCCTAGCCAGAATACTTAGGCGGTTAGGGTTAATCATATAATTTTGAGGTTTTATTTTCCTATGAACAGCCTTTTTTGATAACAATCACCCTCATACACTATAATGAACAAGTCTAAATTACGAAGTGCTTGACCCACCAATCACTGTGACAATAAAAACCTAACTTACATATTTCGCCATTTACCATTAATTCGCCTCTTAATTAAAACCGAGTTAACGTATAGACGCCACCCACTAATTATTCTAATTAATATAATTAAAACCACATTATTTAACCAAAAAAAAGTTTACAAATAACCTTGAAATACAACGAAAGATTTTGACTTACCTCGCCAGAACCGGATGTAGGCCAAAGTTCATGCAGAGTGTGTGTCGCCGTCGCCTGAAATGTGTACGCGGTGTAAAAATCGCACATGCATTGTGAGCAGCGCGCAAAAATGTTTGCGCATTGTATATGGTATAAAAAGGTATACTTTTCACCGAAGATGCTCTAACATCGCTTGGGGCTCTATTCATTTGCCAGTCACTCCATCTTTGGCCAAGGGAAGGAACAAGTGGCAAAGTTACGGGGATGGCGACTTTACGGTAACACACATTAGTTCCATATAAAAAAAATGTGTATGCCACATTATTACTCCACTTAAACATTTACACCAGAATCTTCTAGGTGTAAACCTATGAAAAAAATAGCACAAACTATTTTAAATTCAATGGAAAAGTGAATGCTGTTAAAAATAGTATTTCAGGAAAAAAAAAGAAGCATTTCCACGGAATTGGCCTGAATTTCTTACCTTAGATGAATCTTCCAGTTCCTTCCCAGTCGACCACACAAGATCAACGACATCGTCAATGGTGATGCCGTCGGTCACGACCCCGACACCGACGGCTAGCGTACCCGATGGTGTCTGTACCTCAGCGATGATGTCACCATTCTCGCCAGCCTGCAGTCGCTGAACGACCTCAGAGTTGATCTTGTCCAGTTCCTTACTGGCCGTTTCCTTATTCTGGGCTGAGTTGAGATATTCTGGTATGAATCTGAGAGTTATTTTCAAACAAACAAATCATTTTTTTTTTTAGATCAAACCATTCAATGATTATTATTTTTTATTATTTTGTAATTATTTTTTAAAGGAAATTTGAGGGGAGCACAAAAACAGAATTTTTTAAAAGCAAGATTTGAATCAGAGATAAGTTGGTTTAGCAGAGTGCCTTTAGGATAGACACAATAATCTTGAGGTCACAAGTTCAAAGGAAACAAAGCCAGTTCCCCATTGATTATACATTAACCCTAACCACCCCATATCCTCCAAAATCCTCCAAGGGGCACTTTTTTGGAAAAATTCAGCACTGTGGGAAACTGGTACTTTCACCTCTTCAAATGGGACAAAATTACTACCTGGCAAGAAGTACAGGCCATAAGTGCTGAATATGAAAGATCAACGAAAATGCATGGTGCATTTTGAAGATAAGGGCATGTTTCCAAAAGAGCACTGGAGGATTCAGGAAGGTTCCTAGCCAGAATACCTAGGGGGTTAGGGTTAAGCTATGAAATTCAGTGGCATATAGGGCAACGAATCTACAGTCATTTGTAAATGACATCACTGTTCAACACTCTACAATAGACTTGCTCAAAGCTAGGGATCAGTGATGATCTATTGAACAAGTTCATGAGCATGCCAACATGAATTTTGCAAGGTTCCATATCTGAAGCAGTGCTTTATTTTGTTTGTACTTTTTTGCATTCTTTGAATAATATTTCAAAACAACAGGTTGCTTAAATCTTGAAAATTTTGTATATTAGCCCTCCTATGTACAGTGCAGTTGCCATAGAATTGTCAGACCTTTTTTTATTATTATTATTATTATTATTATTATTATTTTTATTTTTTTAAATTTTTTTTAACGTCATCTTTAATGAGGGTAAACTCCGATCAGTGCACAGCACTGCTTTCCATGGAGGCCCTCAGTACAAATACAGCAATAACAACCAGATGTGGGATTTGTAAAGGAGGAATTATAATGTGCATAATCAAAGCGCCCACAATGACCTTTCAAGTTTGCTGTACTGTAGGGTTTTGAAAGGTGAGAAAACTGTCTGACAAAAGGGACCTATGAAAGGTTTCGAAAGGTGTAACAACTCTCTGAACAAACTGGTGTTGAAATGTTTCAATACCTTTCAAAGGGTATTGAAAGGTGTGGTTGTTCAGTAGCAACAAATTCTGGAGGGTTTTAAAGGGTTCATAATAATTGATAGCCATTTTGGCCCGTAAGCAGATTTTGAAAGGTTTTGAAAGGTCAAACCATAGGAGGGTTAAGGGGTAGTGCTGCAAGGAACAAATGGCTAATAATTTTGTTTTTAATCGCATTTTTTTCTTTTTTTTTACAGTACACCAGGAGCCAATTTCATTGAGCAGATAAAATTGCTTACCAGAAATATTTGCTTAGCAGATTTTCTGGTTACCAGCCAAACCTTTCAAACAAAATGTATGCATTTCCGCTGGTAGTCTGTTTTATACTACTCAAAACAATTTAGGGAACACCGGATTTTTAACATCAAATAGGTTTGAAATGTTCCATGAACCGGGATTTTCATTTGCAACCCCCCTCTCTCTTTCAGTAGTCATGTCATGAAATGTGTAATCACTACATGCATCCTTTATCATCTGTTTCATTGTGCAGTTATTTCTCATCAATTCTGTGAAACATTGTGTTTATCTGAAATAAATGATCTTGCTTTAACTGAGATTATTCCGGTGTTCCCTAAATTGTTTTGAGCAGTATATATTGCTCAACAGCAAGAATATTTAAGTAAGATTAATTGCGGTGACACCATGTGAAATGCTCAATTGAGTAGTAATTAGTTATGAAAATAACTGGAGGTTACAACTCGACGTTTCGATCAGTATGCTCTGATCGTCCTCAGGAGAATATTTGCTTGGCAAAATTCTCTGCTTAGCAGCTCTATGAAATTGGGCCCAGACCTTTATCATGTAGTGGCCATCTTGGTTTTCTAACACACAAGTCTATGGGAAATCAAAATGAGACTGGTGCCTGTCCAACTGTGATGATTTCACACTGATGTTGCGCTTGAGGGTCAGGGAGCCAGACAGATACGAGCAAAATGAGTAATGAGTCAACTGTCGGTAAGAGGGCGCTGTTCCTAGTGGGTAAATCCTATGTAAATAATTGTTAAGTCCTTTTGGGTACACCATGTATTGATCTCTTCTTGGAAGAAGTGATGGCTCTGAAAAGAGCCGGTTTGTTCTCAACTTTTCGACGAGTCTGCTCTAGTCAATCTCCTGGCGACGGCTAGAGCAGACTAGTCGAAACGTTGAGAACAAACCAACCGGATCACTTCTTCCAAGAAGAGATTATTACATGGTGTACCCGAAGGAACTTAACATCTATATCCACCATGCAAAGCCTCAAATCCGACATATACAAGAGATGACAAATATGGAAAGTGTCCTCCAATAACAAGATAACAAACGAGAAAGCAACTTACTGCACGACACCTAGTCCACCATGTGAGAGCATGTCTACAAACAATAGATTCTCTCTGGACTCAACTGCCTCCTGGAACTCAAATCTGTGCTCACATGTGAAATTCAATTGTTCCTAAGAAAGATATAACAGTATATACTCAATATTTATCCACTGTTATAGATAATAATAATAATAATAATAATAATAATAATAATAATAATAATAATAATAATAATAATAATAATAATAATAATAAAAATAAAAATAATAATAATAATAATAATAATAATAATAATAATAATAATAATAATTATAATAATAATGTGGACTTCTATGGCGCACGTATCCACCAAACTGGTGCTCAAGGAGCATTACATTATTACCCCTGCTCATCAGGCTCATAAATCATTCCTGAAACCATCTCAGCTCCCTGGGGAGTATACAGCTCAATTGCTGCCATTACAGCGCATATAGGGCTAATCAAACACAACAACCAACTCTGCCCTCACAAGTACCCATTTACCCCTGGGTGGACAGAAGCAATTACGGTAAAGTGTCTTGCTCAAGGACACAAGCACCATGGTCGCGGTTGGGATTCGAACCCACATTCTGACGACTCAGCCATCAGAACACAAATCCTATGCACTAAACCGCTCGACCATGGCATTCCATAGATATAGCTTTTGTTTATTGTCTCATCCAACTCTCAGATTGGGGCCTCTTATTTTCACGGCTCAACTTAACACGGACCTCTGTGCTTACAAACACCATTTTCTGCTTACCAAGGTTAGCACAGAAATTTGTCGCTATTCGTGTAAGCAGAATCCTCAGTTACGCAGAGTATGCATGAGCACAACGTTACGCTAATCCTGTTCGTAAGTTGATACGTATTACCATGGAGGAAGAAAACAGAAGGAGTCACATCGCCCAGCCTCTTATCTCATAACCAATTAGCACTTCGGAGTGGCCCATTGGAAATACGTTACGGCCACCCGCTGCGCTTACAAGTTTAACGACCGCGATAATCCCCTTGTGTACAATGTCTTTTGCCGCTCGGCCTGCTCGCGACCAGGATACATAATTGGAGGGTAGAAATCTGAAGCAAACGAATAAACACAAAACGTATGCGCACTACTTTTCGTGGGCTTTTTATATTGCGCAATGCATTGTCTTCAATAGCGATTTTTCCACCGAGTATTTTGGTGTTTTGATCGTCGAATTTGGCGAATCCGAAGCTGACTTACGCTAAATATAACATTCAGATGTTACAATAAAGTGTCTTTTTAGCAACTTATTTTAAGGATATTTCCGGTGATCTCCGGAAGCCAACCAATTGTCAAATTCAAAGACGTGTTGTTTAGCTTTTTATCATTTCAATCCTCATATATGTACGATGCTGTACACTGAAGCTATTGCAGTGTTGGATTCGTAGGTCGAGTTGGATCGGGAGCAGCCTTCCGTGTAGTGCAATAGGACAACGCGTCAGCAATGCGCGCAATGCGCATGTGCAAAGAAAGCCTGGCTGTAGTTCTCCTCGATAATCGGATTAAACGATTAGCGCTGGCTTAGAAATTTTACGACCGCGGCAAAAGACATTGAACCTTTGATATGCCTTCGTTGTGACTCCTTCTGTTTTCTTCCTCCATGGTATTACGCACGCGCATTGGTAGTACGCATATTCTTTTCGCGACTTCCGGTTCCAAAGCTGGCAATACTGTTTCAAAAGTGATTCTTGAGGCTGAATGCAGTACAGTATTTTCTGCTTTAGTTAGTGTTAATTATAAACAAGGTTGCACCTTAAAACAAAGGACAGAAACACCATAGTAATAAATGAATAATCATAATGAAAAAAAAAAAAAAAATTACTAGAATTATTTTTTTGTACTCAATCAAATTACAATTAGAATCTTGAGGCTCTCGATAAAGTTGTCAATGTCATCAGGGGTTGTTCCTCTATCTGTTTAGAAAAGTTAAACAAAAAAATACAAATCAACACCTATTTACATTACTGAAAAGAATATTTCTGAAAATAGGGAAGGTACAGTATTTGCAATATTGTCCAAAAAAGGTATGCTTACTCTCTTTGAATCAAGGGGAAAAAAACACAAATTGTAACAGTTTCAGCTGATTACATCATGTACTTCAAGAGAAAATAATGAAAATGCATTCAGATGTTGTATAACCCTCCTACTTCTGGTGCCTTTTTCAGACAAGTTGATGCACCATTTGAAACCATTCGTTTTGTGAAACACACCAAGGTGTAGTGTATCCACCATTCAAAACCATTTGAATGATTTATAAGCCACTGTGTAGTACATTCACCATTTGAAACCATTCGGCTATGGAAACACACCAAGGTGTAGTGTATCCACCATTCAAAACCATTTGAATGATTTATAAGCCACTGTGTAGTACATTCACCATTTGAAACCATTCGGCTATGGAAACACACCAAGGTGTAGTGTATCCACCATTCAAAAACCATTTGAATGGATTTGAATGGTAGTAAAGCTTGCTACCAACACTTTTCAAATGGTATCACCATGTGTGTACAAAACCAATGGCCATTTTTGAAAGTGGAAATTTTGAATGGTTTCAAATGGTCAAACAGTAGGAGGGATAATACTATGTAGAGTTTAGGAAAGAGAACTCTTCGCTAAATTCAAACTGGAAATTATTTCGCTTTTCTTAAACATTCAAAAAATATTTTCTCGGGAAGATTAATACCATCATCGGCTTTACACTAAAGCATGTTTTACATTAAAGGGACAGTATCGTCACGATCAGAGCAGACTTTCGACAGGGCATGGAATCAGTGTCCTAGTTTTTGATGAACTCGGAGACTCAAAAAAATACCCCACGAGCGCGCGTTGGTCTAGATAACATGGCACAGCGTTTTGTCCTAGCAGAAGGACGTATGCAACAAAACGGCTCCTTTGAAAAAAAAAGTAGGGCATAACTGTTATATATTTGTTGCTAGAATTACTCCCAAGACATGTTTTTCCATTCCCATGCGGAATTTAACTTTCCTACAATGACTTATAAATGGCAGAAAAACGACCAAACTATCACACTCGGTTTCCTTGAGACACAATTTTGCACATTAATTGCTTACAACCTTTTGCCGGTCACACTTTCGTTACGTCCTTCTTCCGGGCACACAACGATATTACCATGGCTACTGCATAAAGTAATGGGCCAGTGGCCGCATAATAATATTTATACAGCGGCCCAGGTATGATTGTATCACGCCCTGTTATGTTATCTTGGCCAGCGCACACTCGTGGGCTACTTACTTTCAGTCTCTTGAGTTCATCAAAAACTAGGACACTGATTCCGTGCCCTGTCAAAAGGCTGCTCTGATTGTAATGATATTGTCCCTCAATTAAAACTCTCCTACACATGAAGGCCACTTCGATCCACTAAATTATGTTCTTTAGCAACCTTCAGTACATACATGTACAAGCCTGCTGTCCTTTCTAAGTAATCTTACAAAATCAACTGTGTGCCACCCAAGGCCACTGTAGATGTTTGAACATATTAGTATGGCCTGCAATGTATCGATGGGAGACCACTTTACCCTGCAATCTTCAGTGGTGTGACAGTGCACAGAAGGGTAACCATAGGAGGCCACTGGCAACAGCTAATGGCTTGGAGTGGCCTGAATGGGTTGTTTAAAAAATTGCACCGATTGTAGGAGGGTTAAATATTGAACCATTTTGTTATTTCTGAATGACTAATCCTGTACCTTACCTTACAGCACTACACTAATACAAAATCCCCTAATCTAATTACACAACTCTTTGTTATAATGAAACCTGTGAAGGACAAGGCATATTAAAAACAGCACTACATTAATTTATCCCAGCAAAATCCCCTAATCTAATTACACAACACTTCGATATCATGAAACCTGTGAAGGACAAGGCATATTGAATACATTTCACGGTGGGAACAGGTGAGGTGATATGAATAGATCAATGTGACTTACACGATGCCGACTTTAGAGGACAAAACCGGAGACATACACCATCTTTGTCGATATTTACAATATCCACCTCAACTTTTGGATTCTCCACACACAAGAGCTCACCAAGCTGTGCGACAAAGAAAAGAAAGAAATCCTTCAATAATCGATCATCTATTTTGTTTTCATTTTATCAAGCCTGCAAAAAAAACTTTTTTGTTATGACACTCGTCCCCCTTTAGATCGGGTTGACATTCCGATTTAGTTTTCAGTCTCTATCTGACTATTTGTAATCTATCAAGTCTATTCACTTTGACCTAAAAATTTACTGAAAAGCTTCACTGAGTTTTTATAATCTCAACGTACCCAAGAATTGTAAGCATCAAGCAGTGGGCTCGGCATACTGCTGACTGGTCGTTCCTCCGTGCCGTCGTTGTAGGGTGAGGAATCCAGGCCGGGACCATCTTGCCTGTCGCCGTATTTGAATACTACTACTGGAGAGATTACATCAATCTGGCTCTACAGGTTGGTTGAAGGTAACAACATTTCAAATTAGTTTCAAACTTATTTGGTTTAAAAAAAAAAAAAACATTTAAAAAAAAACCAAAAAAAACAAACAAGTTTTTACAAGTATTTTTCACAACAAAGAATTTCATTTTCCAGCAATAAAGTAAAATATCAAGACTTTCTAGGATAAGGAATTTCATTTTCAGAGGTGTGATTGGGCAGTTTTGAAAAATCCACGTAAATTTTCCTAGGGGTATTGGGGCCGCTGTTGTGAACAGCGCTGGGGTGAAATCTATAGTTCTGAGCGTTTGCTTTGCTTTCCTTTATTGCTTAAATCTTTAAAATCTGGAGGATCACAACACAGCGATTTGAAAAAATCCGAAAATCCGAAAAAACCTGGACAAATCACACCCCTGCATTTTAGAGGAATAAATTTTAAAAACATGAATTACTGAAGTTATTTCAAGTTTTATTCATTGCATTACAACAACCACATAAATAACTGCGTATTATACTATGATTGTTTCAATGACTTTTCCATACATTGACAACAAATTACACTCAGAATCAGCACCCTTTCCGATTTAGATTATGAAAATAATGGAATCAAAACTCGATTTGATCATCAAGTGCAACTAATTTTATGTGACCACAATGATAAAGTGAACGTTTCAAACAACACGCCTTGGTCATCTTCAAAAGCATTCTGGTTGTTTATCGGTACGGTTTGCGGTAACACCTTGTGGGCGAAACTTCAACTATTGCCAAATGGGATTGTGGTTTCGATAAGAACTGTATTGATCTTACCGCAAACCGAATCAATACTTCACCACGCAAATCCTCAAGTCTTTCACTCAGGCCGAAATTGTGAAATCTAACCAAGAAAGATTGAATACTTTACAAACGTTTATAATAATTTAATAATAATTTTGATTTATATAGCACACATATCCACCAAACTGGTGCATTACATTATTACCCCTGCTCATCAGGCTCATAAATCATTCCTGAAACCATCTCAGCTCCCTGGGGAGTATACAGCTCAATTGCTGCCATTACAGCGCATATAGGGCTAATCAAACACAACAACCAACTCGATCTGCTCCCACAGGTACCCATTTACCCCTGAGTGGAGAGAAGCAATTATGGTAATATGTCTTGCTTAAGGACACAAGTACCATGGTCGTGGTCGGGATTCAAAGCCCCATTCTGACGACTCAGCCATCAGAAAACAAATCCGATGCACTAAACCGCTCGAACATGGCACTCCATTTTATCTAATACTTTTATTAACCCTCCTGTAGGTTTAACAATCAAAGACACTCAAAATTTGTATGTAACTCCCAACCCATTGACTTTGTGCAGTGCACTCAAATAAATGCAAGGACATGTGGCTATGGTAGGAGGTCAAACCAAAACCACTCAACTGTAACTTATGCAGTACATAACACAGCTCTGTGTGACTCTGCATATAACTTGTAAGACATACACAAGTGTGTTTGACTTTGCCACTATCTCCAGCACTCTTATACACATGTGTGAACAATTGGCAATGCAACCAAAAATACTCAAGTGACTGTCTGTGGGTGCGGTGCTTACTGGGCCAAATTTCAGCCTGGGCATAGGAGGGTTAATAATTATCTAATAATTATCTAATAATTTGATCTAATAATTTGATCTAATAATTCCCACCATTCAAAAGCTCCTTTTCTGAAAGATCACTTACCAATACTTGTATTGTTTTGGTGAATATCTCCTTAAGGGATCCCTCTGATATAACCTGGTTGCCGTCTTTTGAAGGCTTTTCCTTTGGGAAAAAATGGGATAAAAATCATAAAATTTGACATTATACACACTTAAAAGGAGCAGTTATAAAAACATCAATCAGGTCAGGAGAAAGGATATGTTTTTCCTTTTCCAATTAAAAAAAAATAAATAAAATATTTCCTCATGACTATCACAGGTTGGTTGTTGAATGTTTATCATTGATAACAAAAAGTAAGCCAATTCGTAGAAGCTAGTTTTGCCAACATTACCAGTGATGTACCTTCCCTTCTCACAATAACAAAAAGGACAGATTGGGAGACATTTGAGACGCTGGTGGCAGCAGATATATACCAGTTCTTTTTGTCATCGTTGACGTAATTCTGAGAATACGCGTGATATTGAGAACAATGGAAAAGAATAAGGCTGTGCGTTTTCGGTTACTACGGCAACCGGATACCCGAAATTGGAAATCTTCAGATACCCGGGTATCCGTAAACAATTTTCTAAAAATAGTTGCTCTTGTTATATTACAGTCACGATAAATACTAAAAACGACTCATAGCATCCCCATTCCCCACACACATACAAAAATAATTCATGTGTCCCACACTCACACTAATCCAATAACTGCGAACAATAGACACAGATACCAACTTGTGATATTGGCACAATGGCAGTCAACCCAAAATAAACTAGATACATCAAACAAAAGCCAGCAAATCTGTGAAAGGCTGTCGGCAAAATGTTACTTCTAAAAGAGTCTCAAAAGTTTACGATGACAACTGATTCTTCTGCTTACCGATATGTTGATTGATCCAAGTGAGTTGAGTCTTTGCTGCATGTGTTGACTCTATTCAAATAATAAATCAGATTTGTATTAATAGTTTTATTAATATACATAACAGCAAAAGAAACGTCAACCCTAAAAATATTTATTATTTTCATTTTATAATTAATATAATTTGTTTAATGAAGAATATTATGAGTATGGAGTGTAACACGAACACAATGTGGCAAATTTGGTTGACCTCAAAATTCGTCATGCATGACGTCTGAGGACACATAAGCTAAACATGTTCTCAGTCTTATCAAAATTTAGGGGGTGACGTTTCTTTTGCTGTTATGTATATAATAAGTTTTATTAATAGTATTAAACGAAACAAAATTACCAAGCAATAAAAATCAGTAGAGTAAAAAGGTAAAAGGCAATGTAATACATTTCTAATTTTTCTCAAACAGTCAATGTTAGAACTTGGAAAGTCAAACTAAAATCATTTATGTTAATGATAATGTAGGTATATAAATTGACAAAAACAGGTATTTATTGTCGGCTCAGTACTATAGAGTACTTTGTTCAACTAGATTGCCTCAGTACTATAGAGTACTTTGTTCAACTAGATTGCCTCAGTACTATAGAGTACTTTGTTCAACTAGATTGCCTCAGTACTATAGAGTACTTTGTTCAACTAGATTGCCTCAGTACTATAGAGTACTTTGTTCAACTAGATTGCCTCAGTACTATAGAGTACTTTGTTCAACTAGATTGCCTCAGTACTATAGAGTACTTTGTTCAACTAGATTGCCTCAGTACTATAGAGTACTTTGTTCAACTAGATTGCCTCAGTACTATAGAGTACTTTGTTCAACTAGATTGCCTCAGTACTATATGTGACTGGCTCTGGCAAAACCCTGAACTTGGACCCAATTTTCACACATAAGCTAAACATGTTCTCAGTCTTATCAAAATTTAGGGGGTGACGTTTCTTTTGCTGTTATGTATATAATAAGTTTTATTAATAGTATTAAACGAAACAAAATTACCAAGCAATAAAAATCAGTAGAGTAAAAAGGTAAAAGGCAATGTAATACATTTCTAATTTTTCTCAAACAGTCAATGTTAGAACTTGGAAAGTCAAACTAAAATCATTTATATTAATGATAATGTAGGTATATAAACTGACAAAAACAATCTTTTTTAAAAATTGCTTTAAACAATGTAGGTATTTATTGTCGGCTCAGTACTATAGAGTACTTTGTTCAACTAGATTGCCTCAGTACTATAGAGTACTTTGTTCAACTAGATTGCCTCAGTACTATAGAGTACTTTGTTCAACTAGATTGCCTCAGTACTATAGAGTACTTTGTTCAACTAGATTGCCTCAGTACTATAGAGTACTTTGTTCAACTAGATTGCCTCAGTACTATAGAGTACTTTGTTCAACTAGATTGCCTCAGTACTATAGAGTACTTTGTTCAACTAGATTGCCTCAGTACTATAGAGTACTTTGTTCAACTAGATTGCCTCAGTACTATAGAGTACTTTGTTCAACTAGATTGCCTCAGTACTATATGTGACTGGCTCTGGCAAAACCCTGAACTTGGACCCAATTTTCAAAAGTGAGATTTTGGTATAGTTTGATTTTCTAGGTTTTCCTCTTTCATTTGACACCAGATTTGTAGAAATCAGAGAAAAAAAAGAAAAAAAAATTCTTATAACAAAAAAATATAATAATTTTTTTCTGATTTCTACAAATATGATATCAAATGAAAGATGAAAATCTAGAGAATTAAACTATACCAAAACATAAAAAAATAATAATAATCTGATTTCTACAAATCTGTAGAAAAAAAGTTATTAGATTTTTTTTCTTATATTATAAGACAATTTTAATTTAGCTATTTACACCCACACACCAACTCCTCAATTTGTATGGTGTAAACCCCCCCTTTTGTTGTCGTATCCCTTTGTGTATTGTCCTATTTTTACCCTAGCTTTACTACAAGCTGCCACCTCTACCTATTGTGTGGCTCAATAATCCCTCCTTTGTTCACTTCTGATACTCCTATTGGCTTTTCTAGACTGATGCTTATCTTTAATTGGCTACTATTTTCCCGCCTTTTTGGATCCCACCCCATAATCCTTTGCTTTCCCTTTTCACTATAAATGGATGTGCTTTATGTTTGTACTCTGTCAAAGCCTCTGATGAAGGTCCGGTTTGGATCGCAAGCGAAGGCCACCCTCCTGATTTAATTTATATATATATATATATATATTTCTGATTTCTACAAATATGGTATCAAATGAAAGAGAAAAATCTGGAGAATCAAACTATACCAAAATCTCACTTTTGAAAATTGGGTCCAAGTTTAGGGTTTTGCCAGAGCCAGTCACGTATAGAGTCCTAAGAACAACAGCTGAAATGTGGCAATTAGGACTTATACAACTGAGATGACCTAAAGGTACTAAACCAACAATAAAACAATTTCAATATAATTTGAAAACAATCCAAAGGAGATGTTGAATTCAAGTCACTTGTATTTCTACAGGAAAACTGTCACTTTTCAGAACGAATTGAGACTGGATCACCCATGAATCACAAAAACCAAGCAACATTAAATGGAAGATTTAATGGAAATTCAGAATGTTAATTGTGAAAATCATCTAATTTTGCCCTTCAACAATGAATATTTGAATATAAAGACTTACTAAATCTGCAGCATGTTTGAGTTTAGCCACGATTCCCCTGTAACCAAGACACTGCAAGCTCAGCCACAGGGGTAAGGCACTAAGACGATTATGGATCTGTGACGATCCTATACCTGCTGCTAAACTCTACAAATATTACAAAGGAAACAATTTTGTTTTCAAAAATACTATAAAAAATTTTTTTTAAATATCATTAATACAGGGGAGTGATTGGGCAGTTTGGAAAATTCCACGTAAATTTTGCTAGGGGTATTGGGGCCGGTTGTGAACAGCACTGGGGTGAAATCTATATTTCTGAGCTTTCATTTATTGCTTCTTCTTCTTCTTTTGTTCCAAAGCCTACGGAGGCCATAGGAGTGCATTTGATGCCGCAACCCTGTTTCTCCAGACCATGCTGTCCATCGCTTCTCGAGTTGCCTCAATTGATGTTAAGCCTGTCCAGTCTCGAATATTTTGCAACCAGCACAATCTGGGTCTACCTCTTCCCCTGTTTCCAGGTGCCCTACCATGTAGTATGTTGTCCGACAATGGGAGTAGGTCATTATGTCTTGTAACATGACCAAACCACCGCAGTTTACGTTTCTTTATGACTGAGAGAAGCGTTTCCACGTTTGTCACTTTCCGATATATCTCTTCCTTAACTGAAAGATTTGTTCTATATGCTGTGTATGGTATTCTCAGGATCTTTCTGTAGCATTTCATTTCGAAAGCATTTATTTTATTTTCTGTAGCCTTATCGATTGTCCAAGATTCGCAACCATACAAAGCTGTGGCGAGTGTTATTGCTCTACATAGCCGGATCTATTGCTTAAATCTTTAAAATCCAGAGGATAACATTACCATTTGTAAAAATCCGGAAAAATCACACCCCTGTTAATAAAAAATTGTAGATATTTTTCAATTGAAATTATGAATTCCAAATAAATATTTGTTTAAAAACATATTTTACATCGATAATATTTGTGAAAATTATGAGAAATGGAACGACAGAAAAACGTCTGAATGTATTTAAGTGGAAAATCACTTACCATTGCAGGATCTGTACTCTTATACAAGGTCTACATCAGCAACAGTCAAGGAATCCGTTAAATCTCTTTTTTTCTCTCTTCTCTTTTTTTTAAATCCATGATCAACAAACTTGTTGATTGCTGATTATTTTCCTAGACCAGTTGGTTTCTAAACCTTTTTTACTAGCCATTCTATAATGGTTTGGTATCCAATTCAACCCCTGGAGTCAGTGCATATTCAAGTCAATTTACAATTTTAATAAAAAATGTCTGTAAATGCATCCAAGAATCAAGAGAATATGTATAAAAACCAACTAGCGAAAGTTTCAGCTTATCGTTTCCCAGAACCACACAACTCAAGAGAGATTATTACTTAGTGTCACCACAAACCTACTCTATTAGCACTTTCCACCATGCAAACTTCTAAGTCTTATTTAACACAAATCCACATGGCGGACCTGCTTAAGTATGAAGCAACTTGAAATCTAAGCCAACCATTAAGCAGTATATGAAAGGATACGACTGACGTAACACCGGGCAGGCCCAGCCATACACCAGGCTGAAGGGTCAGGCTGTTAACTCTCTTTGCTGCCTGCAATCAAAATGACACAAATGTGAGTGACCAAATGACACAAATGTGAGTGACCAAATGGCACAAATGTGAGTGACCAAATGGCACAAATGTGAGTGACCAAATGGCACAAATGTGAGTGACCAAATGACACAAATGTGAGTGACCAAATGACACAAATGTGAGTGACCAAATGACACAAATGTGAGTGACCAAATGGCACAAATGTGAGTGACCAAATGACACAAATGTGAGTGACCAAATGACACAAATGTGAGTGACCAAATGGCACAAATGTGAGTGATCAAATGACACAAATGTGAGTGACCAAATGGCAGAAATGCGAGTGATCAAATGGCACAAATGTGAGTGATCAAATGACACAAATGTGAGTGGCCAAATGACACAAATGTGAGTGATCAAATGGCACAAATGTGAGTGACCAAATGACACAAATGTGAGTGACCAAATGACACAAATGTGAGTGATCAAATGACACAAATGTGAGTGATCAAATGACACAAATGTGAGTGATCAAATGACACAAATGTGAGTGACCAAATGGCACAAATACGAGTGATCAATCAAATATACCACAAGAGGGCGCTGTAAAAATGACCTTTTAGGGAATGAACAGAAGTGATGCTCATATAGCGCTTTATACACGATGTCTCAAAAAGCTTCACATTATGAGTCCCCTGGTCATCAGGCTATGATTGAGATCAGCTGATTGAGATCAGCGTGACCTAACCTCTACCCTCACATGTATACTCCTCTGTGGAGAGAAGCAATTATGGCTTGCTTCCAAAGGACACAAGCACACCACGACCAGCCTGATTAGGATTCAATGCCACATTTACGATGACTCATTTACGACTGCCACATAAGTCCGATGGCCCAGAAACAATGCCTCGACACCTTGGCCACGGCAGAGACAAATTTTTACAGTAATAAATTTACTGAATTAACCAATATTACAAGTTATGAAATGGTACAATTTTACAAATTTAAATGCATAAAACTAGGTAAAGAATAAAAAGCATTTTACTTACCAAAACTGAGGTAGGAACTGTTCCAAGTGCCAGAGTTGCTAAGTTGTGACTGCACAAACGAAAAATTTTGCAATTTGTTAAAACAAATCATCTTATATTTTGCAGATTAACCCTTTAGAACCTTCTCAAATCCTGCAAAATCCTCTTTGCTAAAGTGAAGGGTTTTGAAGGATTGAGGTTACATGCTACATGCTCTTTGCTAAAGTGAAGGATTTTTGGAGGATTGAGGTTATTTGGCATGCTTGCCTTTCCATGGTACATGTACATCCATGTTTGTTGTAGTGATTGCAGGGTCAGTACTTGGGTCAGTGGACACTGTTTATTGCTCCATGCATGCAGGGAGGGTCCCTGGCCATGTACATGTATCACAGATTAGAAACACATGTGTGCATACATGTCATATGCTTGCTTTACTACTGAAGGATTTTGGAGGATTCAAGTTATGTGTAAGCAAATGGGCCTAGGGAGTTAGGAAGGATTCAGGTTATGTGTAAGCAAATGGGCCTAGGGAGTTAGGAAGGATTCAGGTTATGTGTAAGCAAATGGGCCTAGGGAGTTAGGAAGGATTCAGGTTATGTGTAAGCAAATGGGCCTAGGGAGTTAGGGTTAATAACAAACAAAAAACACATAAGAGACAGACAGACAAACAAACAGATACAGGAGGAAGACCTACCCTTCAACATGCAGCCAGATCCCATACTCATCACAGATGGTCTTGAGACGATTCAGATTGTCCGTGTGACCAGCATGGGGTGTGCCAGCATTAGCAACGACCATCAGCGGTACCTTGGAAGAACCTTCATCATCTTTGATCAGTCTCTCTAAGGTGGCTATGTCCTGTATCAGAAGAGAAAACGAAGGGGGGGGGGGGGGGGGGGGGTAATTATTTTAATAAATAGAGGAATTATCTGTTGCAAACTGCTTGCAAACCTAAAGGACCTGTAGTATAAATGCAAAATATTTGGTACAAATATTTTGGTGGGACTAGGATCCTAGTCACACCAGTTTCCCGAGTACACGCTTCAATGCACTAATCCTCCAGCATCCAGTCATCGTGCGATCCTCCAGCAGTCTACTTAAGCAGCAGCATTTCCCAGAGTCCGGCATTCTCCTGAAGGTGATCAGAGCGTACTGATCGAAATGTCGAGTTGTAACCTCCAGTTCTTTTCAGAACTAATTAATACTCAATAGAGAATTTCACATGTGTCACCGCAATTAGTCTTACTTATCCTCTTCACCATGCAAAGCTACAAGTTTTACCTATTTGGTACATGTTTGGTACATACAAAAATGGGAATATTTACCAGATTGATGTCCTAAACGACACAGGCAATGTACTATTAATAAGTCTTGTTCCCTAAGAAATATATTCCCAATTTAATTTGTTATTTATTTCTTCATTACATACCTTTTGTGTGTTTTTAATTTATTTTTTTTTATGTAAAAACTTTGTTTTAAATGTTCACATCTACAATATTCAAGAACCTTGGTTCAATGAGTAAAAAATTTAATAATCACACCCACTACCCCTCAAAAAATAAATCAATCAATCGAATAAAATAAATTAATAAATAAAATTTAAAAAAAAATTGTATCTTGTTTTAACCCTCCTATGACTGCAAGGGTCAAAATCAGTCAAAATGTTGATATACTTGCCAAGGTGTATCTTGCGCACTGAAAAGTCAAACCTTACGTGTAGTAAGTACATTTACAGGTCAAAATGAGTCAACCGTTTTGGACTGGTAAAAGCATTGTCTTGTATTGTTCAGGGTGGTCAAAATGACCCAAAATGCCCCTGTGTGCACATTAGGGTCAACAGTCAAAACAGGCAGTTGATTGATTTTGTCCTCTATAGCTACTTGCCACTAAAGTGCAGCTATAGTAGGATGGTTAATCCTGCAATACATAGCATGCTTACCATTGTATGCTGTGATCCAAAGACTGTGTTGCAAGGAACAGCACATAAACTCGACAGTGGAAGCCCCAACTAAAAAAAAAAACCAGAAATACATTCATATCAATAGAGACCTCGTTTCATACAATTTTGGATGATAATTTTAACATTTATAAATCGAACAACATTTGCAGATCTATGTGTTTTCACAATTTCTTATCAGTTTCTGCAACAGAAGGACACAAATAACTGAAATGGCTTTTATATTTTTTTTTTATTTTTTTAAATTCATGAAATGAAAACAGGAAGGTCAGCTGTGGTTTCCCAACACAACGCCAAAAGCTCTGTTCCAGTGAACAAGCAGGAACGCCATCTTACCTGTGTACATATGTACTGTCCCAGCCCAGGCCTGGCAGCAGCACTGATGTAGATTATAGGAGGCTTAGTGTAAAGTGCATTGAACCCATCCGTGCCGTATTTGTCGTATTTACTACTGAGCGCCAGACGGCAGACTCGTAACAGACCGTCACGGTTATCGGAATGGAAATAAGCTGAGGAATCATCAAACCTAGAAAAATGTACAGATTCAAAACATAATCAATTTTAGCACTATTATTTTATTTCATTTTTTGTTTCAATTTTGCTATTCATCTGGCAGTTTTAAAAGGGGTTCATTGCACTATGTTGAAAAGTTCAGAAAACATGCCAAATTTAACTTTGTGTTTTGTTTAAAATAATATTTTTTTTAAAACACCCACATCCAATGCTTAATTTGTAAGATTGATAAATAACAGCAAAAATCTTTGCAATTTGGTGTAAAATTTGCTAATGAAGCCCACAAGAGGGAAAAACAAATGTGCTACGCATCATGTCAGGGAGTACGGCACATTAGGTGCCATCAACAAAAACCACCCATGTGCTGTTGTAATTCTGTCAAGAATATATCGCCCTCTACAGACCATGTCACAGGTTTGCACCCGGAGTGTCCATGAGAGTACGAGGACAATTTCGTGGCAGGCAAATGGTGTACATGTTCATATGTGCAGTGTGTACATGTTCTACTTTGATCTCCACATAACATCAAATATTGTGAAAAATTACATGAAAATAATATTTGAGATATAGCGCCGTACTTCATACTTGACAAAAATACACCAACAAAATGAAACATAATAAGCTTGGGCGATAACACGATAATATCGAATATCGCGATACCTTTTTTATTCGATTATGATATCAAGAACCTTTTTAAGTTATTGAGATATCGGCAAATCGCAATTTAAAAAAAATATATCATGATTAAATAAAATCGCCATTGTGAATCAAGTCAGAAATTCCATGGAAACAAAATTAGTACAGTCTTTTCAGCTTTTGGAAGTGAGAAACAAAAGCAAACTACTTCAGAAGTACATACACGCTCTGCAAATGAATTTGCGATTTATTGTGATGCTTGTAGAGGGGTACATACCTGTGGTTATCGGCTCTAAAGCAATCATGCATGAATGAAAAAAATAATCGCGATACTATCGAAAATCGCGATATATGTTTGCCAATATATCGTGGATGGAAAAAAAAAAAAAAAATTTAAAAAAAATAATAATAAAAATCGATATTGCCCGAGCTTACATAATGTTAACATCTCCTCAACAATGATTAGACGGTGTCTGTCATAGACTAGTGTACAGCCTTTACTAGTCACTGTTTGACCTCTGAGGCTCTTTTGTAAACAAGTGATGTCATGTGTCACATGATCTATAGTGGGCGGGGTCTACTCACCTAAATATCCTGGATAGCCACAGTGTTGTGTCTGAGACGATGCGATTGGTCAGTTTCTTGAGGTGGGCGGGGTCGAGGGTACTGCAGTAGGCGGCTATGCTCTGCCCGAGCATCGCTACTTGAGCGGCTTTGTCTAAACAACTTGGGGCCGACGATCTGGATAAGAAAATCATTCGTGAAATTTGTGAAATAATTTCCAAGATGAATTTCTGTCAATCCAATTGAACGTGAAGAATCTGAACGATTGTTTTCAGTATTTTCTCATTAGACACAATGAAAGACGATGAATATTTCACTGGTTGATTTTTTGATACATCTTGATTCTTGTATGGCTGCATTTACAGACATTTTACCAAACGTGTGTATTAGCTTTAAGGCCAAAAGAAATAAAGTCTCTGGTTTCTGCACGCGTCGACTCACACCTGCGCATCGGTATTTTTAATTTTCTTTTTATTTGCTGTGAAACAATGTCCAATTGCAGCCGAAATTGCTGGATCGATTGGAATTCTTGCCGTGTTGTGCTTTAAATGACTTTTTCACATAGGGGTATGAACGTTTGTCTGATTTGTGATGCCTCTCTTAGCCACACCGCACCGATTTTGAAGCCGACCGATGACCAAAAACCAGACTTTTTTTCTTTTGGCCTAAAATAATAAAATAATATTATAGACATACATGTATCTGTCATGTTTCTCACTTTCCTTCTTTTTTTATCCAAAAAACAAACAAAGTCTCACATCTTGAACCTTCCATTCATAAAAAAAAATTAATTTTTGGAAGCCACACTGACGGGTTTCTCACACTTGACAAAATGCAGTGTTGACAACAGCTGACAATAGAAATGTACTTGGATAAACGGGGTCATGCCTATGTTCCCTCAGCCCTATGTTCCCTCAGCCCTACATGTATGTTCCCTCAATGCCTAACATTTTTTTTAAATCCAAATTAGGCCCTATGTTCCCTCAACCCTATGTTCCCTCAACCCTATGTTCCTCATCCCAAAACAGGGGAACATAGGGTCTATTTTGGGATGAGGGAACATAGGGCTGAGGGAACATAGGGTCTATTTTGGGATGAGGGAACATAGGGCTGAGGGAACATAGGGCTGAGGGAACATAGGGCTGAGGGAACATAAGGCTGAGGGAACTTGAGTACGGTCCCGGATAAACTTTGTGTATGAATACCTATGTGCATATTGTGAAATACAATGATTCAGGCTTCGAAATAACCCGGCGCCTCGGCGCTATTAGCGCCTGGTCCCCAATAAAAAGCCCCCTGGGCCCAGGAGGACAGCCCCTGGGCCGGTCCTTTTTATGCTCACCCAGGGGCTAAAATTAGCCCCAGTATGTCAGATGTCTATTTCTACCCCTGCAATGTACCTTATGTTGACATCTTAAACTTCACTAATCTCATAATCTCTTCTTCCACCCCAAAACTCCTAATACCTCTATCTATTCATGTGTAATCCCTCTTTAGTCTGGTCCCAGGACCAATACCGGACTCCACTTTTTTTACCTTTTTCTTTTGTGTTCATTTCAAACCTGACTAACTTCTGCTCACTCTTGTGTTCATGTATGTATGTATGTATGTATGTATGTTTGTATCCTGTCTCGTTTTGCCTTTGACCAAGAACCAGCTAGGTTGGAAACGTAAGGCCAATAACCATTATTTTGCATTTATACTACAGGTACCTTTACATGTACGTTGGTAAGCAGTTTGCAACAGCTAATTCTTTATTTATAACTTATAGTATGCTTAGCACAAACATCCTCACCATTCATCAATGTTTCTTTAAGCGTCAGCATTAATCCTTACCCATGATTGCTTGCTGCATGAATTAACTTAGCCAAAAGATACTCTTATAGTACATATACACGCCTCAAAGGGACAATACTGTCACGATAAACAGGACATAGTACTAGATCTATATTAATTCAGTGGCTGAAAATAATACCCCACATGACAAGGTCATATAACCGTTGCTGCTGCATAAATGAGCTGGTAATTTTCAGTCATTGTGTTCATCTAAAACTAGGGCACCGATTCCATGCCCTGTTGAAAGTCTGCTCTGATCATGACGATACTGCCCCTTTAATGTACATGTACAATATTCTCAATTCAAAATCAAAGGCATTATTATTAAAACACTAAATACATAAAGATTCTTCAGTGCCAACTTTGTCCAAACATTTCAAACTACACGATACTTACTTACACAATACACAATCATTGCTAACCACTCTTGTCTATTTATTCTTCCAACATATGGAATGACAATTGAATATTGTCAATCGTGCGTTCAGATCAATCGTGTATATCTGCTATACGATAAAACTCATTCTGAATATGATTTTGATTTCGCCCTTTACTGACATGGCTTCAAACACTGTACACTCGGTGCTTTTTAACATCTGTGGAAACAAATCCACAGGCATCTCCGGCCTGAACTCATAACCCAAGACCTCCTCCTTACTAGTGCAGACATCTTAACCACTGGATTTCTACCTCAGGCCTCCCAGTGCCTAATCTATAGTTTTTTTAAACAGGTTTTTAAGCAAAATATAGGTTATTATAGGTTTACCAAATGCCAAAATATAGGCTTTTATAGGTTATTTCCTGTGATTAAGCAGTGTTAAGTAACAAGTCTTTGGTAAATTGCCTACCTTCTGAGTATTTTTTTGCAACAAAATACATTACCCCATACCCTGTCTGGCAGAAAATCTAAGAGCGGTATCACATGTTACAGTTTGGCTACTGTTTTGGCTTCATCTCTTTATACTTAGGAAGTAATTTTTCTTCAAAGCCATGAGGATTTTATAAGGAAGTTGAAGGAGATGTGTTGTGTTGTGTTGCAGGAGATTAAATGTGTTGCAGGAGATTAAAAATATAGGTTTTGTAGATTTTGCTGGGAGGCCTGCTACCTACACGTACATGTAGTGCATCAAATGGACAATTTAACTTACTGAGCTGATTGACCGTCCACATCTGTTTGAATTATGATGGTCTCCAACTTGCGAACAATTTCGTCCAACCTCTGACCACTGTGACAAAAGAAGAATGTAAGAAGTTGAAAAAAGTTTGAAATAAATTATTTTTTAAAGTAGATCAAATGTACATACTCTTTAATTAAGGGAATAACAGTTTGTCGTGTGGTCTTTACCAGGCAGGTTAATGACCAGTTTTGGGCGTGGTCACTGTTTGGGGCTGTGACCACGCATAAAACAGGTCACCAACCTGCGGTAAAGACCAAACATCAAACTGTTATTCCCATTCATAAATGTCCGTATCAATTTTGTTTTCAAAATGTAAAAAAAAAAAATGTAATTTTTTTTTAATAAAGCCAAATAGAAATGGACAAATTCACGTTTTGGGGACACACGAAACACTTCCAAGGTGCGTGATGCCAATCTTCGTCGCTCTGATTGGTTCAAATCCATGTCGCACAAAACAGCAGGCAAACAGCTGGCACATACGCGCTGCTCTGATTTTGATAAGCCATGTCTTTACCATCTGTTAACCCTCCTACTGTTTGACCATTTGAAACCATTCAAAATTTCCACTTACCAAAATGCCCATTGGTTTTGTACACACATGGTGATACCATTTGAACAGTGTTGGTAGCAAGCTTTACTACCATTCAAATCCATTCAAATGCATAGAGGGTCCATTGATTCACCACTTAGAAGTATCCAAACAAGGTTTTGTATTAGCTGTACTACCATTTGGAAAGATCCAAACAAGGTTTTGTATTAGCTGACCTACCATTCAAAACCATTTAGGGGAATCAATACTGTACACAATTATTTCACCATTCAAAACCACAAAAGCGAAATGGTTTCAAATGGTGGATCAACTTGTATGAAAAAGGTACCAGAAGTAGGAGGGTTAAGCATTATATACAAACACAAACATTTCTAATTTCCAAATTTTGCTGTGCACATTTTTTTGAAACGAAATCATTCCCTGTGACTAGCCGACATAGACGTTTCAGGCAACAGCTGGCGAAAGTGAAAATATATGCACATAATAAGGAGGCTGCTTCTTTGTTAAGGGCAAAGAATAATTTGAATACATAATGTAAATTTATGTTCCGCTGTTTATGTTCATTTTGTATATATGCAATTACAGTATCGTTGGCAATACGCTATCAGCTAAATTTAAAAGAGAGCAATGAAATTATGTTCTTAAATGGAAGGTACATTGGTAAATGTTGCTAAAACTGTTTCTATTCAAGTCTATGTTTACTCTCTTTGAAACAAGATTTAAACATATATGTTTACTCGCGAACGCCATGCGGTTACATGTGTCTCGCAACTAAGCACTGCTGATTTTTTGTGACGCTTGTAGAGGGGTTATCAGCTCTAAAGCAAGCATGCGTGAATGAAAAAAATAATCGCAATTACTATCGAAAATCACAATATATGTTTGACGATAATATCGTGGATGAAAAAAATAAAAAATAAAATAAAAAATTTTTTAAAAAATAATTTAAAAAAATCGCCCAAGCCTACTAACCCTAACTCCCTAGTGTAATTTACTAGGAACCATACCCAAATCCTTGCAAATTCCAACACCATATGGCAAACTGTACACACAAACTGTTGGACTCTGATTCTGGAGGTATGCCTAACCCAGTGTAAAAGACAATCAGTTTAGGGGTCCAGTACCCATCCTAACAGATTTCAATAAAACCTGGTGTTGGAGTTTGACTGGATGGGGATTGTTAGGGCTAATGTACAGTACACATGTATTCATTCAGATTTGTGTACTCAATCTTGAATTTGTACCGGACATTATTGGCATTAATTTCTCTTTTCTTAAAAATTATAGCAACTCAGATGAAACTATTTCTAGGGAAGATTGATACCATCGTCAGCTCTACACCAAGCAAGAGTTGGGTGAAAACGTTACCCTTTGGTTATTTATGAATTTACTAATTCAGGTAAGTTTATCATGCATCTGTAGGTTTACATTTTAACCCTCCTACACATGGAGGCCACTCCGATCCACAAAATTCTGTTCTTGAGCAACCTTCAGTACATACATGTACAAGCCTGCTGTCCTTTCCAAGTAATCTTAATCAACTGTGTGCCACCCAAGGCCACTGTAAATGTTTGAACATATTAGTATGGCCTGCAATGTATCAATGGGAGACCACTTTACCTTGCAATCTCAGTGGTGTGACAGTGCACAGAAGGGTAACCATAGGAGGCCACTGGCAACAGTTAATGGCTTGGAGTGGCCTGAATGGGTTGTTTCAAAAATTGCACTGATCGTAGGAGGGTTAACCCTCCTATAGGTTTAACACTCAAAGACACTCAAAATTTGTATGTAACTCCCAACCCATTGACTTTGTGCAGTGCACTCAAATAAATCAGTACATACACAGCTCTGTGTGGTTTGACCTACCAATTGGCAATGCAACCAAAAATACTCAAGTGACTGTCTGTGAGTGCTGTGCTGACTGGGCCAAATTTCAGCCTGGGCATAGGAGGGTTAAACACTGAAAATGTGGGATTTATTTACATGTATAATGCCGAGTACAGGGACATTTTTGGGAGCAAAATCCACCCAAAAATTGTACACCAAAGGTGACATAATTTGTGTAGATACATTATATGTATATGTACATGTCAGGGGTGTGATGTGACAAAAGTAAAAAAAATCCTGAAAAATGGGTAGCGGGTTTGGGTCTTCCTTTTGTCTAGAGTACAAAGCCCCCTGAACCTCCTGGATGTTTAATTTTGGAAGACTTACAGACTCTCCGCATCCCCACAAACAAGAAACTAGAGGTTTGGATAAATACAGGCTACTTCTTTCTTTCCTTGGTGGCTACTTCTCTTCTTTCAAGAAAATTTTGAGGCAAAGTGAGATTTGTAAAATATCCTGAAATCAGGGAAAATCCTGAGAAATCACAGACCTGACATGTTCCTTCTTCCCCCCCCCCCCTTTCTTCAAATGAAATTATGGATTTGATGTTTTGTCGATGTCCAACCTCATATGTAATGCCTTGTTGTCATATTTTGGAATCAACCCCACTGTGGCTAGCTATCAACAGCATGAATAGATCAGAAGGGTAGGTTGCAATATACACTGTATTCACATTAATAGAAGGGTCACACAGACCATCTTTTCATGTTACTCATGCTATTAACCCTTTCAATACCATTGTCGACTTTCGTCGACAGCGCACCTACCTACGCTTCTTTACCATCGTCGACTTTCGTCGACGGCGCACCTACCTACGCTTCTTTACCATCGTCGACTTTCGTCGACGAGAGCAGTGCCGGTGTTCAAGAGGGTCCACTAAATTTATTTGCTGCCCTCTGCTGTTAATTTTTATACAGTTGAAAAGAACACATCATAAGCTTTCCAATGATGTATAGAACAATAGGGGTCATGCCATTATGACCTTTTGAGAAAACTCAGATCAAAGTTTTTCACATGCGCTAATTTTCCGAAAGTTTTTCCAACATTTTGTCACTATGGATGAGCGAAATGCTCAGTTACTGCATGAGCTTTTTGCTGATAGTGATTCTGAGAATGAATCAAATGATTCCGAGGAAGATTCTAGCCAAGAATCTGAAGATATTTCGTCAGAATCTGACGACAATTTGCCCGGGCCAAGCAGTGTAAGACAGGCTACTGCGCCGGGAATGGCGTGCCGCGGGATGCGTGGTGTGCGAGTCCGTGGTGGTCGGTGTGGCCGTGGAGGTGGTTATCGTCGGTGTTTGTTAGTATATCACAAATTGTATGTGTGCCCTAGAATATATCTTATTTTTGATGTATTCATGTTCTTTTCTTGTGAAAGAAAAATATTGTCTTTGCCAAACAAAAAAACAATAAATTGAGTATATTCATAATCATATTATGAGCAAAGTGTCTTGTGTTCATATTTTTTTATAAACCTTTACATTTGAAAGTACACAGAATATGGATACGCTATGTTTTATCCATTATTTGGATTTGTAACCATAAGCTTCCGACAGGAAATACTTGCTTGACAAACAGATGAAAGAAGGCTGAGATTCCACACATTGTGTATGCAATCAGCATGGGCCTGCGACATGTAGTTTATCCACTATACAAAACATGTACATGTACTGTGTGTATTAGCTGTGCATGTACAGTATGTGTGTGTAATCTCACACGCATCAATGAACACACACAGTGTATTACAATGGAGGATCTATGCAGTGCATTTTACATTGTGTAATTGGGAGTCCATTAGGCTCATCAGATTGGAAACTGCAACTCTCTGGAAAAATTGTAATAAGTTGCTTGTTTTATACCAAAAACAATTGATTTTGATGTTATATGAAAGAGTATACAATGAGTGAAAAATGTCACACACAAACCTGTTTCATTTATCTAAGTCTTCATAATGAAAATCAAGTTTGAAAGTGCATGAGTAGTCAAGTTATAACATAAATATTCTAGATTCAAATATTTTGAAACTTCAAATTTAGAGTAATTATAATATAATCAACCAAAATTGCATTGAAATATATTTTTGTTGTAACCATTTGAAAGGTAATTATATATGTAACAAAAGGCATGCACAAAAATTTTCTCTACGACACTGTCTTCACTATGAAAACTGAGCTTGAAAAGTTTGTTCTTCAGAAGCTGCCGTGGTTGCAAAACAATTCGGTTCTGTACTGTACACTCCGTACAAACAATGTGGTCCTCAGTGGGCTGCGTGGTCAAAACAATTCGGTATTGAAAGGGTTAACCCTTCTACACATGGAGGCCACTCCCAACTATCCAATATGTTGTACACATACCATTTGTGCATATAAGCCACAGTAACCCTTTTAAGTAATCTTGTATGTAAAACTCTGAGGCCAGTGGAGACCACTGTAAATTCTTTGGGATTTTCAGCAGTTATTTTGTAAACACAGGCTCTCAAGAGTAAGCCACCACCAGCCACTGAGACTGGAACATAATAGTATGCCCCTGCAATACATCAATCACAAACCACTAAAACCAACAGACATATGAGGTATTATGTTACTATGCAGTATAGCCATTAGGAGCCACTGCCTTCCATAGCAATGGCTTGGAGTGGCCTCAATGGTTTGTTCATAAATTTGCACTGATAGTAGGAGGCTTAATAGAGATCAGTGGCTGCATTTATTACTGGTACAACAGTTTAAACAAAATAATATAATTACTAGGATTTGTTTTTAAAGCTACATTGTAATTTGTTAATATTTGTTTGAGACTTGCTTTGGATTCAAGAAATGTGTTGAAACCAAAAGTTGAAACCATTGAAAAATGAACTAGACACATGTTCAATATATGTGTACATATACATGTACACATGATGAATGTAAATGCTCATATCCTTGTATCATGTACATACATTTGTTTTCCACTTTTGACATTTAATTGTGTAAAAATATGTAATGAAAGTAAAACCATCACCAATACTGGGATAAAAAAGAGACATCTAAAAGAACAAAATCACTCTGCAACCCTAACTACCAATGCTCAATGCAACAAGATGCAACTAAAGTACAAAGTTGTTGCATCTTGTTGACCTCAGCAGAGAACCAAATAATCATTGTTCGAAGCTTGGTGGATCTTGTTGCATTGAGCAGCCTGCGTACTTGTCTGTTGTTGCATTTTGTTGCATTGAGCAGGGTGTCTGTGGAAATGCCTACAGGGGATTAGGGATAACCCTAACCCCCTAGGTATTCTGGCTAGGAACCTTCCTGAATCCTCCAAAATCCATCAGTGCACTTTTGGAAACATGCCCTTATCTTCAAAATGCACCGTGCATTTTCGTTGATCTTTCATATTCAGCACTTATGGCCTGTACTTCTTGCCAGGTAGTAATTTTGCCCCATTTGAAGAGGTGAAAGTACCAGTTTCAAACAGCGCTGAATTTTTCCAAAAAAGTGCCCCTTGGAAGATTTTGCAGGATTTGGGGTGGTTAGGGATAATGTACATTTGTATACTACTGCATGCACAACAACCAAGAATCCGCCACCCAATATAATTCATGATGAGCTTCAAACATTTATCAAAAAGGCAAAATTCTGAAGCGAAAGCGAGATTCCAACCTGTCTGCTATTGGGTTAGGACGGTCGCGCTTCCACTGTTCATTATACAATTGGCTTTTCTCCTCCCTGACATTATCCGGGTTCCTGCAGGAGGCATGGGAATGATCAGCAAAACGTTCCAAATTTCATTTCACCAGAGATTATATTGGTGGAGACAGGTATTGACGGAAATGCGTCAGGTGACAGCTAATATCAACTTTTCAGAGAATTTTTATGTTTATTTACTTGTTTATTTTATATATATTTTATTCTCTCCCACCCCCTCGAGTTCTAGCCTGCACTTTGAGCGGCATTTTAAAAGCCTTGTGTTATGGCAACCTTTCATAAAAAATATTTTAAAAATTTAAATAAATAAATAAATTTTCTTAGCCAAAATAGGTAGGGGGTTAAAGTTATTACATAGCTGCCAACATTTCAAAATTCCAATTTCTAGCCAAAATGCATCGGGGATTAGGATTAGAATTATATCACATACATGTATGAATTACAAGATACAAAATAAAATTGTCAATTAGAAAGCGGGATATTAATAACAAAAAAGAAAATAACATTTTAAAATATGACACAAATTTGACACAACGGCACAAAATAAGGTATATTGTTTAGCCAACAATTTTGTTAATATTTCAAATATGGGTTCTCCACTTACCAGCTGTGTTCTTCCATTTGTTTCATGATTTCACTCAGTCCCTCCGACATTTCCCTTAACGACGGTTCAATGAACATCTGTTGGCAATCAGACAGAGAAATTGTTATTTCATACATTACTGATATTGATTTTTGTACCCAACATGGGAGTGTGAGATTAGCCAATGTCCAACTTGAGTTCTTGCACAATATTATTTTGTGTTACTAATTAAAACCCTCCTGTTACTGTACATGCCAAAACCTGCCAAATTTGCACTGTGTAATAAGCCAATGCATGTCATAACACTTGTATAGTAAGTACATCCACATGCCAAAACCCTTTGGAGGGTTTTGAAAGGTGCTGATACTAAGTCATAAAGTAAGCTAAGTCTGTAGCAAGTACACCTACATGCCAAAACATGTTGGAAGGTTTTGAAAGGTATTGGCACTAAGTCTTAAAGTAAAGCTAAGTAATCCTCAATAAAGTTCATCCAACTGTCAAAGCCTTTCAGAAGGTGCCTGAGCTACCCTGTACATAAACAGTAATCCCTAAGATATACACATCTATCAGTCTATTACTTGCCAAAGGGATTTGAAATGTGCAGTGACTAACAGTAAACAGTTATGTACACAAACTATGTATAGTACATATGGTAGTATATCTACACCACCTTTCAAAACCGGCCAGTGTAGTACATGGTGAAGCAACTACATAACCTTTCAAAACCCTCCGGCCGACAAGTTTTGAAAGGTGCAGTTTCTAGGCCCAAAACTGCAATTTTTATAGGAGGGTTAAAAAAATTAAAAAAAATTAAAAAAAAAATTAAAAATTAATTTCTTTCAATCCCGTATATTTGTATATATTTTGTTTCCTTTTTTTTTAATTTTAATTCAAATTTTAAAAAAAATTGGGGGGGGGGGAAGGGTTACAATGTCCTCGAGAAAGGACACCCCACACACCAAAACAAAACCACAATCCAAGTTTGTTTGTAAATTCCATTTGTAAATTTGTAAACTTTGCATTTTTTTAATATAGTGTTTTCCTTTTTTGGACAGAACACAAGCACTACCCGTGTATCCGCAAGAAAAACAAATCACTTTATTCTGCATGTTTGGGAAAAGATTTGAGATACGGTGAGCTGAAAGAAATCAGGTTTTTTGGAATGAGTTTAGTCTGCCATGTTGTCTACCAATCAAACTATTGTCGGATGAAAGAAAGTCATGGCTACATAAATCTCTCAGTGCAGACAATGGAAATGACAAAAGCCATACATTACAAGATCCCCAAATAAAAGAATTGCTCTGAGAAAGGTCGGGGAAATCCTCCTTTTTTAGACATCTTTTAGCAAAAATCATTTCTCCAAGAGGCAGTTAAGAAGTTACAGTGCCTGCATTTCCTCGGTTCAGCCAACGAAGTCAGGTAAAAAAGAGAGAAAATTCAGTGCAAACTTTACAGGTATACGAACGGGAAAAACTCTTGGTCAGGACCCTATCGGAAGTGTACTTTGCACTGTAGACAGGGTCCTATCAGGGCTACTAAAAACCCCAACCCCCTTAAAATTAACTGGCTTAGAGTTCCTTAGACACCCTGCACAATGCAATATCCATTGTTGTTTAAGTGTGAAGCCTAATGAGTGCAACAAGAATCCAAGATCCATCAGCAAGAACAACAGATCTGTTGCTCTCTGCTCACTCAACCGATTTTAAAATTTACTGCATTCTGTTCTTAAAGCCAGCTCATCATTCGGCAAAATATTTTATTTTTGTTTAACCTTAACGTCCTAGGCATTCATTTGGGGTCCAGTACACTGTACTACAAAATACTACTCAATTCTCATAGACCAGTGTAGTAAAAGTACACTGTACTACAAAATACTACTCAATTCTCATAGACCAGTGTAGTAAAAGTACACTGTACTACAAAATACTACTCAATTCTCATAGACCAGTGTAGTAAAAGTACTCCATACTGCAGTTTACTCAAGTAGTATTTTGTAGTATGCAGTGAGGTTAGGGTTAAAGGAAAGGTGCAACATTGATCATTTACCAGATTATGAAATTAACAAATAATTATCTGAAAGTATAATTGGTGTTAAAATCATCTTCAGAAACTTCCCTCTGTAAGTGCTTTCATCACAGAGGGAAAACAAGGAAATGTTCTGCAGAAATAACACAAATTTGCCATCCGGCAACTTTTGTAAAACATAAAAGCCGAAAGAACAGTATTTCCTTGTTTTTATCAAAAACATGAGCACCTATAACTATAAGCCTCATAAACAGAATACTTTAATTATTACATATCTAACTAATTTCAACAAAAAAGTCTCCATAATGTTGTCATTAGGAAAGAACATAGAATACAATCACCACTTTTCTGTACAAATATGACAAAATATCACAGATTTTCCTTAAAATAAGAATAAAAAGATGATGGAGGACACACTTAAGGAGAGGAAAGTGTAGTCAAGTGAGGATTAGAAATTATATTTTGGGAGATTTTGAGCAATGAATGCATTGACCACCCTTCTCTCCAACGAAGGAAATTTGTGGGGGACACGTACCCCCAGACCCGCCCCCGCCCCCACCCCCGTGGCTACACCGCTGGACTCAAAATATTATTAACAAAATGTGTGCCTCAAAAGTCAAATATTGCTTTTCAACATTAAAAATCAAAGAATTTAGGTTAAATTACACACAACAATAGCCAGCTTTGGCCACCGGAAGTAGCGAAAAGAATGGCCGTCCCATCCTGTTAATAAGCAATACATGCACACATTGGTAGTAGTATGGCCATTCTTTTCGCGGGACCGTACTCAAGTTCCCTCAGCCTTATGTTCCCTCAGCCCTATGTTCCCTCAGCCCTATGTTCCCTCATCCCAAAATAGACCCTATGTTCCCTCAGCCCTATGTTCCCTCATCCCAAAATAGACCCTATGTTCCCTCAGGAACATAGGGTTGAGGGAACATAGGGTTGAGGGAACATAGGGCCTAATTTGGATTTAAAAAAAAAGTTAGGCATTGAGGGAACATAGGGCTGAGGGAACATAGGGCTGAGGGAACATAGGCATGACCCCCAACAGGATAACGTTATATAGGTAGGCAGATTCACGCAAGCCGCCGCTGGCGGCGCACTTCAAAAGCTAACTTTAGACATCGCGATTGTGACCGACTCACTCACATCCGGGTTCGCGCGAAAACGTTCCCCCTGGCTAGCTGTTTAATATGTCGTCGTAGCTCGCGTTGTCGCTGTGCGGATTAAGCGTTAATCTGTAGACGCCATCTTAGATTCATTCATAAATTTTGCTTCGTTTCAATGCAAAATATCCGAACTCGGACGTTAGAAATATCGCCGTGTTTACGACCGTTTTCATCATTGTGCATGACGGAAATTCATCATCAATTTAGAGGTATTGGATGGTCTTAACGAAACTTGAAACCACGAAAAAGGATACACCGTATCGTGGTGCCAACTGTAACGTTGGTGGAAAAACAGTGCAACTCGCGGAAAATGATCCGACAGCAAATTTAAAAAAAATTCACCTCTATCGGCGATTTGACTCGGTGAATCGGGGTGTCACGCACGCTTAATCGGGGTGTCACGCACGGGTGGATTTTGGTATTCAATGAGATTTTTTTGTTTAAACGGGGTACATGCTATATAGACACTTTGTTAGTACTAGTACAAGGATACGTTGCAGGCAAATGCGGTCACAACTTTTCAAATGAAACTGGCCTCCAAAATGACCAAATATTTAAATCAACAAAAAATCGTAACTTTGCACAGGGTTAACCTATCATGACCATTGACCCCTCATTTTCTTTCTAATTTGTTGCTCTATCCAGTGATATGACATTTAAAAGAATTGAAGCAACTTCAAATTTTCATGAAACTGCCTAATATAGGAAATCGTAGGCCTACTTAAGGCCAAGAGAATGAAGGTCATAGATTTGCGTCCGGGAAATTTTGAAAACACCTGAGGCTTTTTTCATTATTCATTATTCATTATTTCCATTGATCATTAATAGCAGCGCAATCACAAGATGTTTCTTCTAATTTGACGTATTCTTAATCACTTTATGTACATGCTTTCTACCTGCGAGAGAGAGAGGGAAGGGTGAAGGGTAAAAGAGGAGTAACAAGGAGAATTTTGGTCATTAAGACTCTTTTTATTGTTTTGCACATCTTTATTGGGAGAGCGCACATACTGGTGGAAATTTGGTAAAAACTTTGTTTTACTGATGTGGATGATTTGGAACTAAATTTGTTTGGTGGAAATACCCTTTTTGTGCAAATAATGATTTTTTTGGCTAATAATGAAAAATTTAGGCGGTAGCTTTCGGGACATGCAGGCGGTGGATGCAAATCTATGACTTTCATTCTCGTGGCCTAAAATAAAAGCTAAACCCAATGATAAATTATTTTTAGCAACTTTTTGAGAAATATAACATAGAAATAATGACCTAACAATGTACATTTACATGTCGACCTACGTATGCCACGTCTACCCTTTTCACTAGTCGTGTCTACATACAGTCCAGACATACATGCCACAGACCCCGCCCCCTCCCCATACAGTTTAGTGCTACGTTAACGGCGAACCGGTAAAGTGTAACACTAACACAGTAACAGTCAGTGTGAGGCACTGGAAATCGAACTTGAGAAACATGCAAAACAGTAGCTTATTCGAAACACCGCGTCAACCATACCTTCTGCAAGCCGCTGTCCATTTTTGCTGATCTCTTGGAAGGAGGCTGAGCTTTTGGGACGTGATTCGGAGTCGATGATGAGGGGATGACTTCATCGCCTACACTCACTCTGGCTGCCATGATGGTTTCGTCCACGCTGGCACATATGTATTGAACTGCCTAGCTCACTAGAAAAAAAACGTGTTTAGGAAGAAATGGGGCGGGGCGGGGGCGAGGGGATGGGAGGTAACAGGAAAGGGAAATTAATCATTAACTGTGGTCAGTTTGTTTTAAATTTCAGATTAGTAGAAAATATTTATTTCCTCCTCAGTCTTTGCTGTCGCAACTTTTTTAAAGTTTTTGATACTGTGTGTAAATAGTGGAGGGAAATAAAATAATAATAAAAAGTTACTTAACAAATATAAAACACAAAAAACTTCAAACTTTCAAATTTGGTTTAATTAGAGCGAACACCAAAACTGAACAAATTCATAATAAATAAAAAATATTACTCTGGTAAAACATTGAACATTAAGATTTAGTTTTACAAACATGTTCATTACTTTTAAACTGCAATTAGAATTGTTCGTAAAGGGTGACTTGATGTAGTAAATGTTTACATCATCAGGATTATTTCCATGGGGTTCATTTTGGCTTCAGTGGGCTTAACCCCCGGGGAAAGGTTTGCGATTTGGGGAACAAAACTTCATCCAGAATGTGTCATGGCCGGCCATAAATTAACTTCAAAACCATAAATCTTGCTATTTAGATGAAATAATTATTTCATTCTGAAGTAATTAACTGCCTTTCTACAATGGACACTATTATCAAAGGTTTTAATGGTTTGGAGGATTTGATTTTTAGAAAAGACAATGTGGAACTTTTTTTTTCTTAATGACATGATAATAATGATGGAAAAATGTGTAAAATTTAAGTAGCTCGGGCCCTCTTATTTCTGCATAGAAAGTTTGGTTGCAGCGCCCTCTTTGGGAATAAGTACTAGTTATTTACAGAACCTAAAGTCCAACCCGTATAAGGATTTTGCATCTTTGACTGCCTTGCTTTCCCCTAGCCCTTCCCTCCCCCTTCCCCGCCCCTTATTTCTACCACTATTCCTCCAAAAAACATTATGGAATAATTTTGTGAACTAGAAATTTTTAAAAGTAATTCTCTGAGGAATTATACATTTCCACGGTCAATTAACCTCACCAAATGAATAATGTCAAATGAGGATCGGCCTGCTTACGAGTCTAGCAAAATTATGACGTCGTGTACAAAATTATCTGGAAAGGATGGATTATACGAGCTCCATTTGGATCGTTAAACGACGACAGACTTTGCTTACGACATGTTTGTTTTGTATCACGAACGCGTACGATCCGATGGTAACGGCTTAATCAGGTAAAGTCTAATTAATTCATAACAACAACAATTTGCATTCTTGCGCATTTGTTTGTTCTAGCTCTGTCGTCCTTCCATGGTCCTACTGTTTCATTCACTCATTGAGGAATAGCGGCCAAAGGAACACATTTCGTGGCACACTGTTATTTAAAGTGTTAACATTGCATTTCATAAATAATTATAATTTAGATATCAATCACAATCTGATTGTGTTAGTTAATGATGTTATGCAGGAAAGAATGTCGTATCCGACCGCCACTTTTTAAGGGTTTTTTGGGGATCTTTTTGCAACCACTAACCAGTTTAAAAAAATGATTCTATCGATTTTTGGGGGTACAGAAAGCGAAACCTATCTTTAAAATCCACTTTTATGATGTTTTCGGACTTTATTTCCCTTCTAAAAAAAATCCTCCCCTTCAGAAAATAGAAGGATCCTATTATAGTTGCCACTGCGTATGTACAATGACCGTGTTGGGGGAATTGACAAGATCAAACTGAGGATGTCATCGTATACCAAAAATGCCAGATTTTTCATGAAATAAATATCCTGGAATAATTCGAAGTATATGTCCATCATCATCCTAGCTGGGTAGGTAAGATTAAATTATTGGTTATATTGAATGAGAAAAAGTGGCGGTCGGATACAACATTCTACCCTAATGATGTTCTGCACTTGTATTGGTAAGATCTATGGGGAAAACTTCTGATTAATAGTCCTATATGGTTTGAGATTTTCAAAGAAGGTCCATCAATTTATATATATGTTATAATATATTTTTTTTCTTTGTTCTTTCACAGATGGTTTAAAGTAACAGTTAACACAAGGACAGCGAACATTAGCATCCGGAGAATGAAAAAACATTTGCCTTAACAGTTTTATCTGTAAAAAAAAAAGGTCAAGACTGTTCCATTATGCCAAAAGGGGAGCAGGTCAACTTACAACGAACCCTGACATTTGTCAGTGTTTTCTATTTCACATACTCTGCAAGTAAAGCATGCCTCTTCCCCTTTTTGACCTTGTACTTCCGTCAGCTCGGCCTGAGCGCCACCCAGACTGGTGTCATCTGCGGCCTGAAGGCATGCGTCGCCTTCTGGGCTGCACCGCTGTGGAGCAGTTTTGCAACACAGCACGGCAGGCAGCGCATCATTTTGATGGGGGCCATTTTTATGATGCTCGCTTCCAACCTGGGCTTGACGCTGTTGCCGCCGGCAGACGGCGATCTTTACTTAGCTTTTTGTAACCCTGGAAATAAATCAGCAGACCAAGGAACATTGAATAACACGAGAATTGATGATGATAACGTTAGACGTACTCCTACTGTGCAAACTCCACTGATAAGTACAGTTGTTCACTCATCAACGCCATCAGGAAATCAAAATTCAACTCCCTCAGCCCCGTCAATTAACTCCGTCCACCCCACATTTCCTAAAATAAACCTAGACATTGGCACCGAGAAAACCACAGGAAATATTTTTACCAAGCCGACCACACAACAATTTAAACCTTTTAATAATTGGCATCCAAAACCTAGCCATGAAATGTACAGTACAGCGACGAGTGCCCACAAGAATAGCGAAGCTCACAACTCGATACCAAAGCCCAGCCACTTTCTGCCTGAATCCAACTCTCAGTACACTGAAGAATCTACCGCCGAAGACTGGTCTGAACCATTCCTACCAAACAATGGTCAGTCTCCAGATGACGAATACCAAGAATCAACACTCAATTCTGTGTGGAGCGATGCCATCCGTACTCCATCTATCCTCCCTTGGAAACTGGTGCAACAAGAAAGCAATGACAAACGAGTCAATCAAAAAAGCAATGTTTTCAACTGGGGAAATGTCAAACAAGAACAAACCACTGAAAACAAAAACAGCAACTCCAATAATAAATTGGCACAGGATCTCCACAAGATCTCCACATCTACACGTAACTTTGATGACAAACACAGCAGTGCGACTGGACATCACAGCAGAAAGGAGCGTAGCAACATTGATAGACACTCTGTATCAATGGAGACAGCAGAGAATTCACAGAATGACCAGTTTCCCCGGTCTTTAGGGTCGGTGCAAGACAGCCTCAGTAAAACCGTCGGCAGTTTCCTAGAGCTGGAGCACATCACGTTCATAATCGCGCTACTAATTGTGGTCGTTGGGGAGAGTCTGTCCTGCCCCGTCGACAAAATCTGTGACAGCAATTTGCACGAGACTCTGGATGCTGTTGATGAACTTGACAAGTACAAGAGACACCGTGTGCCGAGCCTCATCGGCTTCGGCATCTTTGCTCTTGTCGTCACCCTCATTGTGGACAACACAGACTGCCGCATCTTCCTCCAGGCTAGTCACTTCATGATCCACTTCTACCTGTTTGCGTGTCTTCTCGGACTTGCATTCCTACTGGCCATCTTCTATCCCATCCCCATGAGCAGAAAAGGAAACCGGCAGATGAGATTCTGCAAGGGGCTCAGACTGCTCTTCGCTGACCCGCACAACGCCGTGGTCACTCTGACCATGGTTATAACCGGAACGCTGGCATCAAACATTCACACTTTTCTCTTCTGGCATGTCCAAGACCTCGGAGGGTCAGAGGTCGTCATGGGAGTCACAGTGCTAGTGTCCGTTGTCTCTCACATTCCAATGCTTTTTCTAACAGGCTGGGTGACCCGCAAGCTCGGTCAAACAGGCATCCTAGTGGTCATATTGCTCTGCCTCGCAACACGCCTTCTCTACTTCGCATTTCTGTGGACTCCCTGGGCCGTGGTCCCCGTAGAAGTTCTGTGCGCGTTCAGTCAACAGGCACTTTGGGAGACCGTCACAGCCTACGCCGAGCAGATATCTCCCCCCGCCATGGACCGCTCTACACAGTCCATCTTGAACTCCTTGTATCACGGACTCGGTTTCGCCATCGGCACCTCCATCGGGGGCCTCGTCTACGATCAAGCAGGTCTGAAGATTCTGTACGGCTCGTCAGCGGGTGTGGCCTTGCTGTGGGGTGTGGTGGTCATCCTGGTTGGACGTTTTGTCCCCAAGAAGAGAAAGCTGCACTATTCGTCGCTGCTGCGTAGAGAGGAGGAAGGGGAGGAGGATTACTTGAGTGATGAGGATTCCGACGAGGTGTATGGTAACGATTGGCTTGTCAAAGCTCTCAAGGATGATTTATAGTCTTGTATTATAAAAGAAATAGCCCTTTGTAAAATCCTGTATGACTTTGAGGGAGTATACACCATTGGTGGTTACCCAAAACTGGGAGATTTATTATCTAAAAGCCTATTTGGTTTTAAGATGGTAATGGTACCAAACATTCTGAGATGTTATAACGTTTGAAAAACATCGATAAAAATTCAACTCGGGAATGGATCACCAGCCAGAGATCCATTTCCACAATCCACATTCATTTGAATACAAATAATTTGATTGCATTTCACTTTTCAGTGACACGATTTTCTCCTTAACCCTAACCCTCCAGGGTATTTTGGCTAGAAACCCTGCCAGACACATCAGATTGCATCGTTTGTCAAAGTGACTTGGCTGCAGAGTGCAGCAAGATCCATCTGGTCACAAATCTCAAGGCCGAACTGCCTCAGAATCTGTGGTCACCAAACGCAGCAGGATACAACTCTGGCATTGTTCAATGGGACCAGTTCTCAATAGCCTCAGACTTGGCTGCTTATGCACTGGTGTTGACAGCTGAATGCATCAAAGTGCACCAGACTTTTCCACCTGATGCACTGTGCTGCGTCTGGCAGGGTTAGGGTTAACGGGGTTGTGATCTGTCCGGATTTTCGGATTTGTACAAATCGCAGTGTAGTGATGCTCTGGATTTTAAAGATTTAGGGACCCTCGCCAATCTCGCCCGCAAAAAAACCACTGGGTCATTCTCCCAGTATTATCGTGAGACTTGCCTGGAATGCAATGATGAAGCTGCAGTCCTCAAAAACGTCCATTGTTAACTCCCTAATCCATTGACAAATGAGGGTTCCTGCGGGGCATAGACCTTTTGAATATATTGCCAATTAAACCTTTCCATTGTGTGGACGGATTAATGTTGGGCCAGCCATGCCCAGCAGTTACTTCAAACTTCTATTGTTAAGGCTTTTCTAAAGGTCTGGAAGGAGACTTTGAGTAAAAAAAATAGTGAGGGCGAGAATTTTTGTGAGTGAGAATTTAGATTGTTCCGGGTGGAGTTAGTGGGCGAGATTGGCTAAGGTCCCTTAGGCAATAAAGGAAAGCAAAGCAAACGCTCAGAACTATAGATTTCGCTGTTCACAACAGCGGCCCCAATACCCCTAGCAAAATTTACGTGGATTTTTCAAAACTGCCTGATCACACCACTGCTTAATCCGACAGCCCATTAGTCTCGTTTGTTCGTTCGTTCGTGTGGAGAAAAAAAATGCCCGGGTTCGTTCGTTCGTTAGTCCGACAGCCTGACAGAGTATATTTATCTCAATAGCCAAAATTAATTGGATGTATTTACTATCTTTCTTCCTTGGTTTTTCCTTTTTTATCAGTTTTCCCATAAGTAGCCTCCCTTGACATTTCTTCAGCCAGTCCTGTTTGTTTAAAAATGGTTTCTTTGCTAAAAAAAAGAAAACAAAACAAAACTTTTTTTTTTACCAAAAGAACATGGCAAATTTGTTGCCATTTACTCTACATTTTTTGTTTTTCATTATATCTTAGTCCGCTATTAATTTGACAAATTAGAACCACTTTAACATGATTTGAAGAAAATCATTTCATATTTAAATTTTAGAATTATAAGTTGATTTCTTCACATTTTGATTGTTTTTCTTTACTTAAGCGATGTCTTACTTCAAGTTAATATCAAGCTTGTGTTTATTTATTAGCACTTAGAAGATTTTGGTAAATTTTAACATTTCTGTCTTCATGTACATGTAGGTATACAGTAATTTGGCTGCAGTGATTTTGGTAAAAATGTGTTCACTTTTTAGTTTTTATAGTACTACGGCTTTTGTCGTTTCTTGCATTGTTACTTTAGGTACTTTAACCCTCCTACTTTTGGTACCTTTTTCATACAAGTTGATGCACCATTTGAAACCATTCGCTTTTGTGGTTTTGAATGGTGAAATAACTGTGTACAGTATTGATTTCCCCAAATGGTTTTGAATGGTAGGTCAGCTAATACAAAACCTTGTTTGGATCTTTCCAAATGGTAGTACAGCTAATACAAAACCTTGTTTGGATACTTCTAAGTGGTGAATCAATGGACCCTCTATGCATTTGAATGGATTTGAATGGTAGTAAAGCTTGCTACCAACACTGTTCAAATGGTATAACCATGTGTGTACAAAACCAATGCGCATTTTTGAAAGTGGAAATTTTGAATGGTTTCAAATAGTCTATCAGTAGGAGGGTTAAAAGGCCTAATTTATTGAATTTTCTTGGTTCAGAATTCCTTTATGAAAGGTAAAAAAAAAGTTGCGGTGAAGTTTTTTCATTTTGGATGTTGATGAAATCTTTCAACTCAGGCCAATAGTTAAATGTACCCCCATGTGATCACATTTCATCCAATCAGATTGTCTAAACTGTCAGGCATTTATGAATGATATTTATTACTAGTTACTCTATGTTCACAGAATATACATTGTATGTTCCTATATGACACTATACTAATACTAGGAGTTGCCATTTAACCAAAAGTTTCACGGTCGGTTTACTGAAAATCAGCACCAGATGGCCACACAAACGAGATAGTCAACAAATGTGTATACATTTTCAATATAAAAAGCATCAATAAACTTCCCGCAAATGATTGTTTATCAACCAATGCGGCAAAAAAAGAAAGTCTAGAACAACAAAATGGGCGGCAAATTCTTCTAAAATTGTTGGTTTCTGTTTTTAAATATTGGTTTTGGTTAGCTGATTAGCAAATTTCTAAACGGTTCAATGCAGTGTGAGCCGGGTAACCGTCCAAGCAGTGTCAGCCGGGTAACCGTCCAAGCAGTGTCAGCCGGGTAACCGTCCAAGCAGTGTCAGCCGGGTAACCGTCCAAGCAGTGTCAGCCGGGTAACCGTCCAAGCAGTGTCAGCCGGGTAACCGTCCAAGCAGTGTGAGCCGGGTAACCGTCCAAGCAGTGTCAGCCGGGTAACCGTCCAAGCACTATACATTCACAGACATCTCAGTCGATAGTAGCTTGTTAGTTTTTCTTTATTACAATTCTATTCAATGGATTTTCAGTAACTTGCCTTAATTTATTCAATTGTGGAGATGATTAATTGTATATAATGACATGATTGGTTTTGATCACTTGCAATAGTACTTATTCAGAATTTAATTATAAAACATATGTAATTGTATCAGTACTTAAAGTTCATTCCATTATTTATTGAATTTTATTTTGTTTTATATGAGGATATACATACTTAACAATGGCAATTATTATCTACATAATTGAGGTCAATTTGTTACAAATAATCTAATGCAATGATATTAAATAATTCAGCTTGTCATGCATAACATTTGCTTCAATAGAAGTGTATATAGTGTTTAGGTGACCAATATTCACAAAATATATGTGTAACACATTTATTGATAAAAATCTTCTATAAGACTATCTATGTAAGAGGCACTTGTATAATTTCTTTTTCAGCAAGTTATTTCATGAATTACAATAAATTACAGTTAACTGAACCAACTTCATAGAGCCGCTAAGCAAAAACAAAAATAATTTGCTTAGCAAATTTAAACAAGACAATCAGCCAAAATGTAATCTTTTTGTATGACAGCTTGGCAGGTAACCAACTTATTAAACCTGCTTAGTGAATTTTTCTGCTAAGCATTTTGTATTTCTGCTGAGCTCTCTGAAATTTACCCCTAAAATGTCAACTTTAAAGTAAACCTTTAACCCTCCTACTACAGCTGAACTTTTGTGGTCAAAACCAGTCAACTGCCTGTTTTGACTGTTGACCCAAATGTGCACACGGGGGCATTTTTGACTGTTTTTTACTGTCATTTTGACCACCCTGAACAATACCAGACAATGCTTTTACCAGTCAAAAATGGTTGACTCATTTTGAACTGTAAATGTACTTACTACATATAAGGTTTGACAGTGTTGGACTTTTAAGTGCATCAACATTTTGAACCTTGCAATAGTCGGGAGGGTTAACAATTACTAAACAATAGCTAACAAAATACTGAGGCTGTTTAAAGTATAGAGTCACTAACATGGCAGTATATCAATCAAGGAATATTCAATAGTTACAAAACCTTACTATTTCAAATGTGAAGTGAAGGATTTGAATAACTTTGGTTGTATTGCTACATGTACCCTTTCAACAATTTAGTGTCTTATTCTTAGTGGTCTGTCTGTAAGCTGTCACCAAGCTGACTGACCAGACAAATCTACACAGCTGTCTAGTTTTTAAACAGTGGACTGGACGGCTGTGCAGAAAATAATACTATAATCGCAATTACCACACAAGACCATTTGGCAAGCATTACACTCATTGGTACATTACACTATTTTGCCATGAGAAACTAACACCAGTTTTGAGCATCAGCATTGTCAGTGATGATCTCGGTTACCCGTATTTCTTCCAGTATTTACAATTACAATTACTTTTACAACACATCAAAGGGACAATATCGTCACAATCAACAGGGCATGGAATCATAGTGCTAGTTTTAGATTGAACTCAGTGACTGAAAGGTCATATTATCATTTATATTGCATAAATGAGCCAGTAATTTTCAGTCACTGTGTTCATCTTAAACTAGGACACCGATTCCATGCCCTGTTGAAAGTCTGCTCTGATTCTGATGATAGTGTTCCTTTAATTAACTCTAACTCCCTAGGCCCATTTGCTTACACATAACCTGATGAATCCTCCAAAATCCTTCAGTAGTAAAGCAAGCACATGACATGTATGCACACGTGTTTCTAATCTGTGATACATGTACATGGCCAGGGACCCTCCCTGCATGGAGCAATAAACAGTATCCACTGACCCAAGCACTGACCTTGCAATCACGACAACAAACATGGATGTACATGTACCATGGAAAGGCAAGTATGCCTAATAACCTCAATCCTCCAAAATCCTTCACTTTAGCAAAGAGCATGTAGCTTCAATCATTCAAAATCCTTCACTTTAGCAAAGAGGGTTAGGGTTAAGGACTCGTTTGGAGTACCAACCAAAAAGATTAAAATCAAACAACGATGATGTAAATGACACCATTACAGTATGGGTGCATTTTTTTAAGACGATGCTGGCAGAAGACTTACCGGTCTTTTTCCCCATTGTAAACGTAATTCTGAGCACGCGCACGAACAATAAAGTAAGCCTATCTAACATCTCAAAAGTGTAAATTGTTGAAAGATAGGACAATTGGAATGTTCACAGACATATTAACTGCACTGAATTGTTACCACAATGTTATAAATTAAACTAGGTGACAATGAAATACAAAACACCCTGCAACAAATTCAAGAAAAGTAGCAAAGTTACACTATAGAAGAAGGCCACTTTCAAAAGTCATATTTCCAGCTTTGAAGAATAGTGAACATTTGTAGAGTTATTTTTAAGTTATACCTGTTAAATACTTTGCATAGAATGTTTAATAATTATATATTATTACTGTCGGAAGTCTACGCCGATACAAAGTATATAATACCTTTGCATAACCATGGCATTGTCTCCTTAAATTGGGGTCATTCATAACTAAGGGGAAATTTCACAGAGCTGCGAAGTAGACAAAATTGCTTACCGAAAACAATTTGTTTAATAGATTTCTTTGGTTACCAGCCAAACTTTCATACAAACTGTGTTCATTTTAAGCTGGTAGTCTGTTTGATATTGCTTGGCAAAAATATATTTGCTTAGCAAGACTCTCTGCTTAGCAGCTCTGTGAAATTGGGTCCTTAGGTCTCAATGTACAAGGGTCTCAGAATGAAACAGTGTTTTCTGGGTGATCAGTCAGCCCGAGTGCGAGAAACTGTACTTTTCACAGGTGTTAAATGCGTAATGCGCATCATGTTTCCTTCTGGAACTCATTAGCGGTGTCCAGCACTTCTCCCATGATGCCCTTGGGTATATGCCCTTGGGTATAGGGCAGCAAACTTATTGCAGTGCTCATTGTGCGTGCATTTGCGCATTTGGAGTACAATGCCATGGACCGAGCTACAGCAGGCTGGCATACTTCGTGTAGGTAATAGTTTTCTGGTACTGAAGTCAAACAATTCATATCGAATGTCTGTTAAGATTTATTTGTAAGTTAATGTTCTTGGTCTTGTTTCAATTCAAACTTCCTGATTTCTATTCCAGATATATATTATAATTTGATTGAAACGAATAAAAGTACTGTTTTTACTCTATTTTACTTTCAGTTGCTTGCTTCTCCAGTATTTTTTAACCATGATATGATTTATGTAAAGATTCCTCAAACAAAATAGTATTCAACATGTTCACAAGAAAAATAATTTTCGTGACCTTTTAATCTATTATCAACTTTTATCTTAAAAATTCACAGAAAAATAGAATTAGAATACATGATCAGTTAGAAAGTTTCATATAAAAATATGAAATATATAATAAGTGAAAAGATCAAATATAACCTGATTCACAGCCACTAAAAAATCTAAGATACTGCCCGTAAAATATTTACATATTCTCATACATATTTCAAGTTTTTCTTATTTTACCAGCAGTTTTCTTTTTAATTAAAACACAGCCGCTAAAAAATCTTAAGAGACTGCCCCTAAAATATTTATATATTCTCATATATGTATTTCAAGTTTTTCATATTCTACCTGCAGTTTCCTTTTTAATTAAAACACTGATATTTTCCTTGTAGAAAGTACAGCCTTTCTACAAGTTAAATAGCAATGGTCTGATAAAAAAATATTATTTTTTTAAATGCACAATATTTTTACAGTTCAATATGACATAAAACACAATAAAGGGGGCCACTTTGCATCCGTCACGTTAGCAGTTTTTCCAATGGTTGTTATTTATTTTTAAGTACCTGAAACCGACCAAAAAGTGTTTCAACATGTGAATGGACATGCAGGCTTATACTAGAACTAATTTGAGTTGATTTATTTTATTTTTTAATTAATTTTTTCACCCTCAAAATTCCATAAAAATTGGACGGAAAGTTACCTTACTTTTCCGTCCATTTGTTGATGGAAATTTTAGGGTAATTAAAAAAATAATAGTAATAATCAAGTTAAATTATCTTTAGGATAAGCATGCATGTCTATTCAAATGTTGAAATTCTTTTTGGGTGGTTTCAAATATTTAAAAAAAAATTACAACCATTAGAAAAACTGCTAACGTGACGGTAGGAAAGTGGCCCCCTTTATTGTGTTTTATATATGTGAACCGCTCTGTGAAAATGAGTCACATGTCGCACCATGTGTTTACATGTAATGGGCGATGGAATGTTGAGAGGGTGTTTTTTTTTTAACATCTGATTTTTGGTTATTGTGTTTTTTGACATTAGGATCTAAATTTTCTTAGTATTTTTACATAAACGTCAATTTCAATCAATAAAATCAATGATTTTTGTGAGTACTTTGTTTCAATTTTGTTTTCATTTGAATGCTTGTTTTCCTAACAATAAATTATGTTAATTATGCACATTATTGATTATTACAAATGCCATATCTCCATAATGCAATATGCCACACACCTCTTACATATACCACATTAAAGCTGATGATGTACTCTTTCCAGCTACATAGAAATGTATATTTGTCAAATTTGCGACTTGTGACTCATTTTCACAGAGCGGGTCACATATGTCCCTCCCCCAAATAAAAATGCCTTTGGCAGTGTGCGCTTGTTAACGCTTTGTGAAAATTTCCCTTTCACCAATTTTGACCGAATCACCCTGAGTTTAATCATTTATATTCAGTTTGATTGGTTGAAGTAAACATTTTCAGTGTGGGTCTGTTTCGGAGTGCCCCCCCCCCCTCGATCCTGGATCTATCTCCGCCTGAAAATCAGCCCTGCAACCTCTAGACCAATCTTCAAAGAGTCTTGCATAGTTTCTTAATTATACATTCCATAAATCCAGAGTCACTCATCATCAAGGCATTGCAATAATGTTTATGGTAATTTTTCCCTTATGCAGCTGCTTCAACTGGAACTACTTTTTTCTCTTCATGTACGCTCTACAATGAAACAAAGATTATTTGATTATTTGATATTAAAGGGACAAATATCACAATCAACAGGGCATGGAATCAGAGTGCTAGTTTCAGATTAACTCAGTGACTGAAAATAATACCCCACATGATAAGGTCATATAACCATTGCTGCTGCATAAATGAGCCAGTAATTTTCAGTCATTGTGTTCACCTTAAACTAGGGCACCAATTCCATGCCCTGTTGAAAGTCTGCTCTGATCATGACGATATTGTTCCTTTAACCCTAACTCCCTAGGCCCATTTGCTTACACATAACCTGAATCCTCCAAAATCATTCAATAGTAAAGCAAGCACATGACATGTATGCACACATGTGTTTCTAATCTGTGATACATGTACATGGCCAGGGACCCTCCCTTCATGCATGGAGCAATAAATGTCCACTGACCCAAGCACTGACCTTGCAATCACTACAACAAACATGGATGTACATGTGCCATGGAAAGGCAAGTATGCCTAATAACCTCAATCCTCCAAAATCCTTCACTTTAGCAAAGAGCATGTAGCATGTAACCGCAATCCTTCACAATCCTTCACTTTAACAAAGAGGATTTTGGAGGATTTGGGGGAAGGTTAGGGTTAATCAATACAGTCAAATACTGGCAAATATCATTGTAATTTTCCCAATCCTTAACCATGGTTAATGCAACAATACGCAACAAAAGTACCAAGTTTTTGCATCTTGTTGCCCTCAGCAGAGAACAAAAGAACCATTGTTCTAAGCTTGGTGGATCTTGTGGCATTGAGCAGCCTGCCCACCTGTCTGTTGTTGCATTTTGTGGCAATGAGCAGGGTTAGGATTATACTCACAATTCTCTTCATGAAGCAGAGGAAATTGGACCAGACCATACTCAGGGATGCAACATACGCGACCCGGAAGTGGGAAGGCAAAAACAAAAAGTTGAACGTCTGTCGATGAAGGAGGAAAGAAAATGAAATTTTTGTTATAATGAATTTCTGGGATTAATGTTAACAATCACACATAAATCACAAAAATACCTAGCCAAATCAATTTTATATTTTGTATTTTTTCCCCTTTTTTAAAATTTTATTTAATTATTTATTTATGTATTTATTTATATTTTTTTTGGGGGGGGGGTGATATTGCCTTGAGCGCCCAGCAGGGTGGATATGTGCATGCTACAAATCTTTATTATTATTATTATTATTATTAAAATGAAAAGGTAGGAAAAATGTTTGCCATTACCATTAGGCATATACTAGCCTATAGCGGTTTACCTCTATAGCCATGTATAGCAAGGAAACTGTTTTTTTATCTTGGTATTTACAATAAAATGATAAACAAGGAAAGTTTCCATAGTCTGAAGTTAGCCGGTTTCATGATAGGATTTTCAAAATCAAAAGATAGGATTTCCTACAAAAGTAGGAAGAATATCATGCCTGTATAATAAAAAATTGTGTTTAAAAACATAGTATCATCCTTTTTACAAATTGAATTTCCAAATTGCACAATTTAAAAAAAAATTATAAAACTGACCGTTGATGAGTTGACAGGGGGGTTGCAGTCGGATGAGTTGAGAGGGAGGGGGAGGGGGGTGTCGCTCAGATTATTCATACAGGCTGGATGCCTCAGTTTAAGTTTTCTTTGTTCACTACAAAACTGTGGCAATGTTACTCTAGAAAAATACAACAGTTTTTAAATTTTTTTTTACCTGAGCCACTGGCCAGAAACAGCAACTGACTGTATACGTCGAGACAAATTTCTCCTTCAATTCGGCAGAAATGTCTTCCTTGCCCTCCAAAACACTTGATCCTACAAATAAATCAAGCAGTTTACGTCATCTAAAAAAAAATACAAGCAGTTGAATAACACTTTGCATTAGGCCAAAAAAAAAATCTGCGGTATCTGGTCTCCGCGCGTGTCGCCTCAGCATTTTTAATTTTCTTTTTTTTTAAACCTAGAAGGTACAGTGATGGTAATGCTTCTATGCATATGACATAAAACACAATAAAGGGGGCCACTTTCCTACCGTCACGTTAGCAGTTTTTCTAATGGTTGTAATTTTTTTTTAAATATTTGAAACCACCCAAAAAGAATTTCAACATTTGAATAGACATGCATGCTTATCCTAAAGATAATTTGAGTTGATTATTACTATTATTTTTTTAATTACCCTAAAATTTCCATCAACAAATAGACGGAAAAGTGAGGTAACTTTTTCCGTCCAATTTTTATGGAAATTTGAGGGTGAAAAAATAAATAAAAATATTAAAAAATAAAATAAATCAACTCAAATTAGTTCTATTATAAGCCTGCATGTCCATTCACATGTTGAAACACTTTTTGGTCGGTTTCAGGTACTTAAAAATAAATAACAGCCATTGGAAACACTGCTAACGTGACGGATGCAAAGTGGCCCCCTTTATTGTGTTTTATGTCGTATGCTTTCTCTCCTTTTTTTCCCCAAGATGTGAAATAACCAATCTGTAACAGTTATCAGCTTGTAACGCTGTGTATTTAAACAAGAAATTAATGAAAATGCATTCAGATTTCTTGTATTCATTCGAGGAAAGAGTATCCTTTTCCTAAATAAAAAACACTTATTTCTTAAATGTGACAGCATTTATGGCAAAAAATACTTCTAAGGAAGAATGATATTCTCGTCTCACATTACAATTAAAACATGTTATTTTTGAATTACCGATTCTATTTTTTACCTTTAAAACCAACACAAAATCTTCTTTTTTACAAAGTTTCTTTCAAAAGGGCTCTAAATTTCATTAAAAAATCAAAGTAATTATACTGCCCCCCCCCCCTTACCAACTCAGTGGTCCATTTCATTTGAATAGTGAGTCGAATAATCTTAATTTTTTATTTCTTTTCAAAGTTTGTGGGGTTTCCCCTCTTCATATGACAAGAAGGGGGATTTTGTACTCGCTGCATCAATGCATGTACATGTATGTTGTAATACTGAACCAATTTAATATAACATGAAAGTTATAAAAAGCATTTACTTACCTGCATAAAAAATTGTTATAAACAAAGGCGCTGTAACTAGTTGGTCCGAGATTACTTTCTTGGCCACGGTGAGCTTGGCTGTTCCCGGGAGCGCCCTGTCCAACCATCTATACCAATAGAAACCGATAGGTCCAAAGGCACACCCACCAATAACCATCATGTGACCTACCCTAGCCCAGTCGTACTTCTCGTACCCAGCGATGGTCTGTTGCATAACCTCGGCCATGCTTAGAATGGACCCGTACGTGATCGAGTTAGCGACAGCTGGGTGTCTCTGTGCGAATCCCTTGGCCGAGAGAAAGAGTCTGGCACCCAGTCTCCCGGATGAAGCAGCCATGGTCAATCTGGGGGGTGCTGACTGATACTACTGTCTTAACTTCAGGTAAACATGGTGAAACAACAATTAACTATCATTTAATTAGAACAGATCTATGTAACGACTAGGATGAATCAATAACAATTGTAACTACATGTATGACGATTGTCAGTCATGCGCTTTGCTTTCATATACAGGTGCCTGACTAGTTTTCAGCATTGCTAAAGGGACTGTGGCCAAGCGAGGGTGAATCAACAGGTCTGTGAATCAAGGACGGGATAACAACATGACGACATAATACATGAAAAAATTAAATCTTTTGAATATAGCAGTATAGTGGATTTTTAATTTGTGATCCGAGATGATCATCAAATTCAAAAGGACCATGCCCCTTGCGCCTCCCCTTTGCTCCTCCCCTTCACCCCTCCCCCTTATGCATGCACCATAACACAGATGATGAATGATTGTGAGAACACAAAATGAAACAACCCGATCAAATCTAATTGCACATGGTTTGGTAGATTATAAGATAAACAGTCGACACTAGCCCCATTCTAGGGCCAATAACACTGGACTCCCTACATATCCTTAGCTTTTCAACTTTTGATCGGGTAGAATGTCGTATCCGACCGCCACTTTTTCTCATTCAATATAACCAATAATGTAATTTTACCAGGATATTTATTTCATGAAAAATCAGGCATTTTTGGTACACGATGACTTCCTCAGTCATGTCAGTCTGATCTTGTCAACTCCTCCAACATGGTCATTGTACATACGCAGTGGCAACTATAATAGGATCCTTCTATTTTCTGAAGGGGAGAATTTTTTTAGAAGGGAAATAAAGTCCGAAAACCATCATAAATGTGGATTTTAATACGATAGTTTACGCTTTCTGTACCCCCAAAATCGATAGAATAATTTTTTAACTGGTTAGTGGTTGCAAAAAAATTCCAAAAATCCCCTTAAAAAGTGGTGGTCGGATACGACATTCTTTCCGTCTGATCTTGTAAACTCCCCAATTAGTGACCAACACAGTCATTGTACATGCGCAGTAGCAACTATAATAGGATCCTTCTATTTTCTGATGGGGAAGATTTTTTTAGAAGGGAAATAAAGTCCGAAAACCATCATAAAAGTGGATTTTAAAGATAGTTTTCACTTTCTGTACCACCAACAATCGATAGAATATTTGTTTAACTGGTTAGTGATAGTGGTTGCAGAAAAATTCCAAAAAAAGCCTTAAAAAGTGGCGGTTGGATACGACATTCTTTCCGATTAGACTGACACCAAAAATGCCTGATTTTTCATGAAATAAATATCCTGGAATAATTTGAAGTATAAGTCATCCATATGTTCTCCACCTTACTAGGTTAGGTAGGCCTAGCCCCACCAGTGTGGCACGGACACGCCCCCTTGGCCTATAAGGATAGGCCAAGGGGGCGTGTCCGTGCAACACTGGTGGTGCAAAGGTAGGCATAGGTAAGATTACTTTATTGGTTATATTGAATGAGAAAAAGTGGCGGTCGGATACGACATTCTACCCGAATAGTTTTTATCGGTACGTATGGCGGTATTAAAGGTGCAGTCTTCCCCGGGAATTGTTGTAATTATTGCGTACCTAGCCGATCCCCCGCTGTGTGTTTAGCCGTGTCTATCTACTCGGTCACCTGTTTTAACTACCTGTCGTCCAGGAACAGCTGGTTACCCCAATCACTTTACCCAAACTATACTGGACTCGTTTGAACAAGTGAGGGCGCTATTTAAATTCACCGTTCAAGATTGAAAACAAACTATGCGACGACGAATGACATTCGCTGAGATAGAAGACTGCGAGTCGACGATATGTCAAGTAAGAATCGACTGTTAAATATCGTTTTTGAGAAATTAAGGAGTTTGAAAAACGTCTCGATTGTCAATTAAAGCATGCAGGGCCGTCCTCATAATGTCAGCTGCCCCGCTATGAGCAATACTGTTGAATGTTGGGCATATTTTATTTTGGCTTGACTGCCGGCGTGTAGCACTGCCACTGGCTGCCACTAACACTACAGTAACACAGTAACTAACACTAGTAACAGTGGATTGTGCAGTGTGAGTGTTGTTGCCTATCGTACCGTGTAATGTGGTAACAGTTAGCACTGACTGACTGAATTTGGTCTGAATGATCCGAGACTGAGTAACTCCATGGCAACACTAACAACCATTCTCAAACGAAGTGTCTGTTGTTACTCCAGACATTTAATGCATATTTTGAATAAGCCTTATCGCTAGTAATACTAGCACTGAAGCAACTTCCGCAAAGCATAGGCCTACAGGGATACAAAAAGGGGCATCCGTTTGGCGCAGCTTTTGTGACGTCAGTAATATTTTGTTTGTCCGCGCGGCACGCAGTGGTGCTGTTGCGCCCACAGACATCCCACAATTCCTTGCAGCTGCTATTAGCGATAAGGCTTATTGAACTTGTCATTATGGCATTTATTAATAATTCACCATCCGGTCAAAATTATCTGTCTTGACTCTTGTCTTGGTGACTGGCTTGACAATATTCAATAATTATCAAAATGGTCCCAAAGACAAGTCGATCTTTGGGATCTGAGAGTTGGAGGATGTGTAACATTAGTTCTTAACACAATGTTTGCTTTTTGTAATGTTTTAGGTATTTTTCAGGATAATAAGGTAACAGTGGTCACCCAGTCAAAATTTCGGAAAGAATGTCAAACCCAACCGCCACTTGTGCACAATATCTGAGCATGTGTTTTTAGCAGACGACAAAATGGCCAACATCTCACTGGATGTGCATATTCATTGCTCAAAATCTCCCAATCCTCACATGGCTACATTTTCCTCTCCTTAAAGTGTGTCCTCTATCATCTTTTAAAGGAAAATCTGCGATATTTTGTCATGTTTGGACAGAAAAGTGGCGGTTGTATTCCACATTCTTTCCCAAACTGCTTGTCGCTCTCTAACACATTTTGTATCATTCAGTCATTATTTATTTATTGTTGACTGAATGTGGGTATATACATAAACTATTGGTAATTACCCAAAAAGAAGCTAAGACTAATTCAAGAAATTTCATATGGGCATGGTTTTCTGTTTTCTTGCAGTTTTTTGGTCATGCATGGAAACTGCTTCATTAAAATGACAGTTGGACCAATGAGCACCTATTTGTGACCAACTTGAAGGACCTGTGTCTGGTTTGGGAGTTCGGACATAAACATGGTACATCACACTTGAATTTGTTTAATTTGTTGTTGGCTTTGTAATGAGACCAAACCATGGGATATTTATTTTGTTGTTGGCTTTGTAATGAGACCAAACCATGGGATATTTATTTTGTTGTTGGCTTTGTAATGAGACCTAACCATGGGATATTTATTCACATTCATAAATTATGTGTAAATAAAATCAAGTAGATATTTATGTCTTCAAACTGTCAATATTTATTAACCCTTCTATAGGTTTAACAATCAAAGACACTCAAAATTTGTATGTCACTCCCAACCCATTGACTTTGTGCAGTGCACTCAAATAAATGCAAGGACATGTGGCTCTGATAGGAGGTCAAACCAAAACCACTCAAGTGTATATGCAGTACATACACAGCTCTGTGTGACTCTGCATATAACTTATGTAGGACATACACAAGTGTGTTTGACTTTGCCACTAACTCCAGCACAAAAATACACATGTGTGAACAATTGGCAATACAACCAAAAATACTCAAGTGACTGTCTGTGGGTGCGGTGCTTACTGGCAATGCAACCAAAAATACTCAAGTGACTGTCTGTGGGTGCAGTGCTTACTGGGCCAAATTTCAGCCTGGGCATAGGAGGGTTAATTTTGTAAAAAAAACAACAACCATATCAACCATATCATGATAACTTGTTTATTTCCTCCCGTTTACACCACTGCAGGCCTCAACGTTTCCAGGACTTGGCCGCAGACGTAAGTTTGATAAATGTTTGATACTGCTTTTATCAATTTTAAAGCCATTTGACAGAATTATTTTAAAAGTTTCCTTACTTTCTTTGAATGAAGGAAACTGTTAAAATTTTAAAGGTTTCCTTACTTTCTTTGAATTAAATTTTAATACATTAACCCTAACTACAATGTATGCTCAGTGCAACAAGATGATTGTTTTTTCAGTTTTAATCAAAATATTAACCCTCCTATGCCCAGGCTGAAATTTGGCCCAGTCAGCACGGCACTCACAGACAGTCACTTGAGTATTTTTGGGTGCATTTCCAATTGGTAGGTCAAACCACAGAGTCACACACAGCTGTGTATGAGTGCACTGCACAAAGTCAATGGGTTGGGAGTTACATACAAATTTTGAGTGTCTTTGGGTTTGACCTCCTATCACACAGCCACATGTGTTTGCATGTATTTGAGTGCACTGCACAAAGTCAATGGGTTAAGAGAGACATACAAATTTTGAGTGTCTTTGAGTGTTAAACCTGTAGGAGGGTTAATTGCCAAATACATTGTGGAATTTTTAAATTGTTAATCATGCCTAATATTTTAATGTATTTTGTGTGGTACAAATGTTTTGTTTCAATAAAGCAGTACATTATATTTAAGTTTGGCATTTATGGTAAGAGTCAAAGTCCCCATTGAAGTACAGAAACATCATAATAATTAAAACATTAACCCTTCTGTGACTGCAAGGGTCAAAATCAGTCAAAATGTTGATATACTTGCCAAGGTATATCTAGCGCACTTAAAAGTCAAACACTGTCAAACCTTACGTGTAGTAAGTACATTTACAGGTCAAAATGAGTCAACCGTTTTTGACTGGTAACAACATTGTCTTGTATTGTTGAGGGTGGTCAAAATGACAGTAAAAACCAGTCAAAAATGCTCATGTGTGCACATTTGGATCAACAGTCAAAACAGGCAGTTGACTGGTTTTGACCACTATAGCTACTTGCCACTAAAGTGCAGCAATAGTAGGAGGGTTAATTTGTTATTTTAATTTTTCTTCTAGGTGATGGCATAGGAACCTCTTCCAATCTGAAATCCAAGGCAAACATCAACCTGTAAGTCTAAGTCATTTTCAGCATTTTTGCAAGCTCACAAGCCAATGATTATAGAACAATTCACAGGTAAAAAGGGAGCAGTAATTTTATATACATTTTATTCGATTTTTATTTTTTTATTGAAACAAAAAAAAGGTTTTACAACTGCATTTATTATTTAAAATACTTCAGATAAAACATTACTGCTTAGTTATTTAATAACAATTATTTTATTTTATTTTTTAGCTAGTTTTATTTAATTATTATTATTTATTTTTTTGCACTGCAGGGCTAACGATGATGATTTCTACAGTAGCCTAGCTGCAGAGATGGGGGAGGTGAGTAGAAAGAAAAGTCATACAAATGGATGTCCGTCATCATAGTTTCAATGTACGCAACTCTTGTAATATTCAGAACAATTCACTTTCCTCACTGGTATGACTTATGAGCACCATTTTACCCGAAGAATTCTTCCAATAGGAATTCTCCATTAACCCTTACCTTCCCAAATCCTCCAAAATCCTCTTTGCTAAAGGACTTTGAAGGATTGAGGTTACATGCTACATGCTCTTTGCTAAAGTGAAGGATTTTGGAGGATTGAGGTTACATGCTACATGCTCTTTGCTAAAGTGAAGGATTTTGGAGGATTGAGGTTATTATACTTGCCTTTCCATGGTACATGTACATCCATGTTTGTTGTAGTGATTGCAAGGTCAGTGCTTGGGTCAGTGGACACTGTTTATTGCTCCATGCATGTAGGGAGGGTCCCTGGCCATGTACATGTATCACAGATTAGAAACACATGTGTGCATACATGTCATGTGCTTGCTTTACTACTGAAGGATTTTGGAGGATTCAGGTTATGTGTAAGCAAATGGGCCTAGGGAGTTAGGAAGGATTCAGGTTATGTGTAAGCAAATGGGCCTAGTGAGTTAGGAAGGATTCAGGTTATGTGTAAGCAAATGGGCCTAGGGAGTTAGGAAGGATTCAGGTTATGTGTAAGCAAATGGGCCTAGGGAGTTAGGAAGGATTCAGGTTATGTGTAAGCAAATGGGCCTAGGGAGTTAGGAAGGATTCAGGTTATGTGTAAGCAAATGGGCCTAGGGAGTTAGGAAGGATTCAGGATATGTGTAAGCAAATGGGCCTAGGGAGTTAGGAAGGATTCAGGTTATGTGTAAGCAAATGGGCCTAGGGAGTTAGGAAGGATTCAGGATATGTGTAAGCAAATGGGCCTAGGGAGTAAGGAAGGATTCAGGATATGTGTAAGCAAATGGGCCTAGGGAGTTAGGAAGGATTCAGGATATGTGTAAGCAAATGGGCCTAGGGAGTTAGGAAGGATTCAGGATATGTGTAAGCAAATGGGCCTAGGGAGTTAGGAAGGATTCAGGTTATGTGTAAGCAAATGGGCCTAGGGAGTTAGGAAGGATTCAGGTTATGTGTAAGCAAATGGGCCTAGGGAGTTAGGAAGGATTCAGGTTATGTGTAAGCAAATGGGCCTAGGGAGTTAGGAAGGATTCAGGTTATGTGTAAGCAAATGGGCCTAGGGAGTTAGGAAGGATTCAGGTTATGTGTAAGCAAATGGGCCTAGGGAGTTAGGAAGGATTCAGGTTATGTGTAAGCAAATGGGCCTAGGGAGTTAGGAAGGATTCAGGTTATGTGTAAGCAAATGGGCCTAGGGAGTTAGGAAGGATTCAGGTTATGTGTAAGCAAATGGGCCTAGGGAGTTAGGAAGGATTCAGGTTATGTGTAAGCAAATGGGCCTAGGGAGTTAGGAAGGATTCAGGTTATGTGTGTAAGCAAATGGGCCTAGGGAGTTAGGAAGGATTCAGGTTATGTGTAAGCAAATGGGCCTAGGGAGTTAGGAAGGATTCAGGTTATGTGTAAGCAAATGGGCCTAGGGAGTTAGGAAGGATTCAGGTTATGTGTAAGCAAATGGGCCTAGGGAGTTAGGAAGGATTCAGGTTATGTGTAAGCAAATGGGCCTAGGGAGTTAGGAAGGATTCAGGTTATGTGTAAGCAAATGGGCCTAGGGAGTTAGGAAGGATTCAGGTTATGTGTAAGCAAATGGGCCTAGGGAGTTAGGGAGGATTCAGGTTATGTGTAAGCAAATGGGCCTAGGGAGTTAGGGAGGATTCAGGTTATGTGTAAGCAAATGGGCCTAGGGAGTTAGGAAGGATTCAGGTTATGTGTAAGCAAATGGGCCTAGGGAGTTAGGGAGGATTCAGGTTATGTGTAAGCAAATGGGCCTAGGGAGTTAGGAAGGATTCAGGTTATGTGTAAGCAAATGGGCCTAGGGAGTTAGGAAGGATTCAGGTTATGTGTAAGCAAATGGGCCTAGGGAGTTAGGAAGGATTCAGGTTATGTGTAAGCAAATGGGCCTAGGGAGTTAGGAAGGATTCAGGATATGTGTAAGCAAATGGGCCTAGGGAGTTAGGAAGGATTCAGGATATGTGTAAGCAAATGGGCCTAGGGAGTTAGGAAGGATTCAGGTTATGTGTAAGCAAATGGGCCTAGGGAGTTAGGAAGGATTCAGGTTATGTGTAAGCAAATGGGCCTAGGGAGTTAGGAAGGATTCAGGTTATGTGTAAGCAAATGGGCCTAGGGAGTTAGGAAGGATTCAGGTTATGTGTAAGCAAATGGGCCTAGGGAGTTAGGAAGGATTCAGGTTATGTGTAAGCAAATGGGCCTAGGGAGTTAGGAAGGATTCAGGGTTATGTGTAAGCAAATGGGCCTAGGGAGTTAGGAAGGATTCAGGTTATGTGTAAGCAAATGGGCCTAGGGAGTTAGGGAGGATTCAGGTTATGTGTAAGCAAATGGGCCTGGGGAGTTAGGAAGGATTCAGGATATGTGTAAGCAAATGGGCCTAGGGAGTAAGGAAGGATTCGGGTTATGTGTAAGCAAATGGGCCTAGGGAGTTAGGAAGGATTCAGGATATGTGTAAGCAAATGGGCCTAGGGAGTTAGGAAGGATTCAGGATATGTGTAAGCAAATGGGCCTAGGGAGTTAGGAAGGATTCAGGATATGTGTAAGCAAATGGGCCTAGGGAGTAAGGAAGGATTCAGGATATGTGTAAGCAAATGGGCCTAGGGAGTTAGGGAGGATTCAGGTTATGTGTAAGCAAATGGGCCTAGGGAGTTAGGAAGGATTCAGGTTATGTGTAAGCAAATGGGCCTAGGGAGTTAGGGAGGATTCAGGTTATGTGTAAGCAAATGGGCCTAGGGAGTTAGGAAGGATTCAGGTTATGTGTAAGCAAATGGGCCTAGGGAGTTAGGAAGGATTCAGGTTATGTGTAAGCAAATGGGCCTAGGGAGTTAGGAAGGATTCAGGTTATGTGTAAGCAAATAGGCCTAGGGAGTTAGGAAGGATTCAGGTTATGTGTAAGCAAATGGGCCTAGGGAGTTAGGAAGGATTCAGGTTATGTGTAAGCAAATGGGCCTAGGGAGTTAGGAAGGATTCAGGTTATGTGTAAGCAAATGGGCCTAGGGAGTAAGGAAGGATTCAGGATATGTGTAAGCAAATGGGCCTAGGGAGTTAGGAAGGATTCAGGTTATGTGTAAGCAAATGGGCCTAGGGAGTTAGGAAGGATTCAGGTTATGTGTAAGCAAATAGGCCTAGGGAGTTAGGAAGGATTCAGGTTATGTGTAAGCAAATGGGCCTAGGGAGTTAGGAAGGATTCAGGTTATGTGTAAGCAAATGGGCCTAGGGAGTTAGGAAGGATTCAGGTTATGTGTAAGCAAATGGGCCTAGGGAGTAAGGAAGGATTCAGGTTATGTGTAAGCAAATGGGCCTAGGGAGTTAGGGTTAATTTAACGTGTATGTCGGCTGGGAACACCAGATGTTCCCATACAAAATGTGTTTTTCTTCCGTCATTTTATTTATTTTACAGCGGAAAACGTTTACCCCGTTAACCGTTAACATTGGTACACGAATGCATCCACAAGCAAAACACAAATCAGTGAGCTGTTCAAAAACCTTCTTACTGAAATGGCGCCCTCAAAATGACAGCGTTCCGAGCCAATAAGGTTAACTAAAGAAGTAGAATATAATATAATCTGGGCAGCGTATTAAAATCAGTGAATGACTTGAGCCTGTTGTGTAGGTATTGGTTGAACTTGTGCTATCTAGGAATTGTTTCGCTAAAGGAAATATTGTTGACATTTAAAAAAAATTTTTTTTTTTAGGAATCTGATGTTTCAGATGCTGATGTCGGTAAAATGTTGGCTGTGAGTATTACACTTTTGCCCTCAAATACCAGTTGCCTTAGAAATTACATCTTAAAGGAAAATGGTAAAACATTGGTAAAATGTCTGTAAATGCATCCATACTTTATAAGAATCAAGAGAAACCAACCACTGTCTGTAAATGCATCCATACTTTATAAGAATCAAGAGAGTTGTACAGAAACCAACCAATGTCTGTAAATGCATCCATACTTTATAAGAATCAAGAGAGTTGTACAGAAACCAACCAATGTCTGTAAATGCATCCATACTTTATAAGAATCAAGAGATATGTACAGAAACCAACCAATGTCTGTAAATGCATCCATACTTTATAAGAATCATGAGATATGTGCAGAAACCAACCAATGTCTGTAAATGCATCCATACTTTATAAGAATCAAGAGATATGTACAGAAACCAACCACTGTCTGTAAATGCATCCATACTTTATACGAATCAAGAGATATGTACAGAAACCAACCAATGTCTGTAAATGCATCCATAATTTATAAGAATCAAGAGATATGTACAGAAACCAACCAATGTCTGTAAATGCATCCATACTTTATAAGAATGGGGTGTCGTGGCCGAGCGGTCTAGCTTACCGGATTCAAGTTCTGGTGTTAGCAACATAATGTGGGTTCGAATCACGGCCGTGACACTTGTGTCCTTGAGCAAGACACTTAATCATAATTGCTTCTCTCCACCCAGGGGTTAAATGGGTACCTGTGAAGGCAGAGTTGGTTTGCTCTATATGCGCTAGAAATGGCAGCAATTGAGCTGTATACTCCCCAGGGAGCTGAGATGGTTTCAGGAATGATTTATGAGCCTTATGAGCCTTATGAGCAGGGATAATAATATAATGCGCCTTGAGCACCACTTAGTTGGTGGATATGTGCGCTATATAAATCCACACATTATTATTATTATTATTATTATTAAGAATCAAGAGAGTTGTACAGAAACCAACCAATGTCTGTAAATGCATCCATACTTTATAAGAATCAAGAGATATGTACAGAAACCAACCAATGTCTGTAAATGCATCCATACTTTATAAGAATCAAGAGATATGTACAGAAACCAACCAATGTCTGTAAATGCATCCATACTTTTTAAGAATCAAGAGATATATATATAAACCAACCACTGTCTGTAAATGCATCCATACTTTATAAGAATCAAGAGATATGTACAGAAACCAACCAATGTCAGTAAATGCATCCATACTTTTTAAGAATCAAGAGATATATATATAAACCAACCACTGTCTGTAAATGCATCCATACTTTATAAGAATCAAGAGATGTGTACAGAAACCAACCAATGTCTGTAAATGCATCCATACTTTTAAGAATCAAGAGACATATATATAACCAACACTGTCTGTAAATGCATCCATACTTATAACAATCAAGAGATATATATATAAACCAACCACTGTCTGTAAATGCATCCATACTTTTAAGAATCAAGAGATATATATAAACCAACCACTGTCTGTAAATGCATCCATACTTTATAAGAATCAAGAGATATGTACAGAAACCAACCAATGTCTGTAAATGCATCCATACTTTATAAGAATCAAGAGATATATATATAAACCAACCACTGTCTGTAAATGCATCCATACTGTTTAAGAATCAAGAGATATATATATAAACCAACCACTGTCTGTAAATGCATCCATACTTTATAAGAATCAAGAGATATGTACAGAAACCAACCAATGTCTGTAAATGCATCCATACTTTATAAGAATCAAGAGATATGTACAGAAACCAACCAATGTCTGTAAATGCATCCATACTTTATAAGAATGGGGTGTCGTGGCCGAGCGGTCTAGCTTACCGGATTCAAGTTCTGGTGTTAGCAACATAATGTGGGTTCGAATCACGGCCGTGACACTTGTGTCCTTGAGCAAGACACTTAATCATAATTGCTTCTCACCCAGGGTTAAATGGGTACCTGTGAAGGCAGAGTTGGTTTGCTCTATATGCGCTAGAAATGGCAGCAATTGAGCTGTATACTCCCCAGGGAGCTGAGATGGTTTCAGGAATGATTTATGAGCCTTATGAGCAGGGATAATAATATAATGCGCCTTGAGCACCACTTAGTTGGTGGATACGTGCGCTATATAAATCCACACATTATTATTATTATTATTATTAAGAATCAAGAGAGTTGTACAGAAACCAACCAATGTCTGTAAATGCATCCATACTTTATAAGAATCAAGAGATATGTACAGAAACCAACCAATGTCTGTAAATGCATCCATACTTTATAAGAATCAAGAGATATGTACAGAAACCAACCAATGTCTGTAAATGCATCCATACTTTATAAGAATCAAGAGATATATATATAAACCAACCACTGTCTGTAAATGCATCCATACTTTATAAGAATCAAGAGATATGTACAGAAACCAACCAATGTCAGTAAATGCATCCATACTTTTTAAGAATCAAGAGATATATATATAAACCAACCACTGTCTGTAAATGCATCCATACTTTATAAGAATCAAGAGATATGTACAGAAACCAACCAATGTCTGTAAATGCATCCATACTTTTTAAGAATCAAGAGATATATATATAAACCAACCACTGTCTGTAAATGCATCCATACTTTATAAGAATCAAGAGATATATATATAAACCAACCACTGTCTGTAAATGCATCCATACTTTTTAAGAATCAAGAGATATATATATAAACCAACCACTGTCTGTAAATGCATCCATACTTTATAAGAATCAAGAGATATGTACAGAAACCAACCAATGTCTGTAAATGCATCCATACTTTATAAGAATCAAGAGATATATATATAAACCAACCACTGTCTGTAAATGCATCCATACTTTTTAAGAATCAAGAGATATATATATAAACCAACCACTGTCTGTAAATGCATCCATACTTTATAAGAATCAAGAGATATGTACAGAAACCAACCAATGTCTGTAAATGCATCCATACTTTATAAGAATCAAGAGATATGTACAGAAACCAACCAATGTCTGTAAATGCATCCATACTTTATAAGAATCAAGAGATATATATAAACCAACCTGTGATAGTTTCAGCCGTTTTGTTATGACGCTAATGAGAAACTAGTGGAAATGCATTCAGATTGTTCGAATTCATCCCAAGGTGGAATTTCTGTCCTCAGATGACAGAAATTCATTTTGGAAATTATTCATGACAGGCCTGTGATTTCTCAGGATTTTTTCCCGATTTCAGGATATTTTACAAATCTCCCTTTGCCTCAAACTTTTCTTGAAAGAAGAGAAGTCGCCACCAAGGAAAGAAAGAAGTAGCCTGTATTGTGTCCAAACCTCTAGTTTCTTGTTTGTGGGGGATGTGGAGAGTCTGTAAATCCTCCAAAATTAAACATCCAGGAGGTTCAGGGGGCTTTGTCCTCTAGACCAAAGGAAGACCCAGGCCCGCTACCCACAGGAGGTTCAGGGGGCTTTGTCCTCTAGACTAAAGGGAGACCCAGGCCTGCTACCCACAGGAGGTTCAGGGGGCTTTGTCCTCTAGACCAAAGGAAGACCCAGGCCCGCTACCCACAGGAGGTTCAGGGGGCTTTGTCCTCTAGACTAAAGGGAGACCCAGGCCTGCTACCCACAGGAGGTTCAGGGGGCTTTGTCCTCTAGACCAAAGGGAGATCCAGGCCCGCATCCCATTTTCAGGATTTGTTACTTTTGTCAAATGACACCCCCTGTTCATGAATTTTCTAAACTCAGTATCACCTGAGACAGATATATTTCAAGGGATATTTGATTCCATCATCAACTTTGATGTAAAACTGTGATCGTTTATCTCTTTTTTTTTCAAGATTACCAATAGATTAACTTGCAAATGACCTCTGACATTTGACCTTTGACATTTTGACGCTTACAGGACATGGACGATATGGACGATGCTCTCTTTGGTTCCTCCATGAAATCACGTCCTGGCAGTACTGCCGCCAAGGAGAAATCTGCCAAACAGAGTCCGACTAAAACCAAAGAAAAGGAGAAAGTCATGTCAGAACGTACACAGGAGCTGGACAAGACACTGGAGGATGAGCTATGTAAGTTAATACTTAGTGATAGTTGAGAAACGAGTTGCCCGATATTGGTTCTCACCTGAACCGTAATCTCACTTAGCGACAGTTGAGACACGAGTTGTGCGATAAGATTCTGTTCAGAACCCTGTACACCTCACTTAGGGAGGAGGGCCAAAGTCGTGGTACAGCCAAGCCTTTGAGAAGTCTGGCCAGGCCTAGGCTAACTGGCCTCCTAATTATCTTTTGTGAGTCCTAATCCTGTAACAATACAGTACCTGCCAATCAACATAACCTGGGCTTCTGGAGGGCCTAGCCCAGGCAAGCAGAGCTCATTATATAGGCCAGTAGGCAGGGGAAAAGCCTGGGCCTGGCCGGGCTTCTCAAAGGCTTGGCTGTACCATGACTTTGGCCCTGCTCCCTTAGCGATAGTTGAGATAAACACATGATGTTTATACCGCAAACCCAAACGATATTTGTTGTTTTGTTTCCAGTCAAAGCAATGAGTCCCCGAGAAGGAAGTCCCACCATGAGCCCGAGGAGAAGCAACAAGCCAAAAGCTGGTCCCAAGAAGTTTGACTTTGGAGGTACGTAAGACGGACTTTTCAAAGATTGTGGATGTGTGAGGCATACAGCCACAGTAGGTGTCATGGTTTTTCTTAGCAGCTGGAGTTATGTAAATAATAATAATAATAATAATAATAAGTGGACTTATATAGCGCACATATCCACCAACTGAGTGGTGCTCAAGGCGCATTATATCATTACCCTGCTCATAAGGCTCATAAATCATTCCTGAAACCATCTCAGCTCCCTGGGGAGTATACAGCTCAATTGCTGCCATTACAGTGCATATCATCATCATCATCATCAAGGCTATAGTTCATCCATTTGTTGGACAAAGCCCTCCTCATAAAACTTCCATTTGTCTCTCTCTCTAGCCACTCTTGTCCATGTTGCCGTGCCCATGTGTGCTGTTATGTCATCTCTCCATCTTTTCTTTTGCCGTCCTCTCTTTCTCTTGCCTGTTCTAGGCTGCCATTCTGTCAATCGCCTAGTCCACCTGTTGTCCTGGACCCTTAACACATGGCCTGCCCATCTCCATTTGGTCTCCTTTATCTTTTCAATGATGTCCTTGACTTTTGTTTTCTCTCGTATTTTGTTATGGTTAACTTTATCCCGTATTGTTAAATGTACCATTTTTCTCTCCATGGCTCTCTGTGTTGTTATCAATTTGTTGTTCAGCTCATTTGTTGTAGTCCATGTTTCTGCTCCATAAGTCATAGTTGTTAGGATGCATTGGTTGTACACTCTTCTTGGTGACATTGCTATGTTGTTGTCGGTCAATATGTCTTTGTACATGCCAAAACTTCTCCAACCTGCTTTGATTCTCGACATAATTTCTTCTCTCGATGTCTTTCATTCTTAGAGTTTGGCCCAGGTATTTGTAATTTTCCACCTTCTCTAGTTTATGATTTTCAATGACAATATCTATGTTTGTGTCAAAGTTTGTCATGTATTTAGTTTTATCCTTGATGTGCATTTGTTAGACCCACTTGTTTGCTTTCTCTACTTAGTTTGGTTAGCTGTTCCTCCATATCTTCTACTGATGTTGTAACCAAAGCTACATAAATCGGCAAATCTTAGGTCTGTGAGTTTTTCTCCATCAATATCCATTCCCTTTTCTTTCCAGATGTGATTTTTAAACACCTCCTCCCATGCCGCTGTGAAAAGCTTTGGGGATATTGTATCTCCTTGTCGTACCCCTCTCTTTATTTTCACTTCTTTTGAGACATCTTTATCGATGTGGATCGTGGCGGTAGCATTTGTATATATGTCCTGGAAGATGCTGATATAGCCTTCATGTATTCCCACTTTTCTCAAAGGCGTTGAACATGTCTTTGTGTTCGATGGAATCAAATGCCTTCTGGTAATCAACAAAACCCAGACAGAGGTCTAGCTGGTATTCATTGACTTTTCTATCCAGTTGATTTATAGCCTGTAAGTGGTCCATTGTGGAATACCCTGCTCTAAATCCTGCTTGTTCTCTGGGTTGATTTTCATCTAGAGTTGCCTTTATTCTGTTCTGGATTACCTTGGTGAATAACTTGTACATATGAGAAAGAAGACTGATTAGGCGGTAGTTCTTTATATCTGCCTTGTCTCCTTTTTATGCAAAGTATAATTTTGCCTCTTTCCATTTTGATGGTATCTTCTTAATCTCTAGTATCTGGTTGAATAATGTTACTAATTGTGTTTTATCTCATCCCTCTAACTTTATAATGTCACTAATGTCATCTATCCCTGGTGCTTTGTTTCCTTCATTTGGTCAACAGCCTCCTGAACTTCACTTGGTATTATTGGTGGTAGTTCTCCTTCCTCCATCAGTACTCTTCATTAGCATCATCACCATCTTGTGTTGAGTTGTACAAATCCTGGTAGAAGTCTGAGCAAATGTTAGTATTTCTGCTCTATGTTGTTAGTGTCCCATCTGCTTGTTTTAGTTGGCTAATTCTGGTTTCTTGCACTCCATTTTGGTGATCTGTTTGGTCCTTTCCTTTTCTAGCATTGTTTGGATCTGTTGGAATTTCTTGTCTATTCCTTTGTCTCGTTTCTTTTTAACGGTTTTTACTGTTTCTGTATATTCTACCTTCTCGGCTGTTGTTTTTGTCATCAGTTTTCTTAGTGCCTTTCTCCTTCTATCTAGATCCTCTATCTCACTGTCCTCTCTTGATTTTTGTTCCTTTTTCTTCTTTGATGGTGCTAGATTTGTGGCTTCTTCCAGCAATACTGTAGTCAGTTAGTCGTACCTGTTATCAATATCCAATTCTTCCATCTCTAACCCTGCAAATCGGTTTTCAATTTCAGTTGGAATTCTTCTTTCTTTTCTTTCAGTTTCAGGATGTTGGTTCCACTCTTCCGTTTCTTGCTTATAAATTTGAGTCTGGCAAGTTTCTTTGCTGATACAGATGTTTGCTCGTACCATTCGATGGTCACTTGCAATATCAACATTGGTTATAACTTCACATTTTTACTATTCCTCTGGCTGCAAAGTATATAATCTATTTGATTTCTTGTGGTTCCATTTGGACTCTCCCATGTCCAATATCGGTTTTAGCCTTCTTGAAATATGTGTTTGTCACTTTTAGCTTTTTGTTCTGCAGCAAACTCAGAGTCTTTCTCCTCTTTTGTTTCTTTCCCCAGTTCCAAATTTTTCCCATGATAAACTCTTCTCCTGCTTCACGTCTTCCTATCTTTGCATTGAAGTCCCCCATTATTATTGTGTATTTCCTCTATTTTCCAAAAAGGCCTTGTTGATATCTTCATAAAAAGCCTCTGTGCTTCATCATCGTAATCGCTGGTAGGTGCATATACCTGTATAATGCACATGTGGTCTTCTTCTGATAATTGGATGATCATAGCAACAACTCTGTTTGAGTAACTCTTAACTTCCTTTACAAAGTTTTTGAATTTTGGTGGATGAGAAATCCTATTCCCTTTGCTTGTTTGTCTGTTTCTGTTTGCCCTTATTGTATAGCCAATCTCCTCCTTTAAGTTCTATGACTCCCTTCTCCTTCCCTCTTGGTCTCTGCCAATCCAATTACATCCCATTTGAAACCATTGAGATTTTCCATTAGACTTTCCAAACTTTCTTCTGTCCTTAATGTCCTTACATTATATGTACATATATTTAGAGTTTGTCAGTTTATGACTCTTTTCAAGTCTTACATCCTCCATTCGGCTTTAGCTGCAAGTCTTCATACTTGAAGGTTTCCCTTCGGCGTTTTCTGGTCAAGCTTTGTTGCCCGTTTTGGCCAAAGCGTGCGGCCTCTCTTTTTAACTTCTGTCATATTTTATGAGGGGTTGTTGCCTTATACTGACACGCTGGCAGGCGTGTTGTCAGTAGAGGTTTCTGTCAGGGTTACCTCACCCTTAGTCTCACTGATGTTAGTTGGACTGTCAATCGGCATTGTTCGCCAGGTTACTCCACTAACCTTTTTGACGGCATAGACTGATTGACAAAGCTGCTTAGGTGGTGTGCAGTGTTCACTGTTGTTAACCCAGACAGGATCTGGAGGCTATATGGTACTACCACCCGGCATGGGAATGAGCTGTCTGTTCACTCCTCTAAATCCTCCCAGATGGAGTGGATATCAGTATACCTCTGACAACCTAGCGCATATAGGGCTAATCAACCAACTCTGCCCTCACAGGTACCCATTTAACCCCTGGGTGGAGAGAAGCAATTATGGTTAAGTGTCTTGCTCAAGGACACAAGTGTCACGGCCGGGATTCGAACCCACATTCTGCTGCTAACACCAGAACTTGAGTCCGGTAAGCTAGACCGCTCGGCCACGACACTCCACATTAATGTTCATCCTGTGCTTGACCTAAGGCTGTGCATTTTCAGTTATTTCCGGAACCGGATACCCGAAATTGGAAATCTTCGGATACTGTGGTACCCGTAAACAATTTTGTAAAAACACGTAAATATTCCCGAATGTATAAAATAACCAATACAAACACAAGTTTCTCTTGTTTTGTTAGAGTCACAATAAATGTGGACTTACTGTAATAATTTCCCGCCAAGTCAGCAAGTCTGTGATCATGAAAGGCTATTGATAAATGTTACTTCTAAAGCCTTTATCAGAGTTTTCTTCATTTTGTTTCATTTCTTCATTTTAAAGTCATTTACGAGTAATTGGAACCGGAATAATGGAACCGGGTAATGACAGTTTTGGTCGGGTATCTGGGTACCCGGCACAGCCTTAGCTTGACCAAGTCTTGTAATGTCATTGTCATAGTGGGCTGTTTGATAAAAATGTCAAATCATTCGTCTTTAAAGAATTTGACGAGGACGATCCCCTTGCTGGCTTGCTCTCTGACGATGACGACGAAGGGCCAAAGAAATCAACCAAGAAGAAACCGCAAGAGCGGCCAAAACCAGAACCGGAGCCAGAACCAGAACCGTCAATTCCACCAGCCAAGGATGACCTTTCATGGACAGAAGGGACCAAGGTCAAAGGTCAGACAATAATTGTTTTCTCCCACTCCAAGTGTATTTGCGTGTTCAAAAAAAAAAAATGCCAGCATTTATTGATAGTTACTTAGACCAAACAGTAAGCTTGTTTTTCATTTATCTCTTTTCAGATGATCAACCACCTCAAGTAGAGGCATCACCTGCGAAGCGATCAAGGGCTAAATCCATTGATTTTGATGACGATGATGATGACACTGACATACTAGGCAGTCTGGGGCTGGAGAAAAGCGCCAAAAGTAAGTGACATCACCAAATTAGCCGATTGTCAGCAATAAAAAAAATCCATACTTGACCACGACGGTCAGAGCATACTGATCGAAACGTTGAGTTACCTCGTCACCTGTTCTTCTCAGAACCAACAGTTACTACATCTGTGCTAACCGCAAACCTTATTCCTGATAAGCCTGATAAGCAGGGGTGTGATTTTTCCGGATTTTTCCGGATTTTTGTGTTGTGATCCTCCGGATTTTAAAGATTTAAGCAATAAAGGAAAGCAAAGCAAACGCTCAGAACTATAGATTTCACCCCAGCGCTGTTCACAACAGCGGCCCCCAATACCCCTAGCAAAATTTACGTGGATTTTTTAAAACTGCCCAATCACACCCCTGGATAATATCTCCAGAACGCTTTGTCCGATCATGCTGAACCCAACAATATCTGGGCAAGTATCTTTTTTTGTATGTGTTTTCCACATTAGAATGAATAGGACAAATCTGAGTACAATTTCCTTGTTGACGACACAATGTAATAAGCTGAAACTTTCACAGGTTACTTGTCTGAAGTAGAATCAAACCGAGTGAGCTTATTCGGAGAAGCATTTTTGTAAACATTACAGGCCTGGAGTTTCATTTTTGTACGGGCAAGGCCACTTTTTATGAGTCCAGGGAACTTCTAGGGCCTCCATAAAATTCCAGGCCTGCATTACCAGTTACCTTCCCTTTATTAACCCTAACCACCCCAAACCATTCAAACTCCAACAGCTGGGTTTGTTGGATTTTGATGGACTCAGTACTGTATAGCCCTGACAGGAATACTTTACATGGGGCCGGGTGTCCCAATTCCAGCTAAGTCCAACAGTTGAGCGGTAGTGTTACTGCATGGTGTTGTATTTTGATGGACTCAGTACTGTATAGCCCTGACAGGAATACTTTACATGGGGCCGGGTGTCCCAATTCCAGCTAAGTCCAACAGTTGGGTGGTAGTGTTACTGCATGGTGTTGGATTTTGGCAGATTCAGGAAAGTTCTTAGCCAAAATAGCTAGAGGGGTTAGGGTTAATAATGGAATCACAGATGGTTTTCATTTGAGATGTAAGACCCTTTTGGTACCTTTTAATGTCATATTCCAGACATTCTCTGTGTAAGGTTCAACGATTCAAGGACAACATATTCTTGATATTTTTGTTCTCAGCCGGTACTAAAGACACAGACCCTAAGCCTAAGGCATCACCAGCCAGCAGACCCGCCAGGTCCCGTAGCAAGAGCGAGGAACAGACAGACTTCGGAGATGAGTCGGACCTCCTAGGAAGCCTTGGTCTTGGAGTCAGCCCAAGAGGTAAGTACGGGAAAGGAACTACAGAGGTCAGGGGTTGGGTTTTCAGCTCATAACATTTGAACCACGATTAACAGAGAGAAAGGGCAAAGAGTGTACCACTGTGCCAACCTGTGGACCCCGACAATATGTGTGTTTGAGGTTCCCACCAAGCAAAATCGCAGGCCTTGAACTATGGTTTCAATTCAGTTCAGTTCAATAAACACATTCATTTCCATACTCTCATGGAAAATAGTTACACAAAATGTGGTATATCAACGTTGTACATAGAATAGATAATATGTGACCCGCTCCATCGAAATGAGGAATGTCCCCCAACACACAAAACGTGCACGACTGCATTATCAATTTATCACATCCTAACACAGGAATGAAATGAACCAAAAATGAATGTTTGGTATCATCAGAAAGCCCATTAAATTCTCTAAGTTGATATCCATATCTCAAAATGTGAAATTTGAGGGGACATTCCTTATTTCGATGAAGTGGGTGACATATGAAAGGGTTTGTAAGGACAAGGTATTTTCTCCTGTTTGTAAAGTTTGGATGCATTTACAGACATTTTGACCCAAAGTGTGGACTGGCTTTAACATTCCTCCTATGTCAATGATTCCAGAGAAACGTCGGAGCAGACCAGAGGACAGCCAAGAAGCAGAGGAGGCCCGTAGTAAGGTCAGTGAACTCTTCGGAACGAGCTCGGTCAACAAGATGCTAGACAAGCCACCAGCCGGGAAGCAGCGACAGTCCCAGCTGGACAAGATACTGAAGAAGAAAGATACCAGTATTGGTAATTTCGTTTATGCAAGATCTTTTACAGGCCTCCCAGCGAAACCTATAAAATCTATAAAACCTATAAAAACTATAAAAACCTATATTTCAAAATGGGTACCTTTATTTCCCCCCAAAAAAAACTATATTAACCCTCCTACTTCTGGTACCTTTTTCATACAAGTTGATGCACCATTTGCAACCATTCACTTTTGTGGTTTTAAATGGTGAAATAACTTTGTACAGTATTGATTCCCCCGAAATGGTTTTGAATGGTAGGTCAGCTAATACAAAACCTTGTTTGGATCTTTCCAAATGGTAGTACAGCTAATACAAAACCTTGTTTGGATACTTCTAAGTGGTGAATCAATGGACCCTCTATGCATTTGAATGGATTTGAATGGTAGTAAAGCTTGCTACCAACACTGTTCAAATGGTATCACCATGTGTGTACAAAACCAATGGGCATTTTGGTAAGTGGAAATTTTGAATGGTTTCAAATGGTCAAACAGTAGGAGGGTTAACCTATAAAAACCTATATTTTTAATCTCCTGCAACACATTTTCAACTTTCTCATAAATTTCTCTTGGCTTTGAAGAAAAATTACTTCATAAGTACAAAGAGATGAAGCCAAAACAGTAGCCAAACTGTAACATGTGTACCGCTCTTAGATTTTCTGCTGGACAGGGTATGGGGTAATGTACTTTGTTGCAAAAAAGTACTCAGAAGGTAGGCAATTTACCAAAGACTTGTTACTTAACACTGCTTAATCACAGGAAATAAGCTATAAAAACCTATATTTTGGCATTTGGTAAACCTATAATAACATATTTTTTGCTTTAAAAAACCTATTTAAAAAAACTATAGATTAGGCACTGGGAGGCCTGCTTTTAATAAAACGTTTATTTGTTCATACTTCATATTTCATATCATTATAAAAAATCCACTAGGTTCTCCATAGCTTCAGACAAGTGTCCAAGAACCAAAAATATTGTAAAACTGGGAGACCAATGGGTTAAGCCTGGGTGATAGCACGATAGTAACGAATATCGCGATACCTTTGTTTGTTACGATATCGAGAATCTTTTCAAATCGCGATTAAAAAATAATCGTGCTTGTGAGTCGATTCAGAAATCCCATGGAAACAAAATTAGGCCAGTCTTTTTAAGCTTTCAGAATTAAGAAACAAAGGCGACTGTCAGATCACAAAGGAGCTACCATAGAGGGTCCAGACCCAGAACTCTGTCATTTCTCTTAATCCACCGCCACTCAAAGAAATCTATTCAGATGGATTAAGTGTTGAGAATTGAATGCAAACCTGTGGTTATCATCTCTAAATCAGTCATGCGTGAATGAAAAAAAAAATGCGATAATATTGAAATTCGCAATGTATATTGGCCTATATATCGTGGATGAAAAAAAAAAATTCGCCCAAGCTTACGATGGGTCTCCCAATGGGCTAGATAGCACTTGTAGTTGTAAAGCACTTGTATGGTAATCTGGAGGTCTTAGGTTCAAATCCTACTTCAGTACAAAAAAAATAACAAAATAGGGAGACATCCAACACATAGGGCTGATGGCTCAGTTGGAAGAGTGTTGGCTTGTTAACCCGGAGGTCACATGTTCAAATCCCACTCTTGTCTAAAAACTAAAAAAAAAAAAAATTCTACACTAAAAAGAAAACCACACTTTTTTATGTAAATCATATTTTTGAAATCAGGAACCGGTCCAAAAGCCAAAGAAAAAGAGGAGAAAGATGAAGACTTCAGTTTTGGAAGCTACACTCCATCTTCAGTGACATCAAGGCCAGGGTCAGCCCCGCCCCCTCGTCGGTCTGTCAGGTAAATGTTTCAAATTATTAGAATAATATTTTAAAAAGTATAAAATTATATTTATAAATTTCAAACCATGTTTCTCTTACCACTCATTAGTCCTTAAAAAAAAATTGTTTTTTATAGATTTTCAGATGATGATGACCTAGCAGGTGCATTAGACAGGCCCCGGTCCCGAGCCAACATGTCCGCCTTCCTTGATGACCCAGTAGAGAGACCCAAGAGTGCGACATCAGGTGTAACAAACAACAAAAGGACTGGTAGGAACTCTAGGAGCAGTGCCACCCCATCCGATGATTGGCTGGAGTTAGCGGCGGGAACTGATAGCGTCATATCAGAGGAGAATACAAAGGACACAGAAAAGAGAAAACAAGATCTTGGTAGGTAACCGGAAATATTACCTTCAAAAACTGCTTTTAATTATTGGCATTGATGAATAAAACCCTCCCAAAATAATGAGTCATCATGTAGAATTTGGTCTATGAAAAACTGTTGCTCAAACTTATTTCAAGACATTTTTAAGAAAATACTAATAAACAGAATATCAAAATATATGGTGAAAAACATCTCACATAAAATATATGTTTGTTGATTCTCATTAGATCTGAAGTAGAATTAAGTTATAAAAAACATATTATTATATGTCAAATTTACTAAGTAATCTAAAAATCTATCCATAGTCTTAAACCAAAAAATGGAGATTAAGTAAAATTAACACACTAATGGCCCATGTAATGACCCCTGCCAACTTCTTCTGCCTCCACCCTTCCCTGTCCCAGACTTTGGATTGCTTCTCTTCCAATCCCAAGCCCCAAGATTCAACCCTGAGTTCTGTGTGTTAAAGGTATCAATTTTAACTTGAAAAAAAAAACTTACTGAGCTTTTAACTTAAAGGTAGCTTAAAGGTAGCTAGACAGTGGTCACTCGTGTGGCACTCATGAACATTTTTTTCATCTAGGTTTGGACACTCCAGAGGCCTCACCACAACACAAACCCCCATCCCTCGGTGTCATGGAATCTCCGACCAAGAAGGACAAGCCATCGGCACCGGTCAAAGCCAAGACAGAAGAGCTACCTCCCAGAGCGCCCTCTGCTGCTGACTATCTTGGACTGTCGGATGCGGACATCGACCTGGATGCCTTGGCGAAGTAAGTGTCTGTGGGTTATTCTCACCGTGCATGAGCAGTTGAGGGCACATGTTGTTAGACCACTGTGGGCGGAAGTGCATTGATAGTGCATCGCGTTTGGCGTATTTTGCAGTTGGTTTGCGTATGCGCAGAAAAGCTCCTGCAAGTGTTGGCTGGCAGAAGTACACGCGTGCATTGTACCATCACACACGCGCATAAAGTGTACGCACAACGCTCACTTGACGCCAAAGTGGCTATCATCAAGACACTGGGTTAAAATCTACCACAAGAGAGCTACGATGTGTGCTGAGTGGATAGCCTTTATGTAGTTTTTTGTCTTAGTTTTTTTTATACTGAGGATGGTGTTGTGGGGGGTTTCCCATCTTGATTACTGCTTGTCTTCAACGAGAACAGTACTGTACAATAACAATAATAATAATAATAATGTGTGGATTTATATAGCGCACGTATCCACCAACTAAGTGGTGCTCAAGGCGCATTATATTATTATCCCTGCTCATAAGGCTCATAAATCATTCCTGAAACCATCTCAGCTCCCTGGGGAGTATACAGCTCGATTGCTGCCATTTCTAGCGCATATAGAGCAAACCAACTCTGCCTTCGAACCCACATTATGTTGCTAACACCAGAACTTGAATCCGGTAAGCTAGACCGCTCGGCCACGACACCCCACGTGCTAATATATTGCTAATTTATAGAACATCATGGGGTCCATACAAAATGTTTACTATAGTGGATGTTCCAGACAGTGATTCATGGCTCCAATGATAACAAAAAAACCAAGGGTCATTTTTGACAAAGCTAAGTGTTTTTTGTTTTTTTTAAATGATGTTCATTTAAGTGGCATTCTACTGTATGTTGTAAATTGTGATATGAATTTAAACCTTATTTTTGTATTTACATTCACTTTTTATTTTGATCTTCTTTGTATTATTTCAGGCCCAAGCAATTGGACTCGACCCTTAACGATCCCTTCAGTCAACCCACTAAAAGGGACACAACGTGAGTAGTCTTAGACAGTATGTGATTTCAGGTTTTTGGGGTTTTTTGGGGGTTTTTTTTGGTTTTGTTTTTGTTGTTGATACAATGTATTAACAGTTGGGGAAATGTGCCTGAAAGTTAAACAAAGAGGTCTTGTTCCAATATTCCATCAGCTAGAGTTTCACGTGCTGTTCTTTATTGGTCACCAGACTAGATGAAGGATTGGCAGCAGTTACACTCTGGCTGCGGTAAATTTCCCCTGGGGCCAATTTCATAGAGCTTCTAAGCAGAGAATTTCGCTAAGCAAGTATTTTTACTAAGCAATATAAATCAGACTACCAGCCAAAATACACGCATTTTGTATGAAAGTTGGGCTGGTGACCGAAGAAGTTCGCTAAGCAGATTGTTCTAGTAAGCAGTTATATCTACTAAGCAGATCTATGTAATTAGACCCTGGTCTTCAACAAAGGGCTGGCCTCACCTAAGCCAATGTCTGTCTTGTCAATTTAACCCTCCTACTCTAGCTGCACTTTAGTGGCAAGTTGCTATAGAGGTCAAAACCAGTCAACTGCCTGTTTTCACTGTTGACCCAAATGTGCACACAGGGGGCATTTTTGACTGGTTTTTACTGTCATTTTGACCACCCTCAACAATACCAGACAATGCTTTTGCCAGTCAAAAACGGTTGACTGATTTTGACCTGTAAATGTACTTACTACACGTAGGGTTTGACAGTGTTTGACTTTTAAATGCACTAGATATACCTTGGCAAGTATACCACTCAAAACAATTTAGGGAACACCGGATTTTTGACATCAAATAGGTTTGAAATGTTCCATGAACCGGGATTTTCATTTGCAACCCCCTCTCTCTTTCAGTAGTCATGTCATGAAATGTGTAATCACTACATGCATCCTTTATCATCTGTTTTATTGTGCAGTTGTTTCTCATCAATTCTGTGAAACATTGTGTTTATCTGAAATAAATGATCTTGCTTTAACTGAGATTATTCCGGTGTTCCCTAAATTGTTTTGAGTAGTATATATCAACATTTTGACTGATTTTGACCCTTGTAGTACTAGGAGGGTTAATGGGTGGTTTTGGGCAAAAGAAATACTAATAACAGCCACAAAAGCCAGAATATATTTCCTTGTAAAAAAAAAATAAGTACAACATTTCAGTTCTTTCTTCTAATTCTGTGCAATGATTTTTTCCCCCCAAGATCACCGTTTTCATGGGATACTTCCAGTAGTGGAATTAAGCCAGGTAAACCATCAGCGACAAGTACACCCCAACCTACAGGTAGAAAACACTTTCATTTTTAAGCACTTCACTGAACAGTGAATAGCGTACATATTTGATGTTTTTGTCAATTTCAATAAGCCATACCTGGAAATGTCTACCGTCCAATTTGCATGATGCATATAATGGCCATCTGATTGCCACTCATTAAGCCAGGAATCATCGATGCCAGCTTGCATATGGCGAGTCCATGTAATGACTATGAAATGATCACTGAGGAACTGTGCTCTCTCAATAGTAGGGCACCCTAAATCAGGTTTTTGTTTGTTTTTTTAATTTTAATTTTTAATTTAATTTTTAAATTTTTTATTTTTATTTTTTAAATTTCATTATGCGCTCATCTTTGAGAACAAATTCTGTTAAAAAAAATTGCCTAAGCACCGACCTTTAGCTGCAGAGCCATGAAATTAAGCTCAAGTTACAATAACAAGTTTTTTGGAATTTGTTTTGGATGATTTTGTGCATTGTGTGTTCTCGAAGATGACTTTGACATGGACAGTGAAGAAGAAAAGGAAGATTCCTTGAAGACAAGTCAGATGACTCAACAAATACTGCAACTGCAGCAAATGCAAGAACAGGAGCAGCAGCAGCAGGAGAAGCATCAACAACAGCAACAGCAGCAGAAGCAACAGCAACAGCAGCAGAAGCAACAGCAACAGCAGCAGGTACAACCTGTGAGAACTGGACCCAGTGACACCTCACCCGCTCCTCAGCAAATAAAGACGCAGACACCCACGGAGAAACCCAGAGACATAGGCTCACAGAAACCACCTCAAAGTGGTAAATACATCATCATTAACCCTAACTCCCTAGGCCCATATGCTTACATATAACCTGAATCCTTCCTAACTCCCTAGGCCCATTTGCTTACACATAACCTGAATCCTTCCTAACTCCCTAGGCCCATTTGCTTACACATAACCTGAATCCTTCCTAACTCCCTAGGCCCATTTGCTTACACATAACCTGAATCCTTCCTTACTCCCTAGGCCCATATGCTTACATATAACCTGAATCCTTCCTAACTCCCTAGGCCCATTTACTTACACATAACCTGAATCCTTCCTAACTCCCTAGGCCCATTTGCTTACACATAACCTGAATCCTTCCTAACTCCCCAGGCCCATTTGCTTACACATAACCTGAATCCTTCCTAACTCCCTAGGCCCATTTGCTTGCACATAACCTGAATCCTCCAAAATCCTTCAGTAGTAAAGCAAGCACATGACATGTATGCACACATGTGTTTCTAATCTGTGATACATGTACATGGCCAGGGACCCTTCCCTGCATGTATGGAGCAATAAACAGTGTCCACTGACCCAAGCACTGACCTTGCAATCACTACAACAAACATGGATGTACATGTACCATGGAAAGGCAAGTATGCCTTATAACCTCAATCCTCCAAAATCCTCCACTTTAGCAAAGAGCATGTAGCATGTAACCTCAATCCTTTAAAATCCTTCACTTTTGCAAAGAGGATTTTGGAGGATTTGGGTTAGGGTTAGGGTTAATATATGTTCAACATTCCATCATAAAAAAAACATCTGTTTACCAATAGCCTTATCCAGCTTGTCATTCAAACAGCATGGATTGACCAATTGGGTTATCATTCAGTCTGATTTATCTCTGATTTATGTTTAAACTTTTAGTTTTCTGTGGTCTAAAGCGCATGCCTTATCTCTAATACTTTCATGACTGTGTACAATAATTTACAAAGGCAATCACTTGTTTGTTTCTTATTCTCGGTCTTCCCCATTACCCATTAACCTTTTGTGTGTTTTTCTTAACGGTCTGTTTGTGTTGATTTGTATATGGTGGTTCATTGGATGGTTGTATTTTATGCCGTGTACTTATTGTATTGTCGTTTTTTACCTTTATTGCCAGTGGAAATTGAATGTGGACAATAAATGCAATCTGTCTGTCTGTCTGTCTGTCGGGCGGTCAGTCGGTCTGTCTGTCTGTCGGGTGATCTGTCTGTCTGTCTGTCGGTCTATCTGTTTATATGTCTATCTATCTAATATAACCATTGACCTAATTGATTGTGGGTAATAGCCTCATATGTGTCTACATAACACCAGCATGTGTGTGTGTGTGTTTGTATTCTACTGAAGGACCCAGGAAAGAGCCGCAGTGGCGACAGGAGTTGAGACAAAAACAGCAGCAGCAGGAGATCACAGACAAACAGCGACTGAGCAGCAGCGGGCCAGGTGCGGCTGTGTCAAGCTATGACCAGCAAGCAGCATCACAGGTAACGTACACATATTTCTTGATACTCATGAATTTTGAAATTCGCATAACAATTTCCAACTGCAGGACATGACATACATAGTTTTCTTCTTTCGGTCCTTATTTTAAACCTCTTTATTTTTTTAAATTTTATTATTTTCTAACATTCCACCTTTTTGTCTGTTACTTGTCCTCCCTTTGTCTCGTCCCCGTTATTGTCTGTTTTATGTTAAGACACACCCCTACAATCTCCTGCCTATTGTGATTGTGCCTCCATTCTGATACATTTTCTGCTCATTAATTAACATCTTTTTTTCTCACTCATGTACATTCATAGGTTGGTGAAATTCTTGCGTCGGGTGATAATAAACAATTGATTTAATTTTGCCCTACACCGACATGTGCATAGCACTGTATACTCAGTGCTTTCCCAATGTCTGTGGAACAAAAACATTCACAGGTGACTTGGGCGGGATTCGAACCCATGACCTCCTGTTTACTAGTGCAGACGGAACCCGCCACTATATAGGGTTCTAGCCAGCCAATCGTCATCGGGCAAGCTCGGTGATCGAGAGGTTAAGACATCTGCACTAGTTGTACCTTCCCTTCAATGTATATCTTGATTCAAAAAAAGTATGCATACTCGTAGAAGCATATTTGCCAACATTACCAATGTTGTACCTTCCCTTCAATGTATATCTTGATTCAAAGAGAGTAAGCATACTCATAGAAGCAGTTTGGCCAACATTACCAATGTTGTACCTTCCCTTCAATGTATATCTTGATTCAAAGAGAGTGAGCATACTCGTAGAAGCAGCTTTGCCAACATTACCAATGTTGTACCTTCCCTTCAATGTATATCTTGATTCAAAGAGAGTAAGCATACTCATAGAAGCAGTTTTGCCAACATTACCAATGTTGTACCTTCCCTTCAATGTATATCTTGATTCAAAGAGAGTAAGCATACTCATAGAAGCAGTTTTGCCAACATTACCAATGGTGTACCTTCCCTTTAATGTATATCTTGATTCAAAGAGAGTGAGCATACTCGTAGAAGCAGTATTGCCAACATTACCAATGGTGTACCTTCCCTTTAATGTTTATCTTGATTCAAAGAGAGTAAGCATACTCATAGAAGCAGTTTTGCCAACATTACCAATGGTGTACCTTCCCTTCAATGTATATCTTGATTCAAAGAGAGTAAGCGTACTCATAGAAGCAGTTTGGCCAACATTACCAAAGTTGTACCTTCCATTCAATGTATATCTTGATTCAAAGAGAGTAAGCGTACTCATAGAAGCAGTTTGGCCAACATGACCAATGTTGTACCTTCCATTTACTATGTGTGCTTGCTACAGATGCTTGGCCTGAGTGTAGCAGCCACTGCTCCAAGCTCTCTCCCTGGCTATATGCTGACTTCAAATACACAACCAGTTCAGCATCACCAACAGCAGCCAATGTTCACAACTGACAATGCCTGGCAGGAACAGATGGAGAGAAGTCAACAAGAAATGGACGAAGCCTTGAAGAAACAACAGGTTTGTAAGCTTGGGCGATAACACGATAATGTTGAATATCGCGATACCTTTTTTTATTTGTTTACGATATCGAGAACCTTCTTAGGTTATCGAGATATCGGCAAATCGCGATTAAAAAATATATCGCGATTAAAAAAAATTGCCATTGTGAGTCAAGTTAGAAATTCCATGGAAACAAAAGTATGACAGTCTTTTCAGATTTTGGAAGTGAGAAACAAAAGCGAACTACTTCAGAAGTACATACACGCTATGCAAACAAATTTACGATTTATTGTGATGCTTATAGAGGGGTACATACCTGTGGTTATCGGCTCTAAAGCAATCATGCATGAATGAAAAAAATAATCGCGATACTATCAAAAATCGCGATATATGTTTGCCGATATATCGTGGATGAAAAAAATTGATATCGACCAAGCTTACAGGTGTGGTTGTATTCGTTTTAATGATACTTGAGTTTGGTGTTATTTTAAGACTATTTCCATCAACTTCAATTTCAAAATGGTTTATGTTTCTGTGCCAAGATGTTTTGGCCCTATAACTTGCTTTTTTTTCTCATTTCATGTTAAAGCCAATATTCACTATTGGTAATCTTGAAAAACATAAATGCTCACAGTTTTACATAAAACTCACTTGGTGTAAAGTTTAAGATGGTGTCAAACATCCCACAAAATATTAATATCCCGTGAAATGAATTTCTGTCATCCAAAGACAGAAATTCCACATTGAAATGAATACGAAAAATCTGAATACATTTTCACTATTTTCTTATTAACCCTCCTATGGTTTGACCTTTCAAAACCTTTCAAAATCTGCTTACGGGCCAAAATGGCAATCAATAATTATGAACCCTTTAAAACCCTCCAGAATTTGTTGCTACTGAACAACCACACCTTTCAATACCCTTTGAAAGGTATTGAAACATTTCAACACCAGTTTGTTCAGAGAGTTGTTACACCTTTCGAAACCTTTCATAGGTCCCTTTTGTCAGACAGTTTTCTCACCTTTCAAAACCCTTCAGTACAGCAAACTTGAAAGGTTTTGAAAGGTCTGACAATTCTATGGCAAATGCACTGTATATAGGAGGGTTAACGACACAATGAAATAAGCTGAAACTTTCACAGGTTGGTTTTGTACATATATCTTGATTCTTATAAAGTATTGATGTATTTACATACACTTTATCCAAAGTGTATGCTGGGTTTGAAGTCTTTATTAACCCCAACCACCCCAAATCCTGCAAAATCCTCCAAGGGGCACTTTTTGGGGAAAATTCAGCACTGTTGGAAACTGGTACTTTCACCACATCAAATGGAACAAAATTACTATCTGGCAAGAAGTACAGGCCATATAAGTGCTAAATATGTAAGATCAGCGAAAATGCATGGTGCACTTTGAAGATAAGGGCATGTTTCCAAAAGTGCACTGATGGACTTTGGAGGATTCAGGAAGGTTCCTAGGGGGTTAGGGTTAACCAGTTCGCGTCGGGTTAAAAAAGTTTTTCTGGGCCCCTGTGGCAGGTTTATTTTTCCCACACACACATTAATGGAAGCTTCCACAGCGGGTGGCCGGCACTTCCGAGCATGTCACCATACACGCGTTGCTCAACCGAGCATGCATACAAATATTCCGGAGTTTCCTCTGGCGTGTTTAGACGCTCTTCGATCCGTGGTGCAAAAAAGAATTGCGTGTATACACGGCCTCCGACGCGAACTGATTAACAGAGCCCACTGCTCAAAACTTCAAGAACAATCCTCACTACCGGCTCTTGTCAGACGCACACATTTCTTCCAAGAAGAGATTGTAACACAAGATGTTTATCCGTAAACCTAACTGTCTCTTATCCTATCCACCATGCGAAGCTTCAAATCACCCCTTGTCTTAAAATCATTAACCCTCCTACTACTACAAGGGTCACTAACAACAGTCAAAATGTTGAGATACTTGCCAAGGTATATCTAGTACACTAAAAGTCAAACACTGCCAAACCGTACATGTAGTAAGTACATTTACAGGTCAAAATGAGTCAACTGTTTTGACTGGTAAAAGCATTGTCTGGTATTGTTCAAGGTGGTCAAAATGACAGTAAAAACCGGTCAAAAATGCCCCTGTGTGCACTTTTGACAGGCAGTTGACTGGTTTTGACCACTATAGCTACTTGCCACGAAAGTGCAGCTATAGTAGGAGGGTTAATATGTGTTTTCTTTCCACACATTAGGCCCAGTGGGCAAGCCAGCAGCAGTCCTTACAGCAGCAGTTACAGCAGCAACAGCAGCAGGCAATGCAGCAGCAACTGCAGATGCAAGAAGCCCTCCTCAAGGCCCAGACGGCGTCCCCTATGAGCACGCTGCAGATGCCTGGAAGTAACCCGCTCATGCCGGGCCTACAGAACTACGGGTTTGAAAGTCATGTAAGGTTCTAAGACCCGAAGGCTAGTTTTGAGAACGAGGCATTTCTGGTTTTTTTTAAATTATTATTATTTTTTTTTTTTTTTGTGGAACTCAAAAGTGGACCTCAAATCCAGCAGAAAGAAACATTTTAAACAAAAAATAAATAATAATGTTTATTTAGGGAACTCACTTGTCCAGCAGGGTGGTTAATTTACACCCCAAACACCTACCCCCACCCCACCCCACCCACTTGTGTAAAAAATACTCAATGGATCTAAGACACAGTGCCAAATCAAGCTAGTTTGTGCAATTCCAAAACGGTACAGAGTATTTATCAAAATAACAGGTATTCTTAATTAATGTTATTTTTGATTTCAGGTTCACCAGTTGGAGTTGGAGAAACGTCGCCTGGAATCAGAGTTACAGTCTCAGCAGCAAGCCCATCAACAACAGACGACGGCCATGCAGAATGCACACAAGTATGCTACTATATAGAACAGTTCACTGATAGACGCCATCTTCACAGGCAGCTTGGATTTCGCTTTGAGCTGCAGAAATTGTTCACTGACCATTGTGGTGTGGCATTTGTTGCAACGCCCAACCCATATGTGAAATGATGTCTCCTGTAAATCATTTTGGATATCAAGAGGGAAGGGGGAAGGGCAAGAGTACCCCTTTGTTATCATGAAAATTAAGCGTATGTTACCATGTGTGCCTCTTTGTTTTTGCAGTGTGCCCGTTCATTTAGGTTTTGAAAACTGCCTGTCCAGAATGAACTAGGTTTTGAAAACTGCCTGTCCAAAAATGAACTAAGTTTTGAAAACTGCCTGTCCAAAAATGAACTAAGTTTTGAAAACTGCCTGTCCATAAATGAACTAGGTTTTAAAACTGCCTGTCCAAAAATGAACTAAGTTTTGAAAACTGCCTGTCCATAAATGAACTAGGTTTTGAAAACTGCCTGTCCATAAATGAACTAGGTTTTGAAACTGCCTGTCCAAAATGAAATAGGTTTTGAAACTGCCTGTCCAAAAATGAACTAGGTTTTGAAAACTGCCTGTCCATAAATGAACTAGGTTTTGAAAACTGCCTGTCCAAATGGAACTAGGTTTTGAAACTGCCTGTCCAAAAATGAACTAGGTTTTGAAAACTGCCTGTCCAAAAATGAACTAGGTTTTGAAACTGCCTGTCCAAAAATGAACTAGGTTTTGAAACTGCCTGTCCATAAATGAACTAGGTTTTGAAAACTGCCTGTCCATAAATGAACTAGGTTTTGAAAACTGCCTGTCCAAAAATGAACTAGGTTTTAAAACTGCCTGTCCATAAATGAACTAGGTTTTGAAAACTGCCTGTCCATAAATGAACTAGGTTTTGAAACTGCCTGTCCAAAATGAACTAGGTTTTGAAACTGCCTGTCCAAAATGAACTAGGTTTTGAAACTGCCTGTCCAAAATGAACTAGGTTTTGAAACTGCCTGTCCATAAATGAACTAGGTTTTGAAAACTGCCTGTCCATAAATGAACTAGGTTTTGAAACTGCCTGTCCAAAATGAACTAGGTTTTGAAACTGCCTGTCCATAAATGAACTAGGTTTTGAAAAATGCCTGTCCATAAATGAACTAGGTTTTGAAACTGCCTGTCCAAAATGAAATAGGTTTTGAAACTGCCTGTCCAAAAATGAACTAGGTTTTGAAAACTGCCTGTCCAAAAATGAACTAGGTTTTGAAACTGCCTGTCCATAAATGAACTAAGTTTTGAAAACTGCCTGTCCATAAATGAACTAAGTTTTGAAAACTGCCTGTCCATAAATGAACTAGGTTTTGAAAACTGCCTGTCCATAAATGAACTAGGTTTTGAAAACTGCCTGTCCAAAAATGAACTAAGTTTTAAAACTGCCTGTCCAAAAATGAACTAAGTTTTGAAAACTGCCTGTCCAAAATGAAATAGGTTTTGAAAACTGCCTGTCCAAAAATGAACTAGGTTTTGAAAACTGCCTGTCCAAAAATGAACTAAGTTTTGAAAACTGCCTGTCCATAAATGAACTAGGTTTTGAAACTGCCTGTCCAAAATGAAATAGGTTTTGAAAACTGCCTGTCCATAAATGAACTAGGTTTTGAAACTGCCTGTCCAAAATGAACTAGGTTTTGAAAACTGCCTGTCCAAATGGAACTAGGTTTTGAAACTGCCTGTCCAAAATTAACTAGGTTTTGAAAACTGCCTGTCCAAAAATGAACTAGGTTTTGAAACTGCCTGTCCAAAAATGAACTAGGTTTTGAAAACTGCCTGTCCAAAAATGAAATAGGTTTTGAAACTGCCTGTCCAAAAATGAACTAAGTTTTGAAAACTGCCTTTCCAAAAATGAACTAGGTTTTGAAACTGCCTGTCCAAATGGAACTAGGTTTTAAAAACTGCCTGTCCAAATGGAACTAGTTGGTGACAAATTTTGAGCGTGAAGCACCAATTGCGAGCGTGCAAGCCATTACAGTGTTGGGGATATTAGGGTCCTGCTTTAGGACCGTGGAAAGATTTGGATTAGATTCTCTCTGTTGCAATATGAGGCTTTTCTAGCGTCAACATTGTTAAGAAGGACTTACCACAGATAGGTTTGGCTTCAGTTAGACTCTAAAAACAGGCTTACATGAACATGTTAACAGGACAGACTAGACAATGGACACTGGACTGTCCTGGACAGGTAGGCTTGGCAGGTCGGGTCTAAATATAGTCCCAACCTGTCCAAACTGATTTGTACCTGTCTTGGGGACAGGTGGATGGGTGGCTAGATGAGACCCTGCATCCTGGTTCTGACCCTGGTGTAAATATTAAGCAAATGACTCCTTGCACAAAGGTACGCACATCTCTGTCATCAGCATATGAGTGGCAGCTCATCCAAGCACTAACCACAGTCAATAAGAAATCTCGTCAATATGGTCATTTGACTGTTTCTCTCTTCAGGGACTACATCCAGCTTTTGGAGGAGTCGGCCGGCCGACGCGAGACGAGACTCCGCCAGGATCACCAGGGGGCACTGCAGCAGTACGAGCAGCGACTGAAGCAGCTGCAGGAAGACTACACCGCACAGCAGGATCAGCAGCAGCAGCGGATGAAGCAGATGAATGCAGAGCATAGCATCCAACTGCAGCAGCTACAGCAGAATCACAGGTACAGTCAAAGCTGCTGGTGTGCCAGTCACCTGGACTTTCCTTTGGAGGGGGGGGGAGAACATTTAATCCAAAATATACGCCCCCAGGGACTCCAAAGCAACCAGGCATGATATTCTTCCTACTTGTAAATACCAAGATAAAAAACAGTTTCCTTGCTATACATGGCCATAGAGGTAAACCGCTATAGGCTAGTATATGCCTAATGATAATGGCAAACATTTTTCCTACCTTTTCATTTTCTCACAATGTCATCCCTGGAAATCCAAAATCCCCAAAAGTGCCACTTTTTTCTGTGATTTATTTTAGTATTTATTTATTTTTTTTAAATTTTTTATATATACTACTCAAAACAATTTAGGGAACACCGGAATAATTTCAGTTAAAGCAAGATCATTTATTTCAGATAAACACAATGTTTCACAGAATTGATGAGAAACAACTGCACAATGAAACAGATGATAAAGGATGCATGTAGTGATTACACATTTCATGACATGACTACTGAAAGAGAGAGGGGGTTGCAAATGAAAATCCCGGTTCATGGAACATTTCAAACCTATTTGATGTTAAAAATCCGGTGTTCCCTAAATTGTTTTGAGTAGTATATATATATATATATATATATATATATATATATTTTAAACTTTATTGATTACCAGGATATCGACTTCATTTTGAGCTGTACGTTAAACATAAAGTTTTTCTGTTGCCTTCGCAGGAATTTTGAGAATTGTATTCCATAAAAGGTTTTGGAGGCACTGTACATTAAAGACAACTGGCAGACAGTGTTTTCTAAGAGTTGTACTTATGCTGAAAGAATTCCTTCCTGATGCATATTTTTTTTATTTTATGCCTGAACAGGCTTGCCATGGAGGCTGTCCAACAGCAGCATGAGCAGCAACTACAGCAGGTCAAGTTATCCATGCAGCGAGAGATGGAAGCAATCAACAGCACGCCAACACATAGCAAGTACGTTCATTCCCTTCCAAAAGTTTCCTGGATGTTTACACAAAACCAATGCACATTTGGCCAGGGTGGGACCAAAGTGCACCAAAACTAAATTGTCCATTATTTTGAAGGCATATTCCACCCAGATATGTTTTCGGACCTGCAGATGTCAATGGAAACATTTTTAAACATTTATGACGTCATCTAAATACTGATTTCTGATTGGACCACTGATAATTCACGCTTTATAGCCTCAGTTGCATTTTTGCTCGTTTTAAATTACACCTATCAAGTGTTTTTGATAAAATATAGATCATGCACGGGGTTTACTCTTCCAATTTATATGACGATAGCTTCTGGCAAAAGCCCACAATGACAATTTTGCATTAATTACCAGCAACCGGCTTTTTTATCACAATTTTTGTTTTTTGAGATTGTAAGGCGGTTCTACAGTCATTAAATATTAATTGGAGTTTAATTTGTTTATAAAATAGTCGTAGGGGGTCTTAGCAAACTAAACAATGTAAAAATAAATAAATATATCTGGAACATACACAAATGACCCCTTTTGGCGCACTTTGGTTTTACCCTGGCCCACTGTGCAATAGTAGTAGATATGATATTGTTGCACTTAGTTGTCTTAAATTGAATGCAAATGTACGTGCTTTACCAGATACGACCTTATGACATTTGGGATACAGCCTTCTCGTACACTACAGAGCCATCATTATTTAACTCACTGCTGTTTTTGCACACAGGTCCCTGCAGGCCGTTGTGGACCAGGTCCACTATGCAAGCAAGGAGCTGGGCAGCCTTCACAGTCATGTACACAGCCAACAACAAAGCCAACTGGATCAGAGATCCTCGGAACTCAAGCAGAAAGACCAACAACTCCAGGGTATGTGTCCAACCACTTCCAATCCTGTACCTTACCTTTAAGAAGAAAATATTACATAGCCGTCACATAATGATAATAATGATAATAATGAAGATTTATAAAGTGCACAAATCCACCCAAAAGTGCTCATCAGGCCATGCAACTTTTCCGCTAATCAGCTGATTTCCTCTTTTTTCTTTAATAATAGTTCTATAGAAAATAGAAAAACACTGTACAAAGTTTTGTGTGCTCGGCCATTTCCTCTGTTTTTGCAATTTAAAAGTTGCATGTCTGGCTCATGGCGCTGACACATAAGAAGAACAAGATAACTTAAATACAAGAATACAAGGATACAGCAGAAAAAACAGAATAACAACATTATATAAATGCTTCATTAAAAAGATGAGTTTTTAGGTTTTTCTTAACCAGTTCGCGTCGGAGGCCGTGTATACACGAAAATATTTTTTGCACCACGGATCGGAGAGCGTCTAAACACACCATAGGAAACTCCGGAATATTTGTATGCATGCTCGGTTGAGCCACGCGTGTACGGTGACATGCTCAGAAGTGCCGGCCACCCGCTGTGGAAGCTTCCATTAACGTGTGTGTGGGAAAACGAAACCCGCCACAGGGGCCCAGAAAAACTGTTTTATTCCCGACGCGAACTGGTTAAATTGGATAAGAGAAACCCATGATTTGACATAATGATGGCAATTGATTCCATAGACATGGTGCTGCATGAGAAAAAGACTGATCACCCCAAGAATGATTAGATTTAGGCTCAATGAGGAGGTTTAAATTGTCAGAACGGAGTTTGTAAGGTTTAAGCAAATCATCAATATATGCAGGAGGCACTGTCATTGAGAGATTTAAACACAAAGAGCAACAATCTGTACACAATTCTGCAACTTACTGGTAGCCAGTGCAACTCTTGTAAAATAGGTGCAACAAGGTCGTATCATAGTTACGACCTTGTTGCAGACATGGATGTTTGCTCAGTGCAACAAGGTCATATCTTTTTTACAGAGTTCCAGGATGAACACGCAAAGCCTATGGAAGAAGATACGACCTTGTTGCACTCAATTGTTTTAATGTATGCAAATTTATGCACTATTGCACATACGACCTTGTTGCATTTTTTTTTTTAGATACGACCTTGTTCTTCTGACAGGACGATAGACTACTCAAAAATGTCACATAGCATTTGGCGTATACAGTGACCTCAAAATATAGAATGTAACGTCTCCGGTCTCTTGTCTCCATGCACTTCACCTCAGAGCCACACGTCAGCATTTTTAGTTTTTTTGTTGTTGCTATGAAACGATGTCCAATTGCAGCCAAAATTACTGGATCAATTGGAATTCTGCCGTACTGTGTTTTTTTACATAGGGGTATGAGCGTTTGCCCGATTTGTGCGGCCTCTCTTAGCCACCATATTTGGTCTGGTTCCAATAACCGCGTATACATGTATCACGTATTTCACTGGTTGGCAAAAAAAAATAACAAAATAACAAAACAAAACAAAATTACAAAAAACGATTTTGAAGCCGACCTATGACCAGAAATCAGAGACTTTTTTTTTGTTACCATAATAGGTTTCCCTGTCTAGTTCATAAATGTAGTTCAGATTTAAGTGAGCAGATTAGCATAACCTGAGGTATTGCCATCCTAACTTGTGTGATGAAAAAAAAAAATTATTTAAATTTGTATTCTAGCCTTGGAGAAGCGTCTGTCTGAGAAGGAAGATGAGATGAATGAGGAGAGAGCCAGGCTAGAGGCGCTGGTCAGTCGTCTGGAAGCTCATATCCGCCAGCAGAACGCACAACTTGATGAGGTAACATACTGCCCTCTCAAGTCCATCAGAAAAAATGTTATTGTCTTTTGGAAATATTTGTCTTTTAAAAACCAGTATACACCATTGGTAAAATGTCTGTAAATGCATCCATACTTTATAAGAATCAAGATTTATGTATAAAAATCAACCAATGTCTGTAAATGCATCCATACTTTATAAGAATCAAGATTTATGTATAAAAACCAACCAATGTCTGTAAATGCTTCCATACTTTATAAGAATCAAGATTTATGTATAGAAACCAACCAATGTCTGTAAATGCATCCATACTTTATAAGAATCAAGATTTATGTATAGAAACCAACCAATGTCTGTAAATGCATCCATACTTTATAAGAATCACGATTTATGTACAAAAACCAACCAATGTCTGTAAATGCATCCATACTTTATAAGAATCACGATTTATGTATAGAAACCAACCAATGTCTGTAAATGCATCCATACTTTATAAGAATCAAGATTTATGTATAGAAACCAACCAATGTCTGTAAATGCATCCATACTTTATAAGAATCAAGATTTATGTATAGAAACCAACCAATGTCTGTAAATGCATCCATACTTCATAAGAATCAAGATTTATGTACAGAAACCAACCAATGTCTGTAAATGCATCCATACTTTATAAGAATCACGATTTATGTACAAAAACCAACCAATGTCTGTAAATGCATCCATACTTTATAAGAATCACGATTTATGTACAAAAACCAATCAATGTCTGTAAATGCATCCATACTTTATAAGAATCAAGAGATATGTACAGAAACCAACCAATGTCTGTAAATGCATCCATACTTTATAAGAATCAAGAGATATGTATAAAAACCAACCAATGTCTGTAAATGCATCCATACTTGATAAGAATCAAGAGATATGTATAAAAACCAACTACTGTCTGTACATGCATCCATACTTTATAAGAATCAAGAGATATGTATAAAAACCAACCAATGTCTGTAAATGCATCCATACTTTATAAGAATCAAGAGATATGTATAAAAACAAACCACTGTCTGTAAATGCATCCATACTTTATAAGAATCAAGAGATATGTACAGAAACCAACCAATGTCTGTAAATGCATCCATACTTGATAAGAATCAAGAGATATGTATAAAAACCAACCACTGTCTGTAAATGCATCCATACTTTATAAGAATCAAGAGATATGTACAGAAACCAACCAATGTCTGTAAATGCATCCATACTTTATAAGAATCAAGAGATATGTACAGAAACCAACCAATGTCTGTAAATGCATCCATACATTATAAGAATCAAGAGATATGTATAAAAACAAACCACTGTCTGTAAATGCATCCATACTTTATAAGAATCAAGAGATATGTATAAAAACCAACCAATGTCTGTAAATGCATCCATACTTTATAAGAATCAAGATTTATGTATAAAAACCAACCAATGTCTGTAAATGCATCCATACATTATAAGAATCAAGAGATATGTATAAAAACAAACCACTGTCTGTAAATGCATCCATACTTTATAAGAATCAAGAGATATGTATAAAAACCAACCAATGTCTGTAAATGCATCCATACTTTATAAGAATCAAGAGATATGTATAAAAACCAACCTGTGAAATTGATGTCATTGTGTTATGTGCAAATAGTCAGCATTCATTCAGATTGTTTGTATTCATCACAACATAAATAATTTCGTAAATTATTTCATTAATTTCTACTAAAAAGTTAGTTACCTGAGAGAGATATATTTCAATGGATTTAGATACCATCATCAGCTTTACACCAAGTAAGTTTCGTGTAAAGCTGAGATCATTTCTGTTTTTTTTTTAGATGACCAATAGTGTATATACAGTTGAAGATAGATTGCAGAGGGTTGATATTGGTTTGGTTCTGTTGTCTTTTCTAGGAGAGGTTTCGTCTCCGTCAGGAGCAGAGTAAGTTGACAAGCCTTCAGAGAGCTACCGAGGAGGAACGTAAGCTAGCAGCAGAGCAGCTAGCGGCCCAACAGGCTTCCCTGCAACAGGCCAAGGTAGGTCTTTCATATATACAGGAATTCTAAACCAGACACTGCTTCTGTGGAGAGTTCTACCTCTTTGTGTTTGTCCAGCAAGCTCTGTTGCCATCTTTTAAATGTCTACTCAAAACTCATCTCTTTAATTATCCTTCATTAGCCCTCCTACACACAGAGGCCACTCCGATCCACTAAATCTTCAATATGTTTTTCACCAACCTTTAGTACATACAAGCCTGCTGTCCTTTCCAAGTAATCTTACAAAATCAACTGTGTGTCACCCAAAGCCACTGTAAATGTTTGAACATATTAGTATGGCCTGCAGTGTATCAATGAGAGACCACCTTACCCCGCAATCTCAGTGGGGTGACAGTGCACAGAAGGGTAACCATAGGAGGCCACTGGCAACAGCTAATGGCTTGGAGTGGCTTGAATGGGTTGTTTCAAACATTGCACTGATTATCAAAATCAGAGCAGCGCATATGTGCCAGCTGTTCGCCGGCTGTTTTGTGCAATGCGCGATGCAGATTTGAACCATTCAGAGTGACAAAGATTAGCATCACGCACCTGAATCATGTACTTCGGAAGCGTTTCGTGTTTCCCCAAAATGTGAATTTGCCCATTTCTATTTGGCTTTATTCAACAAAAATTACAATTTTTTTTTTTTTTTCCATTTTGAAAATGAAAATTCATGAATGGGAGTAACAGTTTGACACTTGGTCTTTACCACAGGTTAATGACTGGGTTTTGGCTCAGTCCTTGTGACCAAGCCCATTCACTGGTCATTAACCTGCAGTTAAGACTGCGCGACAAACTGTTATTCCCTAACATTCGTACTTCATACATACATCGGTGTGATGGCAGGCAAGAATTTCAGAATGTTCTATTGACTTTCTGATTCAAATTGTAATTTTGTGAAGATTTTAAAAGTGCAGATAATGCACAAAGAAATGTTCAAATGTGTAATGCCATTCAGCTTTGAAATACTTAGAACTTGAAATAATCACAGGTACTTCTTAATTAGTCATTCAATGGGAGACTTTGTGACACTAGAGGGCAGCAGACTTATCAGTTCTTTTTCAATTTCTCTCGCATGCTCGGAATTAAGTTAACAATGGGAAAAAGGACATGTATGTCTGCTGCCACCAGTGTCTCAAATATCTCCCATTATATAGCAAGTTAAAAGACGACCAGTGCAACATTCTGCAACATTATAAGCATGCAATTTCCCATTTTATTTTGTCAGGATGCCGTGCTGGGTGAGCAGAAGACACTAATGGGTCAGTGTCTGGAGGAGAGGAAGTCCCTAGCAGCAGAGAGAGCTCAGGTAGCTGCCTCAAGGAGACAGCTTGAGACATCTCTACAGCAGCAGGCCAACAAGGCCATGCAGGTTGGGCCGAATGTTGAAACTCACTATTAACACGTACCTTAACACGTCTGCTTTCGGGTTTAAGATTCGCCATCTTCTACATGAGGAAAATTGTTTTTAAAGGACACGCATTGTTGGCTTCAACCGGATAAATCAAACTGCGCCCCTGAACACCCTCTGTGCATGTTCCAATCTTTGTTTGCATGTCATAGCAAGGTGCATTTCAGATGTTTTCCCCCCATCTACTAGATGGCTCATATTACTGTGAAAGAGTTGATTTTTATACAGATAAGACAAGTTGGGTCGGACATATTGCGCGGATCTCCTGTGCCCTATGTTGCACAGCCTGGTTCCACAATCTGTCAATTGCTATCACTGTGCTGGCCGAGTTGCTCAATCCAAGGTGTTCTTGGGCGGCCACAAAGTCTTGCCCAGCCCGGAGCCGAAAGAGTCCCCTCCTCAAGCTGATGGAAATGTTGAGTTCCTTCTTGGCTGGGATGTTACCAGCAAGGCGGGCAATTTTTCAAAGAGAGCTCAGTGGCAAGAACGTACAAACTTTTGAGCATTTCTATTCTGTAGGTAACTTCATTGGTAGAAACATGCGAAGGATGGATGGATATTTTGTTTAAATAAACAGTATTTGGAGGAAATTATAAATATAAAAAAATAGCATTTTTCTCCTATCATTTAAAAAACTGGATTTAAATTGTATGTCATTCAGGTTGGAGCAGAGCAAGACGGCAAGCTGGAATCTCTTGCCTCAGAGCGCAGTCAGCTGACGGCGCAAGCTGCCTCGCTGCAGCAGCAACAGCAGGCCGTACAGCAGGAGAAACTGCAGCTGTCACAGCGCAGGCAGGAGCTTGACAGCGAGCAGCGACGCCTTCACCAGCTGGCCGAGACGCTCAGGCAGCGGTCTGCACAGATACAGGAAACAGTCACGGTAAGACTGTCATTCTTTTTTTCATCTCTCAATTTTTAGTTTTAAATCAGTAAATTAGTATTTTCCTCTGTAGAGAGGAAGTAAGTCATCTCAAAACTACTTGACCAGAGTATGATTATAGTGATCAAATGAAGTTATGATGCAGCATGATAAATTGCAGTCTAATATTGGCATTTGAGAACTATTCAACAATGCTTTGGTAAAATTGTTTGTGAAATGTTTCATTTGAAGGAAAAAAAATCATGCTACAAGGAAAAATAGCAATGTACTGGTTAAAACCAAAATTAAAAAAAAGGAATCACAATTATGAGGAAATCTCACCATTCCAAGGAAAACCATTGTAAATGACCATGTTTCTATCTTCATAAACTTTAGAATTTCCAAATACAAACAAAAAGTACATTTCATCGTGTGCCTGGAAGAAGGTCGTAAGGCTCTACGACCTTCTTCCGGGCACGCAAAGTACAACTTTTTGTCCCAGCAGAAAGTCGTAAGCAATAAAATGGCTCCTTTGAAAAAAAAGTAGGGCATAACTGTTATATATTTGTTGCTAGAATTACTCCCAAGACATGTTTTTCCATTCCCATGCGGAATTTAACTTTCCTACAATGACTTATAAATGGCAGAAAAACGACCAAACTTTCACACTCAGTTTTCTTGAAACACAATTTTGCACATTAATTGCTTAAAACCTTTTGCCGTTCACACTTTCGTTACGTCCTTCTTCCGGGGCACACAACGATTTGCAGGATTTGTTCTACACCTTTGGAGTACAAAATAAATATATTTGAAGGATTTATTCTACAACTTTGTAGTATTTTTTTTTCTTTGTATCAGGAGGGCGTCGAGGCTAGAGAAGAGGGACAGTCAGCGCTGCAGGCAGCCAGAACGATAGAATCAGAGCATTCCACCAGGGAAATCAATATACAGAGTCAGCTACAGACACTACGTTCAGCTCAGAGACAAATTGCAAAGGTCAGGCATCAGTCAAGTTGTTCATCTTATGTGTAGGTTCATGCAAAGTTGACCAAATTGTACAACTTGTGTGGCATTTTTGTGCTTAAAAAAAGCTTAAAAAAAGCTTTAAAAAAATCAACGTTGATTTGGTGTGATGTCTAATATGTAGCACATATAATGCCTTTATCAAAATGTCTCTCTTTCCAGATTTCCAGATTTTTTTTTTTTAAATTCCACTAAATGGCTTACGAGCAAAATAACAATTTCCTTAATGGAATGAAAACAGATTGCTTTTCCAATGACAACATTGTTCATTTTCTTCTACAATGTTTAATTGACAGGAGCGACTTGACCTTGCTCGTGAGCAGAGGAACATTGAGAGACTCCGGGGGTCATTACGCTGCCAGCTCTGTGGTGGAGCAGTACCACTGTCAAGAACAAACGGTAGGTGGTAACATACCACCAGAACGCAATCTTTTAAATGTTGGACTCATTCTTGTAAATCCAAAAGCATCCTGACATTTAAAAAAAAATTCTGTTGTGATCTGCGTGGCAGATTAATTTTGATGACAAAGGCCGTTTGTTACTGTCCTATAGAGCACTTTAATGTGAAAGCTTATGTTATGTAATGTCATATATTGATTAATTGGAAACTAAGCCTAAGAATATGCCTTATTCATGATAGGTATCTCATCCCCAACTCAAGCCTGGTCAGCCAATGACAGCCTTCACTACACACCACAACACCATCGATCAGCACCAATCCTCGACAACCAACAGTACCCCGACAGGGAAGGAGCGCCCTCTAGGGCTATGAGCCAGCACGACGTGGACAGGCTTCTGTCTCAGGTTGAGCTAGGGCACAGTCTCAGAATGTGGAAAGTCGCTGCTGAGAAGGTAATAATTGGACATTGAACGTGAAGCCACTCATGTGCATGTCATTTGCATGTAATTTGCATGTCATTTGCATAGCCCCTCCCACCCGTTCTGAAATACTTGACTTATGATCATTGAACATACTCATGAATCCAGTCATTTGCATGTTATTTGCATAGCCCCTCCTACCCATTCTGAAATACTTGGTATTTAGGTCCTTCGTGTTTTGATTTTTATTCACTATTTCAATGTTACTTCTTTAATAGGACAAGGAGTTTTTGGAAGAAGAGAGTATTTTCTTGGAAACCTTGAAGTCACCTCTGCCAGCTGGATATGTGCAGAGGGCATAATGTTAGCAGACTGAGCATAGGGGGCGTGGCCTTCAATGGGATTTGCATAGTCTCGGATGCACTCAGCATCACTGGTGTCACCTACATATGTGCAGAAAGCTGCAATCAACATACTGAGCAGGGTGGAGGTGTGTCAACAAGCCATGATTGACACATATATGTGCAGAAGGCCTGTACATACTCACTGAGCATCCCCTGTGTCCACCTACATATGTGCAGAAAGTCGCAATCGACATACTGAGCAGGGTGGAGGTGTGTCAACAAGCCATGATTGACAACACTGGAATTACTTCATTGCTGGACAAGACAGCACAATCATATAGAGACCCAGGGAATTTTTAAACGCCTTCCTTAATGTTTTTTTCTCTCCAATTTGTTTAGGGAAATTGTAAGATTTGTATATTGCTTGTGAGAAACTTCCAATTTGACATTGGTGTGAAAGTTTACTTTAAAAAAAATGTGTGGTTTAGTTTTGTATTTGACTTATGTACGTTTTGTGTATTATACTGACATGTACTTTTTGCGTAATGTGCAGAATTCAATTTGAAATATTTCTTAAACCTTTGTAATAGTTGGCCCAATTGTTTTAACATTTTTAAATTATTGTTTAAATTCATTAGCCATAATAAGAACTATTTATTTAATTAAATCAAAATTGTTTTTAACATTATAAGACTATATAATATTAATATTCGGTTTCCGTCCATAGAAATAAGAGTATTCAGCTCATTATAATTACTGGTATTTATCAAAGTCAGTGCTATTAACCTAAAATGCTTTTTGCCAAACAAATCCAAATAATTGTCTTGTCTTGAGCTTGTTTTTTTTTTCATTTTGAAATATGAGATCATCCTGACCATTCAACTGTATTAAATTGTTCAGGTTAGGCACCCCCCCCCCCCACCAAAAAAGACACTTTGGGGGGGGGGGGGGGGTTGGTAATCTTTTTTTCTCCCCAACAGGGAAATACGTGATACAGGTATACGCAGCGACCAAATGTCCCATTATACAAACTATGGAGGATAAGAGAGGCCTCACAAATCGCCGATGTAAAAAAAAAGAGGTCGGCTTCAAAATCGGTGCGGTGACGCGCTTTTTTTTCGGCCATTTATTTATTTATTTATTTATTTAAACATTTTTTTTTTTTTTTTTTGCCAACAGGGAAAACGTGATACATTGTATACGCAGGGACCAAATTTCCCATATACAAAGTATGGTGGCTAAGAGAGGCCTCACAAATCGGGCAAACGTTCATACCCCTATGTGAAAAAGTAGTTTAAAACACAGCACGGCAAGAATTCCAATCGATCCAGCAATTATGGCTGCAATTGGACATCGGTTCATAGCAAAAAATAAACAAAATAAAAATGCCGACGGGCGGGTCTGAGGCGACGCGCACGGAGACCAGAAACCAGAGAATTTTTTATTTTTTATTTATTTTTTATTTTTTTTTTGGGGGGGGGAAGGGGCTTACATTAATTTTAAGATTTGAAGATCATTTTAGAAGACCATTCACAAAACTTTGACTGTGGAGACTTAAGGCAAATCGGAATAGTGGTTTTGGGAAGTAAACACAGTGGAAAATGTATGTCTGTTTGCCCATTAATTGTTTATTTGTTTTTTCCTTTGCACACTTCAGAATTGTATTCATGTACCTAGTCAGTTTCCCTTGTTAGCTCGTGTTGTATTTGATGATACATTTAACTACGGCTAACAAGGGTTTCTATACTGCTGCACCCAGCATTTGGAATGAGCTACCATCTATTATCTGTCATGCTTCTTCATTGAGTCAATTTAAAACATCTCTCAAGGCTCATTTGTTTTAGGCACTGTGTAGTTATAAATTGTATTTATTTCATCTCACTGTAAAGCGCTGTTATACCGTTTGTGTAAGAGCGCTATATAAATGCCTTTATTGTATTGTAGGCCTATTGTATTATTTTTAGGCAAATTATTGTTTATTTTGTCACATAATTGAGCTTAATACTGGTATAACATGCTTAAATTATGTGCTAGGGAACTAATTAACAGCGCCCCATACTTTTTCCCACTGTTTTTTTGTTTTTGTTTTGTTTTTTACCCCCCAAAAAAACCCCCCTCAATTTTGATTTGTCTTATAAGAGAGCACTTGTTCAGTGTGGGTACCAGCTAAATGCTTCAGTGTTTAAACATACCCTTGAGCGGTTTTCGAAAGTGGTCAAGAGCCTACAGGGAATGTTTGAAAGTTGTATCGTAAACTACATTTTTATTCTCATATATTAAGTTTTGGTCACGTGATTAAGATGAAACTTTCCAGTTGTCTTCATATTGACATAGATTTATATTCTAAATTTGACAAAATTCTGATCTATAATTTTTGAGATAGAGAAATAATTTTTTTTCGACCTGTTTTAATTTTCCGTAGTGACGTAGTAATGACGTCATTGATCATAGTTTTGATATGTATATATTTCAAAGAATATTTCATACACAGGAACCATGTCAAAATTCCCATTCACATTGCCTCCAAATGAGGCCTGATATTCGTGAAATAAATATCTTGGAATAATTTGAAGTATACATATGTCCATCATCATCCATTATTATGTTCTCCACCTTACTGAGTAGGTAAGATTACATTATATACTAGCTTTAACACCCTATTTTTATTTTCCCCCCCAGATTTGTCAAGTTAAACATAAAATTGAAGCTATGAGATATGAGCTTTTAAAATTTGCAAAATCGTTACTTCGTGTGCCACTAATTTGACCATCAAAGCATTTATGGTAACTCATTTCACAAGAATTACAAGCTATTAATGTAAGGAATTCAATTGTGTTTTTTGTTTTCTAATAGGTCATTTAGTTCTTGAGATATTGGCTGTTGAACTTGGAAAAGTTGTGAGATTTAAGCAATGAATTAACAAGTGTGACTTGGAACACTATGCTTTTTATTTTAAATATTGACACTAGCCCAACACATGCTTTTCAAAAACCATGCTAGATGATAAATCAACATGTAAAATCACTCATGAAAATAGTTTGTCAGGGTTGGAGGTAGCCAGATCAACCTATTCAGCGTTATTATGGGCATAAAGTCACAAAGTTGATTTAGGATAAAATGGGACTACATGTCTAGTAACTGGATTAAACTTGGCTGCAAATTCTAAGAGCAGGATGTGTGGGTTAAATTGCTTGGGGGAGCTGGGGGTTACTGAAGACACTGAAGCATGGAAGAGTATATAAATATTTCCCCTTTCCTTGTTTTTCCAAAGAAAAGTTACCCTGTGAGAGAAGAGTCTTTACACTCCTGAGATTTCCATTTCCATGTTGTGATTAAGTTAGCTAACAATTGTGCATTTCATCCATGTTCATGTATCGGGTACCACATAGTCTACTCAAAGCACAGCCGTATAGTAGTTGGGTGAAGAAGAAACAATACAGCTTATGTCAAATAGCTGATGTCTGCAGTCTTCAAAGCTTGTATGGATGTCAGCTAATAGCCTTTCATTAGAAAACGAGCTTATAACTACTACATGAAAAAGTTGGAAGAAAGCTTGCATCCGTGTTTTCCATCTTCCCCTACCCCCCGCAGAAGAGTTGTCAAAAGTAAATAATTCCCAATTCAAACAAAATTAAATGTAATTATATCCACTGGATCAAATCTGATAATTGGTTGCCCTTTTCATTTTGTTTATGGAAAAACCTTTAAATTTTAGATTTAAATGAAGCCAACATTGGTATTTATGTCTTGGTATTAAGTCTTGTACAAAAATAAATTAATCTTATGGACTGCATGTTTGTATACTGAGTGATCTTTATTTATAATATACTTCACTTTCAGGTCAAGTTTATAACAAAAATATAATGATAAATTGACAATGATAGTAATACTGTAATCAAGGATCTCCTTATTGTGACATGCTTATAAACTGTCTTTGTTTTCACCTATACTGCAAATAATTAAAAAATAATTTATAAAATTTGAAAACAAATTCTACATTGATTTTTACATTTTCAAGGTTGTACACATGATTGGCAAAATGTCTTTAGCTGCATCCATACTACAGAATTACAACCTTAAGATCAGATGCCATTTTGTACATAAATTTTTAGACATTGAAATAATCAGAGTTGTATGGGTGCTTGTAAATTGCTAATAAAACAATGAAATACATATTTATTTTAACTGTCTGTTGGGTTTCATGACTTGACTTTTGTGGTTACACACTTCCCTCCCCCCACAATCAATTGAAACCACTTTGTTGACCTGTTTAACCTACTTGTAACCAATCTAGAAATGAGTGTGCATGGCCTTACACATGTAACAAGTGAAATGACTTAAGTGTAAATGAACCCAACCATGATCCTTTGTTGACAAGAAAACAGAATCAATCTGCATTTATAATAAATGTACGCTCTGTATGTACGATTTCGTGACAGTTCAGAATGGGTGACATTCAGGGGTTGTCATTGGAATCGGTAATTTTGGAATAAAATGCCGCCCCCTCCCCCAAGTTCTTGGCGATGGCATGTACTGCCACACATTTGTTTTCTAAAATTCTTTGGTCTATCATTGCAGCACTATATAATCCAAGAACAAGGGAAGGGGAGGGGCAAACAAGCAATAAAAGTATAAGGGGCCCAAATTACCAATTCCATTGACTGACGACTAGTGCTTCATTATGTCGAAAATCACACCCATCATCAATTCTGCACAGCTGAAGTTGCAAGATGTTTCTGTCCTCTTTCTAAAAAAGATTTAAGATTGAAAATAGGAGTAAGGGCTTAGATTTAAATAAATGTTGTTTAACTGACATGGATTGGAAAGGTGGTTATCAGATACACCCCTTCTCTTGGACTGAAATGTCAGTACTGCGATAGCAAAAAAAAATAAAAAATTATACTAAACCTTAATTTTTTGTAATAAACAACCATTAAAACTAAATGAAATGTTCATCATTGGTATGAAGACCCCTTCTCAAACGATCTGTTAACGTAAGACGTTAAACCATACCATCGTGCAGCCTAGAAACTGAAGATTGTTGATGACTTGAACAGTTACGATACTGCATTTGGATGTGGTGTCAACGCCGTGTCGGGGTGCTGTAGGCTGGAACTCAGTCTGAGCCATGATACATCGGAGTCAACATGCTGTAAAAAATAATAGTTAAGTTTTATAAGTACATGGAATAAAGTATTTGAAAATTCAGAGAAGTTCTAATTTATGTGAATGGGGAAAATAGTGTATAATTTTGGAGTAGCTGGACCATTGAAATTGAAAAGGGCATTGGTTTGTTTTCAAAATTGCACACAATTATTCTTGACAATGTGTAATAAATTAAAGAAATGTTCTCGCACGAAACTCACATCAAAAGAGAAAGGTATTTAAGGAAATTGCCGAATCTCATATAGTGATACTCATAGTTTCATGTGATTGTGAGAGATGTCTGAGAGAGGCCAGGCCAGCCAGCCAGCCAGCCAGGCCAGCCAGCCAGCCGGCCAGGCTTATATCTAAGGTTTATATCTAAGGTTTATAATTAAACTCAGCAAGTGGTCTAGTGGATACTAATGTTGACTTGTAAGCAGGAGGTCCTAGGTTCAAACCCAGTTTAAGTCTTTTTTTATTTTATTACTCGGACTGATGTCATTCTAATTAATTAAACTCAAACGCGATTATCTTAAGCGCAGCTAGTGGTGTAGTGGATAAGACTCTTGACTTGTAAGTAAGAAGTCATAAGTTCGAGCCCAGGATGTCCTAGGTTCAAGTCTAGTGTTTTTTATTTTTATTCTGACTGATGTCATTCTAAGGTGTATATCTAATGTTTATAATTAAACTCAAACGCATATGTCCCAACGACAGCAAGTGGTCTAGTGGATACTAATATTGACTTGTAAGCAGGAGGTCCTAGGTTCAAACCCAGTGTAAGTCTTTTTTTTTATTACTCGGACTGATATCATTCTAATTAATTAAACACAAACGCCATTATCTTTAGCGCAGGTAGTGGTCTGGTGGATAAGACTCTTGACTTGCCAGGCAAGCCAGGCAAGCCAGGCAAGCCAGGCAAGCCAGGCAAGCCAGGCAAGCCAGGCAAGCCAGGCAAGCCAGGCAGGCCAGGCAGGCCAGGCAGGCCAGGCAGGCCAGGCAGGCCAGGCAGGCCAGGCAGGCCAGGCAGGCCAGGCAAGCCAGGCAAGCCAGGCAAGCCAGGCAAGCCAGGCAAGCCAGGTGCGTTAAAGCCAGGCGTTGCGGCAAGCCAGGCAAGCCGTGCAAGCCGGTATCGCCAGGCAAGCCAGGCGTTGCGCGTTGTGCGTTGGCAAGCCAGGCAAGCCAGGCAAGCCAGGCAAGCCAGGCAAGCCAGGCAAGCCAGGCAAGCCAGGCAAGCCAGGCGTTGCGCGTTGCGTTGCGCCAGGCGTTGCGCGCTTGCGCAAGCCAGGCAAGCCAGGCAAGCCAGGCAAGCCAGGCAAGCCAGGCAAGCCAGGCAAGCCAGGCAAGCCAGGCACGCCAGGCACGCCAGGCAAGCCAGGCACGCCAGGTGCGCTTGCGCGTTTGGTGCGTTGGTGCAAGCCAGGCAAGCCAGGCAAGCCAGGCAAGCCAGGCAAGCCAGGCAAGCCAGGCAAGCCAGGCAAGCCAGGCAAGCCAGGCAAGCCAGGCAAGCCAGGCAAGCCAGGCAAGCCAGGCAAGCCAGGCAAGCCAGGCAAGCCAGGCAAGCCAGGCAAGCCAGGCAAGCCAGGCAAGCCAGGCAAGCCAGGCAAGCCAGGCAAGCCAGGCAAGCTGCGGGCAAAGTCGCGTTTTGTGCCAGGCGTTTCAGGCGCCAGGCGTTGTGCGTGCTCAGGCACGGCAGTTTGCGCGCTTGTGCGTTTCCAGGCAAGCCAGGCGCTTCAGGCGTTGCAAGCCAGGCACGCCAGGCAAGCCAGGCGTTGTGCGTTGGGTGCGGTGCTTTGCGGCGTCAGGCGCCAGGCGAAGCCAGGCGTTTCAGGCAAGCCAGGCAGTTGCGCGTTTTGCAGGCAGTTTTGTGCGTTTCGTGCGCGGCGCGTGCTTCGTGCAAGCGCGTTGCGGTGTCAAGGCGTTGCGCCAGGCAAGCCGCGCGCGCTGGGCAAGCCAGGCAAGTTGCGCGTTTGTGCGCCAGGCAAGCTGTGTGCTTTGCGGGCAAGCCAGGCGTCCGTTATACAAGCCAGGCGCCAGGCAGGCAGGTTTCGCGTCAGGCAAGCCAGGCAACAGCGCTTGGTGCGTTCAGGCAAGCCAGGGTGCCGTTGCGGTGCTTGCGCGGCGGGAAGCGTTGCAAGCTTGTGCTTGCGTTGCGGCAAGCCAGGCAAGCCAGGGGTTTGCGGGTTGGCGTTGCGGGCCCCGGCGTTTGCGCCGGCTTTGGGGGCTTGCGCGCCGTTTTCCCGGGGGGCCGGGTTTGCCCGTTGCGGCCCGGGCGCTGCCCTTGGGCGTTTG